>JAFMOD010000064.1:616013-948513 GCA_019802435.1 Corydoras maculifer
CCTCCGGGTTCTCCGGTTTCCTCCCACAGTCCAAAAACATGGATCAAGTTAATTGAATTCTCCAAATTGCCCCATATAGAGTGTGTCTGTGTGAGTGAGTGTGTGCCCAGCGATGGATTGGCGCCCTGTCCTGGGTCTATCTGCCCAGCGCCCGAGACGTTCTCCCCTGGATGGGCATGGGGAACCCCACCGCGACCCTAATAGAGGATAAGCGGGAGATGAATGAAATATATATATATATATATATATATATATATATATATATATATATATATATATATATATATATATATAATCATATGGGAAGAAAGAAACATAAAAAGAAATACTCATATTAATATTTTCCTCCAACAGAACTATTTTATAATTTTCTAAAGCCTCATGAGGTACAAGTTTAAATGAACCTGTTAAGAAGCCAGAAGCTGAACCCATGCACTGCTGTTCTGTTGGTTCTGACCTGTTTATCAGTCTGAACTGATGACTTCTTCAGACTCGATCGCAGCCATTCTTCATCTCCAGACGCTGCAGCCTGAATCATGTCTGCAGCCGGCGGTTCCTTCAGCTTGTGTTGGATCAATCCGAGCCTGCTGCACGAGTCCAAACACAAGGTATTTTGGTGATAAGCTACGATTCTGTAATAATTGGTTCTTGTTTTAAAATCAGATTCTTATAATTGTCGGGAGGCGTAAGTAAAAACATTTTAAAAGACGACTAACAATACACAAGTATTCAATCCTTAACACCATACCCCCACGCGCCCGACATGGACTCTTTGTTGACAGGCTGCACCGTTGCCATGGAGTTTCTGATGTTAAAACACCGCAGGTTTAAACCACAAAGCTTCAGTCTAAAAATACTTCAGTCTAAAAAATACCAAGATTTAAAAAAAAAATGAAGTGACCTCTGTCCTGCAGTACTTTCTCGTTGTATTGACGTAAACTACACATTTTATCCAAACCGTCACTCAGAGCTTAAGGATTGATGGAAGGACATTATTAAACCCTAACGTATGCAAGAAAATCCTGACGCATAGCTGAAGTGTATATCTCCTTATTTTTCCCGCAGCAGATTTTTTAGGAATGATTGAAATGTGTGAGTACCGCCTGTAGATGGCGCCAACACGAATCCCTTGGGGGCGCAACTGTTTTCATTTGTTTTTCTCCTGAAAGATTTCAACACATTTGGCAAAAACTTTAGATGAGAATGACTTTATCTGAATACGCAGCCGGACAGCCACATTAATTACTTGCATAAGCAGACAGAATACTCTGCTGTCGTTATATATATATAATGTTATGTTGTTCCTTGTTTTTGGCTACAATAGACATTAAGTTCTTATTGTTAAAGACGGACATCATGCATCATGCAGTGTGTATGTTATAGGAGACTTCCATGTTGGTTTTTATTGCAGTTCAAAGTTATTCTTCAAATTCAAACCTTCAAACTTCAAGACAAATCCTTAAGACTTAATCAAACATTTTTATTTATCTTAATTTTTTGATATGGCAAATCAACAGTCATGATTTCTTTCCTTCAGTCATAGTTACAGAGCAGTGAATGTATGATCACCCTAGAGGTATAGGGTACACCAAATACAGATCACTAATTATTGATTAGGCCACCAGTCAAGGGGAGATGCCTCGCCATAGCAGCTGAAAGTGTGACTGGACACATTATGGATCATGAGTATTTTCTCATGTCTGTATCAGGCATATAGAGTCGATAAATGCGCAGGAAGTTTCACATGGTGGATATTGATTATGTGAACTTTTAAACTTTCGCAATCAATACCATGCTGTATATTAAGTAAACAAATAGTTCATGTATAAACACAAGTTCTAAATATAACTGTAACTAATTCATTGTTTTATAGAGACTATGGTATATTAAGGCGCCATGGACTTTTGAACTAAAAGAAATTTGGGTTGTGTAAGTGACCCCTGATTGCCCTGTCTTTTGCTATATAAGCTTAAAGCCTAGTTCTGGGTCAAGACACTAGTGTTGCTCATCACAGTTCAGCATTTTTGTGCCTTTGGGATGAAAAGTAACAACAACAACAAAAATAAACTGAAAAAAAAAAAAAAAAAAAACCCTGAATTGACGTCAGCCTGGGGATTAAGTTTGGTCCAGGGAGGAAAAAAAAGAGCTGACATGGGTTCGTGAAGTTGCTTTAAGCAAACATGAAAATGAGCTCATAGATAGTTGGTGGAGTCATTCTGCTTTATGATTGGTTGAGCAGCAGGCCAATAGGAGTTGTGTGGGCAGAGTTGAAATCCAATCAATTCATGAAAAACCAGTAGCAATATTATAAAACTAAAAAACATGCATATTATTTTTATTCTATTCATCCTGACTTAACCATACACTTGAAATAAAACGAAAGGTATCTCACTGAATGCGGTCACTGTATTTAAACAGATGGAGTAGAAGTATAAATACTGAGGCATGTGTCAGTGAAATATTCTCTCTTTTGATGGCTAACCTTCTCACGATAAAAACTAAACCTGAGCTGAAAGATGACTGTTCTGTGAACTCTTAAAAATTCTGGGAGTAAGCGAGAGCAGAGAGAGTGAGGGAGCAAAAATAGGCGTTCAACCCTCACATCGCATTCATATTTGATGAGCCACCTCATGAGGACCTCAGACCCTGGAGGCTTCTGAGCTGTTAGTGTAAGTGTGCTGATGTCTTTGCTCTCTTGCCTATTCTATACATATTTTGAGCTCCTGTTATATTCTCTCAACCCTTTTCTATTGTTTTGAACCGTAGTTCCTGGTTCTCCCTTTAATTTTGTTTACATGACAGTCTTTCCCTCAATTTCCCTTTTCCTCTTTATCACTCACTCTCCTCTTTCCCTTACTTTCTTCTCTCCCCTGCACTAATGCACCATGTCAGATTCTGCAGCTCCAAGTCACAATGCAAGCCCGCTGTGCGCAGTGACCGTGCCACGACCTCATCCCATTCCACACACTATATAAGGGGAGGGAGGGATGGAGGAGTCGGGTGAAGTAAGTGACCGCAGACAAGAAAGTCCATGATGCATTTTCCAATCATCTTTTTGAACTGACTAGTTTATGAGAGAACACCCATTTCACTACTTACCAAATTTAATAACTTGCTCACGGAGCCTTTATAATTAATTTAAAAGTACATTTTTGAGCTTTGAAACTACTCTAATCTCTGAAGACAGTCATTAGTATTATGTTCCTAGTGCTGTCAGGCTGATTTATGTTATTGTAAGTAAATTATTTATGGGACAGTGAGGAGAATGATCTGCTGCAGGCTCTGCTCATCCACACATTCTGGGATGCATCTTTGATGTGTTGCTTTTAGAGAGAATGACAAACATGCCACCCGGGTCTGTGTTTCTTGCCACTTCCATGTTCCCCAATGAAGGTGTGTTTCTCAACCATTGTGCAGAGTTTTAAAAATACCTTGGTAACATACTTAAGCATATATTCAGTACAAGATAATTAAGCACATTTCCTTGTAGGAAGAGTGATTAAAAGTGATTGTTATGCTTTATAAAAGCTGTCAATAGGCTTCCTATGATCCTGAACAAGATCCTAAACATGAAAATTAATGAATAAATAATGGTGGCTATAATATACAACAGTTATGTCCCAAATTAACCATTAAAATTATGCTGTCCATAATGTGAAGACATTTAGATTTTCAAAAAAAAATTTAATAACTATACAACCTTATAAATCTTTGTCATCTTAATCTAAATCTTTTTTTTGTTTTGTATTTATTCCTTGGTGCTGGATTTCTCTCTCTGGAATTTGGATTTCTGGAAGCTCTCCTGGGGAAATAAGATCAGGTGTAGGTTTATGGTGACCTGAAGTTTATCTTTGTGCAGCAGGATTGAGTTGAGCTGGTAAATCTGTCACTTCATCTGGAATGTGCTGCCTTGTAAGTGTGTATGAGTCCTCTACCTCTGTCACTACAGCTCAGTCAACCAATATTTGATGCTTTAGTTTTTCTACTTTATATTTTAAAGTAAGGAAATAATGTTTATTTAGGGAAATATGAATATTTTAAAATGGCAAGGATGGGAGACAGAGCAGCATGTAGGTGCATGAATGGAATCCATATATATTATAAGGAGATCTGGCAGGTAAAATCAGTCCTTCTTTACTCAGAAGCTCGTCTGTTTGACATACTGCTGACTACTTGGCAGAGAAATTGAAGCCGTGCATGCATAGGAACAAGCTGTAAAAGTTGCCACGTGCTCATGACAATGTTTACAATAAATTTTCAGCAAATAACCCCACTCGAGTGAATGGGTAGCTGGTCTCATGCTTTGCACATACATCGGCCATGATTGATGGGTTTGCTCACAATTTGTAGGGAGTTATCAAGGCAGCTTGGAGGATTTTCAAACATTTTAAACACTGGAATTTACTCTGTGAATTGTGTGACGGGCTGAAGCAATGATGATGGGCAGTTACCAAACTGAAAGGCAAGGGATCTTGGGCTGAAGGATGAATATTCACAGCTAATCATTGCCTATGTTAAATTTCACTTTATTCCCAACAAATATGGGAGTGTACCTGATAAATGACTATTTGATGAGAGATCAGAGAGGACCAGCTTCAAAATAGCAGCCCTCAAGTCAAATTTATCATTTAAACTTATATATTTAGGTATATTTATATAAAAATTAGAAATTAAGGTATGTTTAAGTACTGTATAATACTATTTGACAGTGAGACACTCTAGTCTACCTGTTGGCAGCAGGTATCATTTCCTTCTGTAACTTTCCTTTTCATTTGTATTTTTTTCCCTTAATCTGAATTGTAGCTTTCAAGGGAATAAAATCCACCTATTGTTTTTTTTTCTTTTTAATTTTGTTAGTTTTGGATAAATAGGTTGCTTTGGATTGACTGATCAGCACCAGCAGTGACAACGGACCCTCACCAACCACGGATTTTGTACTCTGGCCAAACAAATGACCAAGAGCACAAAACATCTTGACTTTGCAACAACAGTAAATATGGCAACCACACTGATTTATTAGAATCACAGAAATGGCCATGTGGACGACAGTCTACAGTTATCATCGTAACTAACATGGTTTGAATTGTTTATCATATAAAAGTAATTTGATTTAATTTAATATTTTGAAAATGTATTGCAAAGGGTGGCTAAATTGTCAGTATTAAAATGCTTTCTTATTGTAGAAATTTAAGAAATTTTGGTCATGGTTAACAGACATGACTGTACAGTATATAGAGGATGAGCATCTAAGCTATATGTCAAGTATCACAGTAGTGGCTCTTTGCTGTCTGTGCTGTTGTAGGTAGCACTGTAGCACGCTGGAAGCGCAATGCTAGTTTGGTTGATACTAATTTGCTCTGTGCTGGAGAGGCGGTTCACGGCTCGGTCAGCTTTCTCTGATACTATACTCCCGTTTGTCTCTGTAAAGGTTTTGCCGCCAACCCACATTATCTTCACTGATCCTGTGAACTGTGAATGCACTGCAGCGTGTGGGAGGAGGAGTGGTGCTGCAAAGCACAGGGTCTTGCATCCCACTTACCTATAGAGAGAAAAATGTCAAATAAAAATTTTAAATGTTTAGATTAAATGTATATTAAAAAAATGTTATTCATATATTAGATATAATGCATACTGTATAAACAAAATGAATAAAGAGCCTGTTGTGGGTATAAAAAAAAAAAAAGAAAGAAAGAAATTTATCAATAAGTTAGTATGTGTGTGTATATATATATATATATATATATATATATATATATATATATATATATATATATATATATATATATATATATATAACTATTTATTTAGCTCATCCCTTTTGCTCATCGTCCAGCTCTGCTCTCTGAACTGAAGTGAATTGCATGACTGTCACCAGTCTGAAAACTCTCTTGATTTGCCTGCACCGCTAATTACCCCTATCGGCTTGCTTTTCTGTGAGAATTCATAAATTATTTATACCTCAGAAACACCAATGACTAATTTTGTCATCTGCGTTTGAAGGACCAGAACTCATTATTACCAGCCTGTAGAAGAGTTATATTGTCAGAAATGTGTTTTATGCTCACTTACCTCTATGAAAATTTCATGTCAGTGCAGTAAGTGTGTTAAAAAAAGGAATAGGGTGGCTGGATAAAATGAAAATAGGTTATGTGACCTTTTTAGATACTTGTTTGGGTGACAGACAGTGATAGACCTTTTTTCTCATTTTTACTGCAGACTAGTACATATGATTGACACACAAAAGCCAAAAGATTTTTGGAAATGATTTATAAAACATGATGTCTGAGAAGAAGATATACGACACCCAGAAAAATTGTGAAGTGCTTTGCTGTTATGTATGTGATTACCAAAACGTACATATTCTAAATGCACATCATAGTCATCAGAAATATATGTACTAATAATGAATGATCAGCCATATGTAAAACCATACCATAACTAAAAATTACTGTATAATGTGAGTAGCCAAAAACATATAACAGTATGAAGAATAGGAGGATTGATAATGATGGATTACTTTTACATTTAGTGAGATAATAACACAAGTCAGTAAGTTAAAGAGGCATCAGTTAAACTGCAGGCTTTTCAATATTATGTGCCAGTCTGGTTTAAAAAGCCTAGATTTTTTCCCAATAATCACACAGAGTAAATGACACAAACATAAAAAAATAAAACATCATTTTTATGGTGACCTTTAAGTGTAAAAAGCAGCTGGTAGTTAATTACAAGAACACACTGACTTGTTCCAGTGGCAAACTTTTATATCTCTGAAAACCAGAGAATACTTTAGTGAACATTGAATCTTCCAAGTTTATAAAAAGGCTGAAAATTTGCTGCTGTTGGGCCTTACTTCCATCATAGCTGCTTCACAAAGAGAAAAACAGTACTACATTTTAACAGGTTCAAAATAAATGATTAGCATTTCCTGTATGTAAACAGTTATATAGACACTTCATTTGTTTAAAAATAATAAAAATGTCTACAGGAAGATAATTTTGTACTTGAAATCATACATTATATGTTCTAATGGTAAGAACACGAAAATATTTTTTTTCTGAACAACAATCCGTAACTGAAACGTTTTTAGTAACTTTTAGTAATTTTCTACAATGCTACGCTCATGATTGTCTGTCAGTTAAATGCTATCAGAGAATTCTGCGACACAAGCTCCCTCTGCTGATCAGTTTGGGTAAGTGAAATGTCTTCTTATTGTTCCATTCCGTTCTTATCGTTATTGCTTTATGTTCACTGGTCTGAAAAACATGTCTCTGAGGCAACTGCATCTTGTTCTTCCACTAATTCTCTCACATCCAGATCACATGAGATCACATTTGTAACTCTGAATGGCGTGTCTCATTAGCTACATTGCACTGCCTGCTTTGGCCCACTGTTTGTGCCCAGGGCAGAGCAGAGTGCTGCCATTATTATAGGCATACTTGGCACATAGTGTGCAACTTGCATGTTTATGCTGATCTGAGTCCAGCTGTTTTATAAAACAGCTGATGCTTGAATTTAGAGATTTAAAAAAGCAAACATAAGGAGTGTGTATTAGGGGGGGGGGTGTTGAATACTTTTAACAGTGATCAGGAGAACTAGCTGTGAAATGTGTGTGTGCACATTAACTGAATTCAATATAATAAATAACAAAAAATATATAATACATTTTGTTTAAATAACATGTATTATGTAAATGGCTAATACACAAGTAATGCTTTATTTTTTTTCTGTTTACTTAGGGGCGGCACGGTGGCTTAGTGGTTAGCACGTTCGCCTCTCAGCGCTAGGGATTCCCGGTTCGAATCCCCATCTGGGTGGAGTTTCCATGTTCTCCCCGTGTCTGCGTGGGTTTCCTCCGGGTTCTCCGGTTTCCTCCCACAGTCCAAAAACATGGATCAAGTTAATTGAAATCTCAAAATTGCCCCATATAGAGTGTGTGTGTGTGAGTGAGTGTGTGCCCAGCGATGGATTGGCGCCCTGGTGTGTGCCCAGCGATGGATTGGCGCCCTGTCCTGGGTCTATCTGCCCAGCGCCCGAGACGTTCTCCCCTGGATGGGCATGGGGAACCTCACTGCGACCCTAATAGAGGATAAGCGGGAGATAATGAATGAATGAATGAACTTAGGCAGTTGGAAAGTCAGCAAAACAATTTTAAAGGAAGAACCAACGATATTTTCTCCTGTGAAAACATTTATATGGCCAAATGTCTCAAAACACAATGGTCCATGTTTGGCGTACATCTGGCATTGCTATCTGTATGTGACCTATAAACATACCACATAAAATAAAATAAAAAAACAAACAACAAAAAAAAAACATGTGGTTTATTTGTTCCAAAGCAACTGGTAAAAACTTAATGCTTAAGACATTTCAAAGTCTTTTAAAATGTTTTTTAGGGAAAAAAAAAATACGAACACAAAGTTTCACTACAGGCAGGTTTTTTTATCCCCTCTGACATGATTGTAATTGCCCTTTTGCTCTATAAATATTTACTGTGCGAACACCATAAGTCATATTAAACATTTAAAACCATAAACTTAATGGACTGTGATTACATATACTTTGCTGTGGCATATCACTTATGTTTTAACCGCCCACAGCCAGAAAAGGCATGCAGAAGAAAACCTAAAAAGAAAAAGTCATACTGATTTTAAAAATGAACTTTCTGATTTGGTTAAGGTCGAGACACAGCTGTACCAGATTATCACTGATTATTTTAAAGGGCAAAATCTACCTGAGTTTTGCATGACCTTTTTGAGATGACAGTAGCTACACCATAAAAAAAAAAACATTCAATAAAAAAACAAGTATTGTATTATTATTAAGTTGGCTTGGATGGCTTCCACTTCTTCTTCTTCTTATTATTATTATTATTCTCATGTCATTTCTTTGGCCTTTCTCGTCCCGTGTACTCAGTAGTATGGAGGTACCCATAGCCACTTGGATTGCTTGTGCTTTTCGTAGCAATTTGGTGTACGGTTGTTGTGAATAGACAGTGTAAAATATCAAACAATGAAAAATATGGAAGCCGCAGTCCTCTACTATGTCCATATAAGTCCTTCAGGAGGGCATGACCTGCTTCTTCTGTGTGTGTGCCCGTCCAGACAACAGTCTTTCTTCTCATGTGTCCATTCACCAAAACATCTCTATCTTCTACCCCACCTTGTCCTGCTTTCTGCCCCCCCTCAGCGGTATTAATTTACGACATGTTCTTGTTGACTGTCCTATTATTCAACCCTGCGCCTGGACATTTCTACTCTTCCCCATGCTCATCCATCAAAAAGTGATTTCCTTCTGTTCCCTGAACTATTCAACTATCATGAGTTTTACTTTACTTTATTACTTTTACTAAATGACTTAAAAGTATTATAAAAAAACATTTGTATAGTTGTGTTGTATGATGTTTTGTATTGCGTGTTGTTGCAATAAAGCAAAAAAAAAAAAAAAACCTAACACAAGGCGGAACCGAAATTTGGGGGGCGTGTTGCACTCCCGGTCGAGTTGCTGGTTGCACCCTCGCTGTACTCACTGCTGCGCATGCTGTGACGCTGTGCTCAGTGGAGTTGGAGTTTGGAGGAGTTTGTCCCACGCGTGGGGAAGATCCACGCGAATTACCCACGCTGTCGGATTTACTTTAACCGTTTTTGGAGGATTTTGGCTCCCTGGGAATCACAGCAGCGCCGGAGCAGCGGGTGGATCGAACACGTGGTGCTGCGGTTGTAAGGTAAGTTTGTTTGTTTATGTACCGAATAACAAGAGCTAATTAAAAACACGTGACCGACTTAAACTTAATCTCCGTTAGTTAAACACTGGATTAATTAAACCTTCTGTTTTTATGCGATTAGAAATCAGAAAGGAGCAAAGCCTACTGAAGCAATGCGCATGCGCAGTAACCCCTCACGTTACCTTTCAGACATCCCGCAATAACGCGGCATTAAACTTATTTTATTATTTATTTGTTTAAGTTTCTTTAACCTTCACACATTCTCCTAAAACTAATGCAACATATAGAGCGCTCATGTATTTACCCCCCCCCCCGCGGGGATTAATACAGGGTTCTGATTCACATGCAGCGATGCTGCACCTGCTTTAAAGCATTTAATATATAATATATAAACAATTTAAGTTCATATAATATCCAGAATAATAATAATTAAAAAAAATCTTTGCACTGAACAGGTCCAGAAGCTGAGGTTGTGAACATCACTGTAGAATTTAAAATGAGCCTCTTTATGAGGATGTTTTTTTCAATAAACCTTTCTTTGGGGGACAAATAAAAGAAATAAAGCATATAAGCCCCTGGGAAGAGGACGTTGCTTAGAATAAAACCTATGAGCCCCTGATAGAGGACTTAAAACAGGTGAATGAACCTCTTTCAAGGGACTTTTTAGTTAAAATCTATGAGCTTCTTCCAGGGGATTTCTGATTGGATGATTTATGAGCCCCCAAGAAGTTGGTTTATAGTTAGTAAGAATGGTCTGTGTGCATAAATATGGACAGAATGCTTTTTAATATATAGAACGCATATGTATTTATCCCTGGGGATTAATATAGGATGCTGATTCCTATGCAGCGATGCTGAACCTGCTTTAAAGCATTTGATAAAAGTTCTCCAGAATAATAAAAAAAATTAAATCTTCACACCGAACCGCAAGCTCCAGAAGTTAAGGTTGTGAATATCATTGTAGAATTTAAAATGAGCCTCTTTATGAGGACGTTTATTTTTTTTCAATAAACCTTTCTTTGGGGGACAAATAAAGAAATAAAGCATATAAGCCCCTGGAAAGAGGACGTTGCTTAGAATAAAACCTATGAGCCCCTGATAGAGGACTTAAAACAGGTGAATGAACCTCTTTCAAGGGACTTTTTAGTTAAAATCTATGAGCTTCTTCCAGGGGATTTCTGATTTATAACACACATAAGCCCCTGATAAGAGGACGTTGCTTAGAATAAAACGCATGAGCCCGTGATAGAGGACTTAAAACAGGTGAATGAACCTCTTTCAAGGGACTTTTTAGTTAAAATCTATGAGCCTCTTACAGGGGATTTCTATTTGACTTAATTTATATGAGCCCCCAAGAAGGTTTTGTTGTTAGTGGTAACTAGTTTGTTAAGTGATTCTACAATGAAATGATGAAAAGATTTGTCATTTAAGGAGAAAATTTCAAGAATAACCCCCCCCCACACACACCACCACTATACCGAATTCATACTGAGGTCTATTAATTTTGTGTACTGTTACACCCCTAATCAATAGGTACGTAAGCTAAGGTTGAGATAATGAATAGCACGTATTAGGTATATATAAAAGTGTTTTATGAGGACGTTTTTTTCAATAAACATTTCTTTGGGTGGACAAATCAATTTATAATGCATATAAGCCCCTGATAAGAGGACGTTGCTTAGAATAAAACATGAGCCCATGTGAGAGGACTTAAACAGGTGAATGAGCCTCTTTCAAGGGACTTTTATATTTAAGATCTATGAGCTTCTTACAGGGGATTTCTAATTGGCTAATTTATATGAGCCCCAAAAAGTTTGTGTTGTTCTGCTCTGTTGATGATAAAAATGACCTGAATTGGTCGATAATGTCCGAATCAAACCAAATGACTAATTGCGCTCAGTGTATTTATAAGATATTAAATTTTGATTTGTTTCCACAGCGCATCGTTCTGATTGAGGAGCCAAATCCAGTGCAGTCATCCCGGTCTAAATAAGGTCAGTGTACGTTTTTTTTATTTTCGACAAACTCTGGCCAATGCCTGCTTTCTACATGTATGTAAATCCACCTATTTGTAGTCATTTTGGTGTTAATTGAGTACATCTATTTCTGGTTTTTATTTTTTTAAAAGGAACTTGGCAACAGACTGAGCAGGTATTTAACTATTTAGTTAATAAAGGGAATGTACTTATTAGGTGTGTGGTTTATTTTAATGTAAGCAGTGTTAACACAATTTACTATTAAGATTATTGGGTGACTTAAGGTATAATATTTCTCGATAATAATAATAATAATAAAAAAAAAAGTTTAAATAAAGTCTAAATAAGTTCAGTGTACATTTTTTAAAATTTTTCTCCAGACTCTATGACAAATGCCTGCTTGTAGTCAATGTGATGTTAATAGCGTACATCTAGTTGTGGTACATATTTTTAAAATAGACTGACGGGGTAAACTATTTGGTTATTTAAGGAAATATACTTATTTGGTTTAAACTTTATTAAGGGTTTTAGGTAATTGATTTATTATCTGTGTGTAGTAAGCCCCCCTGGACCAGAGACCTAACTATTAAATAAACTGTTGCTAAGCTCTTTGAAACCGATATCCTTTTATCTATTCGCTGTGCATCACTGCTGTGTAATTTTTTCTTCATGTATTGCAGCTTGATGAATGAAGGAGGACATTATTTGAGATTAATTATGTTCCTGTTGGACAAGTTTTTGACCAAGTGTTAATTATTTACACTGAAAAACATTTTTAGCATCCAGACAGTCAATAGACATGTGGAGTCTTTTAGAACCTCTTGAATAATAATGATATTCACGCACTTCGGTCGAGTGCCATAACCCTTCATTAGAAAGTCCATTATTCAAATGAGTTATTAACCACTGACTAAAAATAATATGTTAAATTCGTGTTGAACTGGATGGTAGTGTTTTTAAAATAACTCTAACTCTCAGGAGTAGCATAAGGGTTGTGTTTCACCGAATGGCCCAGCATTATTGTGACTTTACGGATATGTTATTCAGGAGCAGACATGCCATAAGTGTGATACCATCCTGACTCACTCCTCTGTTCCATTAAGTGTAAACAAAGAGTGACTGGAAAAAAACAAAATTAAAAGTTGTCGTACCATTTACTAGACGTAAGTGACTTGATCATTATTGTTGGCGACAAAAGGCACATCACATGTCTCCAGTCAGTCATACAGTATATCATTTGCTATAAAGCCCAAATGGGTTTTTCAAAGTTACTGAAATTACGCTACGCCTGCATGAAAATTACCTCACCAGGCTAATTTCAAATAAATACCAGCAGCTACTAAATTAAAATAATAGTTAGCTTAATGGACAATTTAATAGACCCTTTAATGCATTCAGACATTTGAAGTGAATTTTCAAATTGATTGTATGTTCCATTCACCTAAGTGATGCATTTGCCCTAAATCTAACAATGCGCTCTTTGAAAGATGAATAAAAACTATGTGTTTTACTGCATGAATAGTAAGTGGTGCTTTTTCTTTGCAAACATTGGAATAGTCCCCCTGCTGAGAGGTACAAATATCCTAGAGAAAAATAAATGCCATGGAATAGCACTTCTCCATGCTTGTGCAGTTTAAGATGACAGGCTTTCTGGTGTAAAAGTACGGTAAAGTGATAACTGGCTCGCTTCTGACAGCCACAGGCCACAATTACTGCTGATTACATATGAGCGCCTCGCTTCATGTTCTGCCCATCTGTGGCCATTGACTGAGATTTCTATTTCCAAACTCTTTTTCTGAGATTGATTGGGTCTATCTTTCAAACGGTACATCCAAAATCATAATTTACCTGTCAGCAGAATAGTGGACCCCCAGCACGAGACCACTCAACCACACGGGTAATGGCACGTTCTTGTATATTTACTTTGCCACTAAAAAGCGGCAGTGTATTTGCATAAAACATCTAATTAAATCTGATATATTTTTCTTGAAATGTCTCTGTACCAGGTGGTTATCTTTTGAAGTAATGTTTGCTAAATCCAGTTTAAAGGATTTTTTTTTCTAACCTGATCTTATTCAGCTGCTTACAATTTAAATTGAATCAGAGGAACAAAAATTAAGTACTTAAACTTTGCACAACTTTTAGATCCCAGACTATTTTCCCTGATCTATTATGTGGGTTTGTTTTGTTGAAAGGATGAATACTACAGAGCACAAAGGAGTTTTTTTGCAGTGGACTGAAGATCTATGCAGTGTGTTTCTCTGTCTTACCACGATGAGGAGAGAAAGGTAGCCTCCTTTAACTCAATAGCGGCAAGTATAAAAACATTTTAGATATTTTTGTGTCTAAATTTGTTGCAGTAGGGTGTGTCCTGCCAAGTAATTGCTATCTGTTGCTCTATTTACTTTATATTAATTCTATTATAAATTCTAAATAGTTAAAATCACTGTAATGTTCGTGATTGATGTGAATATTACTGTGCATAGTTTTCATTCATTCTGAAGCATATACCAAGTTTTATTTATTAACTTGTTTTTAAAAGAAAAACAGCAAAAAATATTTTAATACATACAACTATTAAAACATCCGAATACTTTTCCTCACTATGAGAAAAACAGATTAAATCACTCTGCATGGTAATATTGTCCATGATTTGCTGCCACCATTTCATAAATCTTGTTTAAAAGTTCTAGAACCTGAGCTTCCCTGTGTCTATTATCTAGAACAAAGTATCGACCACCACATGACTGCACAAGCCATTCTAAATTCCCATTTCTCTGTATGTGCTGCTGGCCACTCTCACCGAGAGCCTCACCCCAGGTGAACAAAACTATGGTATGCCTCCATGCGGTCTTCCCGAGTGTGGCCATGGTACACTCCACAGCTCTCCTAAACCGACTCGTGAAGGTTAAGTAAGTGGGCAGGAGGAGAATGAAGGCATGAGGACCGGGCATGCACACGGACACACTGTGCTTAAGTTCCTCATGGAAAGTCACATTTCCATCTTTGGATGATCTCCATTTTATTCCGTGAGGCTCCATTACCAGAAGTTGATTTCCAGATACACTCCCTTTCCATGGGTTTGCTGTGTTGGCTTCTTGGCCCAGCATGGTAAGTCTGGCTGATTGATGAGATGCCCATGCTTCACCTATGAGCACCAGCCTGAGTTCAGAAACTGGGAAGTTGACATCTTGAGTGATAATAGAATCAGAACTAACCGAAGCAAAATATTCTTCGGTGTCATCCCCGTTGCTATCAATTTCCGCTTCCTGCCCATTTAGTCCACGCTGTTCCTCATCTAAAACTGCCTCTAGTGCTCGTTTGCTCTTACGCAATGCTGGTTGCACGTTTTCAAACTCTGAGTCAGTTGTTTCAGATGATAAATCCATCTTAACACCCTCATCCTCGTTTTTGTTCTCTCTTGTATTGGTTCTGCTTGTCCCCGTTATTTCCTTACACATTCTATCAACAGTTTCATTCTGTTTTCCATTAAGTGCTAAACTTTGGCTCCACGGTTGGAAATCTGGGTTGGAGTTGTTACTGATCATCCTGAGCTCCATATTGTACAAATACTTCCCCCACTTTTCAAGCTGCTCCATTTTCATCTGTAAAACTTGTTTCTCGATGTTCAGCTCGTCTTTTTGCTTCTCGAGTTCATTAGCAAGATTTTCTAAATGTTTGCTTCTGGACTGTAGGATTGTTTTCTCTACGTTAAGCTCTTGTTCTGTTTTCTTGATTGCCTGTGCTCTCGATTTTACCTCTAGTTGATGTTTTTCCACGTTGTTTTGTCTAGTTTCAAGCTCTTCCAGGCGGTTGCTCAGGTTTTTTTCGTTGTTTGTGACGTTTTGCTCTCTGGTCATTAGGTTCTTTTTCTCATCAGCTATCTCCTTCTTATTCGTTTCTATGAGCTCTTGCTCTTTTTTGAGGTCTGTTAGAGTGCTGTCATGACGTTGTTTTGTAATTTTGATTTCTTCTTCTCTTTTCTGCACGACTAATTCTCTTTTCTCTAAGTGAATTTCTGCATTTTGAAGATTTTCTTCTCTTCTATGAAGCTCATCTTCTTTCTTAAGCAATTTTTGTTCTTGTTCTGTTAAGGCCTGTTTATGAAGCTCTAGCTGAGCTTCACATTCTTCCGCTGTCTGCTTCCTGAGAAGCTGTTGCTGGGATTGTTGAACTTCCTGAACTCTTTCCAGTTGCTCCTGGGTTTGGATATGAAGGCTGTGTTCTTTATGTAAAAGCTCCTGCTCTTGCTTCATAAGTGCAGATGATCTCTGTACCAAATCAAGCTCCTTATCACTTAGTTCAGCTTGCCACTTGGCATTATCCTGTTTGGTTTTCTCCAGTTCTTGCAGGTTCTCTGACAGCTGTTGTATCTTATCTTCATGAATCTGCTGTAAATCCATTAAGTGCCTCTCTCGTTTTATGATATTCTTTTCTCTGATTTCGAGTTTTTCTCTCTCCTGGGCCACACATTTTTGCTCTTCTTGAATATTGGATTGTTTTAAAATGAACTCTTCTTCTATTGTCTTTAGCTCTTGTGCTTTTTCTTCAAGCTGTTTTCTAATATTTTCTAATTCCTTTTCTTCCTTTTCTAAAAATTCACGTTGCCTGTTTTCCAAAATTTTCTCTGTGTTTTCACACTTTTGATGCTTTTGGTTGATCTGATCTTCCCTTATATCCAAGTCTTTTAACCTCTCGGTCATCTGCTGCATCCTCGTCTCCAGCTCATGTTCGGTGTTTA
Source organism: Corydoras maculifer (assembly GCA_019802435.1). NCBI lineage: Eukaryota > Metazoa > Chordata > Actinopteri > Siluriformes > Callichthyidae > Corydoras > Corydoras maculifer. The sequence continues at coordinate 632,452 of JAFMOD010000064.1, forward strand.
TGAGATCTTGTTCCTTTTTGGTCAGGGCCTCTTCAATAGCTTCTAATTCTTTTTTACACGTATTAAATGATGTTTCCTGGATTTCTTGCTTGTTCAGCAGTTCCAGCTGATGAGCCTCGATTTGGATGATCTTTACTTGAAGTTCGTGGTCTTTGATGATGAATTCATTTTGTTTATTTAGAAGATCTTGCTGGCCTTGCTGATATTCATTCTGCCGTTGTATCAGATTGCTTTCCTTTGTGTTTAATTCTGCTTGCAGTCTTTCATTTTCCTCTTTGCTTTTCTTCACTTCTTGTATGCACTTTGACAGTTCCAATGTTTTGGCTTCACAACTTTGTTCAGAATTGGTCAGCTGCTGTTGTTTTTTTCTAAGCTCTGTTTCTTGGACTATTAGATTCTCTCTGAGGTTCTCCAAGGCCTTTACTCCTTCTTGAAGGTGTATTTGTTTCATATTAAGCTCGTCCTCTGTTGTTTTCAGCTCTTTTTCTTTTTCTTCTAGCTGTTGCCTGACATTTTCGATCTCCTTTCGCTGCTTTTCTGCCGACTCTCTTTCATTATTGCACTTATTTTCTTGCTCTTTTTCTTTGTAAGTCGCCTCAGTTTCTCTTTTCTCCAGTTCTTCTTGGCGGCTTTGGAGACTTTGACTTTGATAGTTAAGTTTTTCCTCTTTCTCTTGTAATTCCTTCCGCATTTTGTCAAGCAGGTGCTTTTCCTCTTTGAGCCCTTGTTCTTGCAGATGGATGTCTTCCTCTCTTCTGATTATGTCTCTTTTCCCTCTTTCGAGTTCTTGAACGTTTTTCCTCAAGCTTTGCTCTCGTTCACTCAACTCCAGCTCTCTGTTGTGATATGATTGCTCTCTTTCTGCATCTTTTACGTCCATTTCAGCGATTCGTTCTGAAAGTCTCTCCTCGTAGTACTTTTTCATCTCTTCAATTTTAAGCTCGAGTTCTTTCACTCTTTCAGTCATGATCTCCAGTTCCAGTTTCTGGGAATTATTTGTTTGCCTTAACGATGACATTTCCTTTTCTTTTTTCTCTAATTGTTCTTGGTTTAAGTCATCTCTAAGTTTGCCCATCTCTTCATACTTGTTAATCACCTCTTTAATCTCTTTTTCTTTGCTTTCATGTTTTGCAATCTGGACTTGCAGATCCCTCTTATATTCCTCACAGGTTGTAATCAGTTCCTGAGACTGCTGTGCAAGTGCAGAATTTTGTTGTTGCAGATTCTCGCACTGCATTTCACTCTCTCTTTGCCTTTTCTTTAGTTTGTCAATGTTGCTTTTCCTCTCTTCGTTCTGTTGTTGCAGCTGGTTGATTATATTTTCTTTTATTTCCAAGATCTTCCTTAAATCATCTTCCTGCTTTTTAGTGTTCTCCTCATGCAGATTCTTTATTGTCTCCATTTCCTCTTTCAGAAAGATGTTTTCTCTTTTCAGGAACTCTTCTGTTTCTTTGTACTCCTCCTCAATATATTTTATCCTCTTGCTGAATTCTGCAATTTCAGCTTTGCTTTTATTTTGAACATTTTCCACAGTTCTCTGCTTGTCATCAATAAGTTGTTTCAGTTCTTCCACCTCCTTCTCTTTCTCTGTGTGTTTATCTATAAGAGCACTTATTTTTGCATCCCTTTCCTTTAGTTGATTTTGCAGCTCAGTTTTGGCGATCTCTTGCTTCTTTTGTTCCTGGTGCATTGTTATGATTTCAGCCTCGTTCCCCACAAGTTTTTCTACAAGTTTGTTGTATTTAGAAACAGTAGATTCATGCGTTTGTCTTTCTGCTTCTGCTAGTTTACCTTGGTTGAAGTAAGTAATCTGCAGCTCTTCCATCTCGTTGCTCATTAACTGGATCATTTCCCTCAGTTTGTTTTTCTCACTTTCCCACTGTTCATTCATGTCTTGCCATCGTTCCTCTTGTTCCCTGACTTTGTTTTCAGTTTGCAGTTGAATGTCTTTCATCTCGTTTTGCATTTCGTTGAGCATGTTTTCGCATTCCTCCTTTTCTGCTAGTCTTTGTTGAAGCTCTTCTTTTGTCTCTAAGAGCTTTTTTTCGTACCCGAGGCTTGTTTCTGTCCTCTCCCTCAGTGCTTCCTGTAATCCTCTCGTTAACTCCTCACACTTCCTTTCTTTTTTATCTATCAATTCTTTTAAAATATTTTGAGCGTCCTCATTGTGTTTTCTTTGCTCTTCCTCTTTCTCGTTTCTTTCTTGTTCTTTGTGCATGCCTACGCGCTCAAGCTCCAATACTTTTACTTGCAACTCATCCATTTTTTCTTTATAATCTTCATTTTCTTTGTCTTTCTCCTCGACTCTGACAAGCAGTTCTGCTTTTTCTTGATAAGCCTGATTGAGCGCTGCGATAACTCTGCGGTTTTCTAGGCTCAGCTCTTGAATTTCCTTTTCCTTGTCCTCTGTTAGCCATGCCATTCTCTCCTCTAATTCACCCATGATGCTTTTTCTGTCTTCTTCAGGTTTGTCCGTTTCTTCTTCCTTTTCTTTGGTGGCTTTTCCCGGTGATTTGACTTTGTCTTTCCTCCTGTCAAAAAACCACCTGATGCTTTTGACCTCTCGCTCTCTCAACCTCTTGAGCTCCATATCTTGGCGCTGAAGCTTCTCGCCGACCTCTTTAAGCTTCAAGTTGAACCTTTCATTTTTTTGCTTTCCAAGTTCCTGGATCTCCTGCACAATTGGGGAGAACGCCTCACAGCGATTACCTGATACCATTTTCTCAACCTTCTCAAACAATCCTGTTATCTGTGCACTCGAGTTTTGACCTTTAGAGGTGCTGCTGATCACATGGTATCTATTGCCACATTTCTCAATCAACGAGTGAAGATCTCTGCCACCTCCTTGAATGTGCTGCTCAATGGTAACACCCTCTCTCAGTTGGTCACCTCTTGTAAATAGTAATATGGTATGTCTCCATACTCCTTCTCCAAATATCTCCAAGTTCTCTCTCACTGCAGGGGCCTTGACCAGTGCATCCACCCTAAGTGTTAGTAGAAAGGCATGTGGACCTGGTGGACACAGTGTCACACTAAGACAGACCTCCCGCTTTACTCTGTCTGTTGTAATTCCCTCAGGTCCACCCTCCCAACCAGGAACATCCACCACCGTCACAAGTCTTCCAGAAATCTCAGCTTGTTTCCTCGAACATTCTTCTGTTGCCTGTCCTGTTTGGAAATCTGACTGGCCTCCCAGAATGGCATTCCCTGCAGAGCTTTTTCCAGTCTCTCTTTCACCCAGAAGGATAAGTCGCAGTTCAGGAAGACGACGGGAGCCCCTTGAGAACAGGCTTTTGTCTTCCATCTCCTCTGATGTAGAAACATCAGCTGTAAAGTATAAAGAGTGTTATTTATTTAATTTCATAATTTGTATAGCTATTTTGCTGCTATATGACCCCTGTCAGGCTCTGTGTTCTATGTGATTTGTCTTGTGTACGTATGTTTCTGTACATCACTGGATCCTGTAAATTCCAATGTTGTTTAAGAGTCATAATGCTAAAATTCCTACATGCTATTAGAAGTAAGACATTAATTACATGGTGCAGACAGCAAAGTACTGACACAACATTTGTAATGTTTTTAAATATGCAGAATGGTGTATTTTTCAACATTTTCTTTCAAAAGTTAATGCTAGAAATGAAAAGAGTTTTAAAGTAGATTAAATTAAACGTTGTCATTGTGTAGAGTTCAGGTGCAGGGTCAATGAAATGTTGTTAGCATCTGACCAGAAGGGCAATATAATATTATGTAATAATATTATATATTGTATAATATTATAATTATAATATTATGTAAATAAAGTGTAGTAGTAACAGTGACAGGTAGTGCTGTGAATTTTAGCTACTGCTAGCATGTGATATATAATTTTTTAATATTTCACCTGTTAACACAGCCTTTATGACTCCTTTTTGTGTTTGAGCCTCCATTAATCTTTGTTTCTTTCGTCTTTCTCTTGCTCTCCTTTTCATTTCCTCCTCTAGTCCCAGGACTAGGGGATCTGACTCATAATGCCTGCCCCCTCTTTCCATCACCATTGCATCTATTTTCCGTAGAAGTTCCTTTACCTGCTTTTCGTCTTTGCCACAATGTTTGTTCTCCAAAACATGGAATCTGTTTCCACATCGCTGTAGAAGTTTCTGGAATGGCTTTCCAGCGGTTTGTATTCTCTGTTCAATTGGAATAGAGCCTAGTTCATCTCCACGTGTAAACAGCAGCATGGTATGAGCCCACACCGACTTTCCCAGAAGCTCAAGGTGCTGTTCCACCTGCCGATAGTAGTCCTGCGTCACAGAGGCACATGATCTTACTACCAGAAGCAAAGCATGTGGTCCAGGTGGACAGAGTGACGCACTTCTTATTGTTTCTTTTGTCACCCAGCATGGGGTGCCATTGCCAGAGTAGTACCATTCCCACCCAGGAGTGTCTACCACTGTAACACGATGGCTTGCTATGTCCGCCCGCCGCTTCACACATTCTTCTGTTGGCTTGCCACTCTCGAAGCTTCCAGCCAATCCAAGAATTGTGTTGCCTGCAGAACTCTTCCCAGTTCCTTTACGTCCTAAAAGGACGACTCGCAGCTCTGATGATGAAGACGTCTGATTAGGTCGCTCTCCTGTTTTAGGCAAAATCTGTTGGTTAGGTTCTGCAAAAGATAAATTTTAAATGAAGAATTAGTCATTAATCATATATATGAAGTTTTAATGCAATTTTATCATTTATTAAAACATTTTAAGTAGTGATATTAGTAATATTTAAATATAATATATTGTATCTTTAACATTATATGTAATCCGAAGCTATATGGTTAAAAAGCACTAAAATGTACTTTTGTTAGCTGTGAGATGGAGCTTAAGTAAGTAAAATAAAAATCATATGAAAATTAAATGAACTGTTGTTATTGTTATCTAAAAGACTTGGTTCTGATGGCCAGACCCTTTTATTTCTGTATTTTTAAGCACATTTATTTTTAATGTTTAGCGCCATTAATATCAGGGCTCTAAATGGCAGTGTTAAGCCGGGTGTAAAAGGAAGTCACACAATTACACCACACCACATATGACTTTTTTTTTTTTTCCAAATGTACGTTTACTGCATATAACATGCATCATGTAACTGCAGTTCTAAGCACTGAAACTATAAAATCCTCAACTTCTGACATCAGGACTGCAGTCGTGGGATTAAAACTAATTTGAAGATTACATTAGATTCATTTGTGAAAACAGTCATATTTCATTTAAGGATCCACCTACTTCCTGTCTGTTACTATCATACTAAACTATGTGCATTTTTAAGTACATAAAATATCAGGTGCACAGTTATTTCATATAGAATACCGCAGGAACGCCTGAATCAGAATCAATCAATTAATCTGATCATATGCACAAATTCAAAAACAGTAAGCATATTTTGGCTAGCCTTTGATTGTAGCTTACCACCATTGAAAGTATGAGCGCACTGTCTCTCCATCACGAGTTCAGTCTTCGTGTTTTCTTCTTATGGATCCACTTCTATTTTTGGTCTCCCCATCAGTCTACAATATTGATTAGAAACAAATTATTCACCTCCGTATGGTGTGCAGGACACCGAATGTGGAAACCTGCGGTATATTTCATACTCGTAGTGCAACACAGGAAGCAGCATGCATGACAGCTTTGTGTAGACATGGCAGAGCGGAAGATGTCTGTGGTTAAAGCTACTTACTTAGGTGCAGGACATTTTTACGTTAGTTTACTTGTGTTGAAATTGGTATAATTACAAGAATCAGCTTATTAGTTATTTTGTATTTATTTATATCAAGATAGAATGTTTCCTAGACCTATAACATATATGAATATGCTCTGTTTTGGTCAGTAGTTGGTCATTCTTTTATATTAAGAAAATAAATCATATAAAAATATGCCCATTATTTATCATTATTCTAATTATAAATCTTAATATGCTCAAAAATTCACAGCAATTATATGATTTAGTTTTTTTTTTTTTTTTAAATCTACTGTCTTTGCATATAAACACATTATTTGGCCTGTTATAACCCGCAGACTGTACTGTGTTTGGGTCAAACCCAAAAAGAGGTTATACTGTAACAGTCTAGCGTAATAAGACTATAACTAAAAGGTTAATGAAAAGTAAATGCAACAGAGGCTATTTTATTGGGGCATTTTTCACTTAAATAACCATGTTGTAAAGCAAACATTTATTGATGGCTTGTTTTATTAGTTTTTAAAGGAAAGTTGTGGAAAACCTTGTGTGCTTTAACATTAAAACTGTTGCTTTCTGAAGGTAATTAGGTTCTGGTGTTTCTGAACATGACGAAGATTAGATCACACTCATGACTCAGCCTTTCCTGGGTTTGTAAACTTCTCTGAACAAGGGAGTTCTGTTTCCTAGTGTTACGGATAAAATGAGGTGTTCCTTAACGGCATGTATGTAAATGTCAGCCTGAATGATATTCAAACACCAGCTTCATTACTAACTCACATACATTCCAATAACATGAAAAACTAATATATATATATATATGTTTTTGTTAGAAGCTGTTTGTCTAACACTTGCTCGATAGACAGAAGAGGCGGATACGGTACATTCCTCACTTTCGTATTTATTTGTCCTTTTCTCTCTGTAAACACACCACACAGTGTTATTACTGGACATTTGATTTCCTGCTTACTTCTAGATGTTAAACTGTATTAAATATATTTATTATTTATATAAACAGTAAAAAAATATGTCCTATGAATTTACTCATCCATTAAAAAAACTCTTAATTTATTCATGCAGACACACTTTTACAAAACAAAAAAGCACATCAGCTCAGCTTATAGCGTTGTACATGTGTAGAATTGGTTTTAACCACAAACTTTTACACACCCAAACACAGAATATGCAAACTTGGTGGGTAACTCCTTCTCCGTATATAAGTGGAAGTAGGATAATAAGGGTTCTGCCTGGCAGAAGATCCTGAAGTGTGTTGGTAAACCTTCAGACTGTGACAACTGCAGCCTCTCCAACAGAACACAGTGCAGGTTAGTGAACCAGCAATAGTAATAATAATGTTTTTTCTTTGTTATTTATATGTTTAATAATATTTTGCATTGCAGTTTGCTGATAACAGTAAATACAGGTAACATTTGACATTGCTTAATTAAACAAAATGTTTTACTTTATTTTATTTTCTGCAATTATAGTTGTCCATATTTACAAACAAAAATTAAATTTTCATTATCTGTCATATATTTATGTTATCAATTGTTAACATCAGTAGAACAGAATATGTTCAGCTTGTATTCTGTTAAATATTCTTACCCCTGAAGCATTTTTAATTAATAAGTTATTGCATCCGAACATGGTTGTCATAATTTATTATATGTAATTATCTTTATTTCATATTACATTTGCAGACTGTAAAAGTAAAACGTCCTCTCACTTTATCTTCCCCTGTACACTTTGTGCTACGAATCCTATTACCAGAAAAGTCAAGAACATTTTATGTCAATGCAAAAAAGTTATAATTAATGAAATCACTTAGACTTTTCAATTTTAAAGTGTTTTTTACAGACTAACAAAACTAATAAACAAAAACAGAATGTGATGTCAAAATGAACTGAAAAAGTTTTGGAATTAGCAGTTTAGCTGTTAACAGATAAAACGAAGTAAAAACGGATTAACCGAAACAAGCAAAGACTCTGCGCCAATCTTTATGACAGAATTGTCAGTCAGATGGAAGATCGTGTTTCTCAGTGCAGGATTTTTAGGTTTTCATATTTTTTAATGTATTTTTCTATCCATTTTGTGAATTTATAGTTTACAATGAATAATATAATAAATGTTATAATATAATAAATATAATAATGAAATAAGTAATGAAAAGATTCTGAGTGTTGTAAAATATTTGGTGACTATATTGTATAATAATATATGTAAGTATGTTGTTGTGTAGTTATGTGAATCCTAGTTCTGTGTGTGTGTGTGTGCGCATGTGTGTTCTCTCAGCAATGATTTTTCTCCACCCTATACCAAATTTGTCAAGTATAAATGTGGAAACTGTTGCATCATCAGCAATTTGCTGTGAAGAATTACTTTAGGACAAACATTTATTGGGTTTGTGATGATTCACTACTCCGGGGGGTCTGCAAAGTACCAGCTTGCCCCTATCAGAGGTGTTATGTCAAAGTCTCAATGAAAACAGATGTTTTCTGCAATATGAAGTAATAAAAAGTGTTCACCTGCCTTTAAAATAACAAAATGATGTGGAAAAACATTCACATCACTTTGCTTTCAACTGCAGCCAAGAAAAAAAAATGCTGCATTCTAAGTATTCTGCTTTATATACATATTTTTATTGATATTAGTTTTTTCCATGCATCAAGATTTCTTTGTACAAGTGGTATTTTGACTCGTGTGCTAAACATGATGGAGCAAGAAACCCCTGAGCGTACAGCAACCACCACAGCACCTGCCGCACCTGCTGTACGCCCCAAAAAGGTGTCCTACCGTGGACGCAGTGTGGGACCGTCTGCCAACTCCAACAAGGATTTGACGGAGATTCCTGAGTTTGAAAATTTTATGATGCTCCCCAAAGGTCCTCCACCACTTAATGGTGAGCATTAGATTGCATCTTTATATTTTTCTATTTAATACTTTGCACATTTTTTGTTTAATTTCTAATTCCAATTATTTCCAACCTAGTAAACTACATACTTTACATTCCCCAATAGACAATGATCTGTGTGGGAGGAACATTTTGGGTGTTGTACCTCCTGCACCCCCTTATCTAGAGATAAGACGTTCATACTGGTTAATGACATCCACTTCATAAAATAGAATTATCATAAAGAACAATTGATTTGGAAATTACATAACATAAGCACATAATCCAGGGAAGGAAAGCTCACCAAGTCAATCCTTTTAAAATTAGAGGTTTTCTTCAAACAAAGTGCTGAAATTTTTATTGTAAACGTTAAAATATAATAGAAGCTTTGTCTTTTTATTTAATAGATAACAACCTATCTCTATTATGAATTATTGTTTCCTATATATGAGTTTAATTTATGTAAATGATGGCATGAAAATAGTGTTTTAGCAATAATTATCTATATCAACTTGTATCTCTTGTCTCACTACTTAGACTATCTGGATATCCATCACATTGATATGCTGAAGCAGTCTCATGATGTAAACAAGCAGAGGCACCACACCCATCTTTATGCCAATGACTCTTTGATTGTTCGTCGAGCACAGGAGTTCCACATCAAGATCACCTTTAACCGTGCCTACAATCCTGAAAAGGACAAATTTGCTGTTGAGTTTGTTATAGGTATGTGAATTCAAATAGACATTTTTAATTTAGAGATGCCACAGTTTTGCAATATTGCACTGATGTTCCTTTTCCAAATAAAAATAAATGAACACAAAGTGAATTTATTTCTGCATTTTCTGCATACATTTTTTTGTGACTCAGCAAATTTTTTAATCTGCCATTCTTTATTTCCACTGTATTCCAGTTTGTATACAATAGTCCTGAATCTATGTTGAGAGATAATGACAGTTATATAGCAATAAAAGCAGAACTTGTCAATATTGCCACATCTTTATTTTCCGTTGTTTTTCCACAACTTCCTCAAATTTGCAAAATTTCCTCTTTCATTGATTTCGCCAGTTCATTGAACTTTTACCGATTATTTTTAAGAATATAAATGAAAGTTATGTATGATAGTTTAATTAGTGTGATTTACTGCACCAGTGTTTTAACTCTGGAAACTTGGCAGGAGTTCGATGATTCTAAAACTTTGGGAGGAGATTTATTGAAAAATTTGTAACAATATTAAGTGAAGAAAATGAAGAACAGTATGTTGTGTTTTGACATGCCAGATTAATTCGTATTCCAACATACAATTAAAGATAGGCTGTTACATTGCATATTTTTTTAGATGTACAGATAATGTCTTATTTATTTTTTATTGCCTTTTATCACCAGGTGCCAGCCCTCAGTACAGTAAGGGCACATACATCCCAGTCTTTCCAACGTCAGAGCGACAGAGCACCTGGCGTGGTCGGGTCGTAGAAACCTCTGATAACATTGTCACCATGGGTGTCATTCCTGCTTCTGACTGCATTGTGGGAAAGTATGGGGTGTACGTGGCTGTGGTCACTCCATATGGCATCCGTAGGACAAAGAGAAATGCTAACTTTGACTTTTACATCATCTTCAACCCCTGGTCAACAGGTCTGAATGTTCTGCTGTCACATTAACGTGATATTCGATTAAAAAAAAAATCTTAGTGTTTAAAATGTTTGACTTATGTCTGAGGTGCCTGAATAAATTCTGCATTGTTATATGTAGGTGATTCTGTGTTCCTGGATGATGAAGAAGAGAGGGAGGAATGTGTACTTAATGAGTTGGGTATCATTTATCATGGAGCGTATGATGATATATCTGAACGAGCTTGGAACTATGGCCAGGTACATCAAAATAAAATGTACTTACATTTTAAACAGATTCTTATTTGGTTTAAAACTTTACATAATTAGCATTGATATCATGCAATCCACAATCTCAGGATTAAAAACCTTGCTCCAAAGGGCATCAGTCACAGAAACATTGACACTATTGTGTCATTATTGTGTCAAATGACTAGTGTGTCATTTTTGTCTTTCATTTAGTCTGGATTTTAAACATGGCATACAAATAATAGTTCAATGTTTTTGCAGAGTGTTTTTGTTTTTAAATGACATTCTCTCCGTCTTAGTTTGAATATGGCATTCTGGATGCCTGTCTGTTTATCCTGGATAAAGCACAAATGCCCCTTATTAACCGCGGCGATCCGATCAAAATCAGCAGGATGGCCTCTGCTATGGTGAGATACTGTAACAATTGACATGACTCCCCACTAACTATTTGATTGCAACACTTTTAACAGAAAGCAATACGTTTAAATGTTAATTCTTAGATATAGTCAGATATTAGTATTAAATCTACAAAATTTGCTGTTACTTTTGAATAGAGTTATATCTGATGTTACTGTCATTTACTTTAAACTTCGTTATGTAAAAGAGATACCCGTCTTATCATTTTATATCTTCCTATTAATTATATCATTTGAATTATTTTGTTGTCTTTACCATTGAGGAATGCAACAAAGAAATAAAATCTGTAATTTAAGTGTTAGAATGTCTTTTTCTTTAATGGTGAAGTATTTCAAAGATATGGGATCATTTCTATTAACTAATTATATATTAAACAAGTACTTCAGTTTCTAATATACCTTAATATATATTTAGGGATGAATGGACAATGAATTGTTCAGTGTTTGGTATACTGTGTTGGTTTAACAGATGAACTCGCGTGATGATGAAGGTGTGTTGGTGGGAAACTGGAGTGGTGATTACATGTATGGTGTGGCTCCTACATCCTGGACTGGTAGTGTAGAGATCCTGTTGAACTATTCTACCACGGGAGGACTGCCAGTCTGCTATGCTCAGTGCTGGGTCTATGCCGCTGTCTTCAATACCTGTAAGAGGTTGTCCCATTTGACAGTGAAGAATTGGCTTAGACATTTAAGTCCCTTATGTCAAAATTAAGTATGCTGTTAAAAATTAAGTCAAAATTTTAGAAAGACTTTTCAGAAACATTTCCAGAACAACCTGTATAAATTGCAACCTAGGGTAAAGAAAACATGAGTACTTTATGATGGACAGTTGTTCATATGTACAGTTTTGCGCTGTTTGGGGATCCCTGCCAGAGTGGTGACTAACTACTTCTCTGCCCATGACAATGATGGAAACCTAAAGATGGACATCATACTGGATGACAATGGCAGAGTGGACAGGAGCCGCACGAGAGATTCCATCTGGTCAGTTTCATCATAGGTTTAGTAAAACCAACTAAGTATAAGTGAATATACTGTAAGTCTTGGAAACAGTTAGTATTTGTATTAAGATTGTCCTCCCTGTGTCCTGCAGGAACTATCACTGCTGGAATGAATGCTATATGGCGAGGCCTGACCTCCCTGATGGATTTGGAGGATGGCAGGTTGTGGATGCCACACCACAGGAGACCAGCGATGGTATCACATACAGCACAGATATAAATATATATAAAAAAAACAGGATGAATGAGAACTGCAAAGAAAATTAGTACATGGCGAGTTCTGTAACCTCCTGAAAAACACACTGTAATTGCTGTCATTTGTATAAATGAAACCAACATCTATCTGACTTGAAGCATCTTTTACCTTTTGACAAAAGAACATTTTTATTAGCCTTTTTGGTGTAGGGATGATGTCAGTGCTCACTGGTTATTGCTTTTTAAATGGCAGATATAGATGTTAAAAATCTAGCGTGATAGATATCTGGTCTAATAACTTATTATTATGTTACAGGTATGTACAGGTGTGGCCCTGCATCTGTGGCGGCCATCAAACATGGCCAGATCTGCTACCCGTTTGATGCCCCATTTGTTTTTGCTGAGGCAAGTATGCTGCTTTAATTATGTTCTTCATTAAGACTTTTAATGAAAATCAGCTTAAATCTATGTGGAAACTTTTATCCTTTACAGCTTTCAAAACCACAACTCTGTGGAAATAAATTAAACTAAATATCAATTAAAAATTTCTTTGGTTGTGAACAAAATACAGACTAGAAAACATCATAGTATCTATCACCCTTTTGGTTCTGTAAAACAAGGAATAAAAAATTAATGACAACACCTTGTGACAAATTGTTATTTTTATAAAGTAAGGAATTTGGTTTCAGCTTATTTTCAAATGAGCTGTTTTGAATGCCAGTGAAATTTCGTAATTCTTGAATCCCTTTGGAATAAATGTGTACAACATCTTTGTTACATACAACAATAAATGTCAGCTTGTCTTGGCTGATGTGTGGGATGGACGTTGTTTAGGTGAATAGTGACTTGGTGTACTATCGCAGAAGTAAGAGCGACGGCACGCTTGAAACCGTGAAGGTGAACACCAGCCATGTGGGCCGTTTGGTGTTGACCAAATCTGTGCTACATGATGGACGCAGAGACATCACCAGCAATTACAAGTTTCCTGAAGGTAAGAGAATGTCGCGAAAAAAAATCTGGCAATATTAATAAACAATGAATTAAGTTTGAAACAAATATTATATGGGCTTGCTTTGTACAGACTACATAACAACAAAAATAACAATATTGTAAAGATTTATTTTAATTGATTCTACATTTGTTGATATATAATTTGGCCTTCTTTGTTTAGGTAGTGCAGAGGAGCGCACAGTGCTACAGAAGGCCGAGGAGTTTGGGTGTCAGCGGGAGAAGGCAACGTTGCCTGATGCAGAGGTGATTGTTGAGATTCCCAACATGGACGTGCAGCTGGGAGAAGATTTTGAACTAGAGCTGCAGTTTACCAACAACAGCAATGAACGCCGTGTGGTGGAAAGCTACGTCAGTGGTAACGTGGTGTATTACACAGGAGTGTCAAGTGCAGAGGTTGTCTTTCAAACTCCGACTGTAAAACTGGATCCACATAAGAGTAAGCCTAAGTATAAAATATATTTACAGGCAAAACATTTCACATTTAATACATCGTCTTTATTAGCCTTCTGAAGTCTCGCATAGAAATCATTCTCGACTGTTTTAATTAAGAACTAAACAAAGTCAGATTTATTTTATTTTTATATTAACATCTCAACACGTCCTTGTCAATATGAATTGGTCTTACTCATTGCCATTGATGCTTGATCATAAATTCTGTACTTTTTTTTTAGGTAAAATAGAAAGAATTATGGTGCAAAGTAAGGCCTATCAGAGTAAACTGGTGGAGCAGGGGAACCTGCACTTCATTGTTACAGGGAAGGTGAAACAGACGGGTCAGATTGTAACTGCCATGAAGCTTATCACTGTGCACAACCCAAAGCTCAGTGTGCAGGTCAGATATACCTTTCTATCTCATGTTACATAAACATTGCTCACATTGTAAAATCTAGAAGTGAATGTGAACAGTAAAAATATTATATATCTTTTTAATAAAGTAAATATATATATATATATATATATATATAAAATTCGTTATATATTTCATTTATGCTTGTATTTATTGTATTTATGGTATTTGCAAACCCTCACCCTATTATCTGACATTTTAGGTTACTGGCAATCCAAAAGTGAATGAAGAAATGTATGTTAAAGTGGAGTTTACAAACCCCTTCAAGTTTAGTCTCGAAAATGTGTATGTTCGTCTAGAGGGACCTGGAGTCATGCCAATTACCACCAAACAGTACAGGTAAACATAAGTTGTACCAGAATAAGTTTGAACATTCTGATAATGAACCTAACATCATAATGCTTAAATTCAAAATCCAAATTACACTATCAATACAAATACATCATCTGTTGTATCTGTTGATTTGAATCCCCAACCTTCAGATTGACAGCCCACTGCCCTAACCACTGAGCTACCGCTCCCTACATGTGTGTATGTGTTTCATTTTGTTTGAATATGCTGACCACTAATACAATCTGTATGTGTTTTTTTAGTGTTATTGGTCCTGAAAGCTCTATAGTCTGGACTGAGAGTTTCACACCTCGTAGGGCTGGAGCCACCAAACTGATGGCCAGCCTAGACTGTGCCTCTCTCAGGCAGGTGTATGGAGAGGTGGAGATTACCATCAATACCTAAAGTCAAGACAAAAACATAAAAAAAAATTAAAGGGGTATTATAACATATAATAATCAAAAGCATTATGTTAATGTTTGCACTATATACAGTATATATTATACCATAACTTCAGATGCAACATTAGTATTGGTTTTATTTTTAAAAAATGAAAAAATATTACTTGTACTCAATTGCATGCCATTATTTACTCACCTATAGATAAGAAATATGTGTTAACTTCTTTATTATATGAAAATGTATTTTTATGATACACTAAAGCAATAAAACCTTATACAGAAAGGATTTAAGAATTTGCACATCTGACTCAGTCCACCATAATTCTACACACTGGGTCACACAGTCCTGCTGAAAGAGAAAAGCATCTTATTCAAACATGTTATATTACATTGTTTTTTTTATACGTAGCAACTTGTGGGTTTAGAATCACCCATGATACAGCACTTCTGAAAGTAATAAATATTAGGGACTTCACTCGAATGGCATATATATATATATATATATATATATATATATATATATATATATATATATATATATATATATATATATATATATATATAATTGATGAATCTTGATAATTTTACATTGCGTATTTTAGATAAGACAATGGTGTCCCCTAGTGTAGAAATATAAAATTGCATCGATGTTATTCAATAATCTGGGGTTCATAGGTCTCCTTCAGTAATCTGGTACAGAATTATTTTTATAGTTTATACAGTCTATATACAATATTGCTATTATATTATTATATTAACCTCAGTGAAGTCACTGCTTGGACCTCACCTTGATCACTGCTCACCTGTTTTCTTAACTCGACAAATCCGATGGGCCCAAGATGGATTTTGCTGAAAATTACATGAGTAAAGCAACACACATGTATTTTAAGAACCTGTAGTCACTTAAAAAAGTTTCTTAATGAAACATCTTTGTAAAAAACCCAACTGCCAGAAAGAAGTCGTCTCTGGAAGTCCTAAATCCACTTCATGCAGTGAGGACCACCGCCGGAAAGTTACAGCTCTCAAAGACCAACAAAAAAATTTATGAAGAATTAAAGATTTTAGAACAACATTTAACAATATAAACAATTTTTTTGTTTACCCATCATGACCTTTCTTTGCTGTATTGTCAGTGTATTCACCTGACTACATGAAATGTAACTAAGGTAAATATTGCATATCTACTATTTACAACACATTGGACTATTAAATAATGATCTAAAAGTAAGTTTTTTAAATTAGAAGTCAATGCATTTTATCATCCTGCCTAAAACGCTGAAATGCAAATTTTTATTTGACGTGCAAGAAGAAATTAATATTGTTGTTACCACTATTATTCTTATCATCATTGTTGTTGTGGTTGTTATCATTAGAGGGCTTGAAATAGTTCTCTATTGTTATTATAAATATATTATTTTCAATTTAATATTATGAATCCAGCTGTTATAGGAATATCAGAAGTAACAGCATTATGAATGTCTAAGCTGTGTTAAAAGACATTGTAATCAGGCTTATCCCCTACAGCAGACTGAAAGTGAAAGCTTTTTTTATTCCTGATTACATAAGCTGCTGTCTCAACTATGGCAGCTGTATATTTTAAGGTTGCTAATCTTTCAGCTGAAGACTTAAAAAAGATCAAAAACTATTTTCTGATCAAAAGAAGTTCTGGAGGAGGAGACTGTAATGTTGAAGGAGTTGAAGACGATACCTACAAAATTACTTTCAAAGAGAAAACAGGTGAGTACAAACAACAATTTTTTTTTATCAACTTAGAAAGAGCATAACAGTATTTAAATATCTTCAAAATCGATGCGTAGCTCATCTCTACATGTGTAACTTTGTATTTGTAATGTAAAGCCCAGGAGAGGGTGTTGAATAAGACGGATCATGTTGTTAAACTGCCAGGAAGAGGAAATACACCATTACAGCTTCATATGGACCTGAAAGAAATACAGGTTCAACTACTTTCACAAGTAAGATTAAAATCAATCAGATGTCTTATTGTTGTGAACTTCGTGAAAGAGCTGATAAAGATGACCGGTCATCTGCATTCTTAAAAATAAGATATTTACATGTAATAGTTACAAAATTAAATGATTGTTAACATAGTAAACCAATTTAATAATTTAAAAAATCCAATGTTTTTCATTTCATTTTATATTTTATTAACTTTGCAGGCTTGTGATTCCAGATCAGGAGAGAAGGTTTTGAAATTGGACCCGTACTTACTACTTTATCTGAAAGATAATCCAAAAGTGAAGTTGAAACTGGAAGAGGAGCTCTCCTTCCTATTAAGCACATTTAAACTAGATCCCCTCTCTGACAGTGTAGTGGTTATACGAGATATGTCTCATAAAGTTGATGGTATCAGTTTAGAAAAGTGGGAAATGAAAGTGGAGGAGATTTTTTCAAACCTGCAGGCCAATTACATTATTCATTTCGAACTAGAGCCTGTAAGGACTGAAATTGTTAAGAAACTTATTTCTTCCTTTAAACAGTCTATTGTGATCTATGAGGAATCGGGTTTAGTTGTGATTGTTGGTGAGAAAGACGACGTGAAGAAGCTACTCAAACTTCTAAATGATCAATACTTGCAGCAGCAGCAGATCCGTAAAGAGTATCCTGTGTCTATGATCCGGTTTAATCTGGTTAAGCAGCAGTTTGAACAGAACATTAAGTCCAAAGCTCCAGAAATTCAGATTCTACTGGAAAAACCTGGTTGTGTTGTTCTGACCGGTTCCAAATCACAAGTTGAGGCAGGTGTGTTGAAGCTTCGAGAACTGCTAAGTAAGGTTCAGGAGAAAAGAATTTCACTGCATGCTGACCTGAAAACATTTCTGACATCAAATGACGCAGTGCAAAGCTTTCAGACACGTTTTCAGCAGAATCTCTGTAGTCCGGTGTTAATAGATGCCACAAATTCAGGATCGGATTTCCTTTTGTTAAGTTTGTCAGCTGGAGCATTGGAGGAAGCAGCAACAGCAATACAGAGAGATCTGTGCCTGGAGACGGAGTCACTGGAAAGAGCCGAGTCTAGTTCACCTGCTATAGAAACTCTGAAGAAATCTTTAGCTCAGGGATTACAACAAGCAAATCAAAGTTGTACAAAAGTTCAGCTCAGTTATATCCCTGGCCTGCACAATGACCCCAGAATGAAGGTGCAGATAGCGGGTTACAGTCCTGAAGTGTGCCGGTTAAAGAAGATTATACGGGATTATAAACAGAACTATGTGGAACACACCGAATCTTTGCCTTTACCTTTTAAAGAGGTGGCTGAGCACTTCTCTGACATTCTAGCTCTAGCATGTGTGACTGCCAACAATGTAAATATAAGAGCATTACATGATCCCACCCTGTGTGTTATCCTCTCTGGACCACGATGTGCAGTACTGGAGATAAAGGAAAAAATTAATGTCCTCTTAAACTGCCTAATTTGCAGAAACATAGTGGTTGATGGTCCTGGAGTCCTGCAGTTTTTTCAGGGGGAAGGTTTAAACAATATGCAATCACTGCAGAAATCTTCAGACGTGCTCATATTCCCCAAAAGCGATGTTCCAGGTTGTGCAGCAGCAGCCAGAGTTACCGCTGCAACCAGTCCTTCAACTGCATCGTCTGTATCAAGCCTCAGAGGAGCACAATCAAGATGCTTTGTAGACATGGAAATTGTATTTGGAGGTCTGGAAGAGCAGAAGGTAAGTGCCTCAGTTCCAATAATATATTCTAATTATTAGTTATATGGCATCTGTTTTTTATTTCCACAGGTTCTTATGATTTTTTTTTTGTGTTTCTGCAATACAACATTATTCTTTCTTAAATATGTATATATGTTATACATTTATTTAAAGGCTGACGTTCTTGTTGCACCCATGTTAAATAAATCTCTGAATTCAACGAGAATTGGAAGCTCCTTGTCAAATAAAGGAGGTCAACAGCTTCAGAACAATTTTAATACCGCTGCTGGGAGGTGTAGCATTTTTTCTGGAGATGTGTTGGAAGTGGACGGGACACCTTTGGGATGCAACAAGCTGATGTTAATTGAGTGTACACCATGGAGAGGAACCACAGACAAAAGTGAACAGGTAAGTGTAGATTAATGCAGATTAAAGTTGCCATGTTTTAAGCTTTTTGGTAGTGCAGTGTATTAAGTTTGTTACTGTACATTTTCCAGGCACTACGCGTAGGACTAGAGAAAGTTCTGGAACTTTGTGAGCAGCAGGCCCTTAGATCAGTAGTCTTTCCAGTAATAGGACCCGGAGTGGTTCTGTCAATGCCCATTAAACAAGCTGCTACCATTCTAACTGATGTGATTGGTGCATTTAATCCCTCTGGTGCTCTAAATACCATACGCATCGTGGTGTTTCCTAACTCCCCGGATTCTGAAGAGGTAAAATGTTTTGCACTTTATTAAGACCTTTGTGTAAACAGCCTATTAGGAATATCTGTTCATCTTTTAGCAGCAATGCAATTAATTAAATAATTTAGATATAGGCAATAAAAATAACAATAATACTAATTAGTATGTTTAAAAAAAAATTATGTTGATCTTGACATCTATTTTGATCTTCGGAATTTCAATACATAACAAACCTTATTAACTTTAGTCACAAGGTGGCGACAGACGCACAATAATAATATTTTGATGTTAGCACACATACACCACCAACTTTTAAAGTCACAAACATTACCTTTATATTTATGTAATTGTGTTTACTGTTGTAGATCTACGAGGCAGTCAGCACAGGACTGAGTGCAACAATGGTGGATAACACAGGGCAAGGTACTCATGTTAAAGAATGATCTCTTACAGTGTGAAAATATGAACTATGTATGAACCTGCGTCTATGTGAATGGTTTGAATGCAGTTTTTGGCTTTTTATAGCTGTCTTTCAGTCTCTGACATCAGAGATTGATGAGGTCACACTTGCAGTGGGAAAATGTCAGCTCCACCTGGTATTTGGTGACATCAGTGATGAGACGACGGATGTTGTTATTAACACCACAGATTTTAATGATTTTCAGACAGGTGCACTTTGTTTAACACTTTCATCTATTTTAAATTACACTTAGTTGTTACCTAATAACACTGTTTACTCATAAAATGTACAGAGTTAATTGTATACTGTTACTCTTTCAGATGTGTGCAATGACATCTTGACTATTGCTGGACTGCAAGTAAAGACTGCTCTCACAAAGGGTAAATATTTTAGCTTGTATTCAGCAGTTGTTTTTTTAATATACATATCATGTATACATATACATACACTAGTGCCCTCACAGCCCCATGTTAAAATCCTAAGGCAACAGTCCAAAGCACAAAGCCACCACAGAGCTCGAGCAACACAGTGGTTTACCAGAATTATCTCAGGGATGTACAATGGCTTGTTATCTGATTATCTATTTAAGTTTTCCATGATCTTCCTGTGACTGTGTTGGTTTCCTAAAAAGGGCTCCAGATTTTTTTCCTCAATCCAAAGATATGTAACAGATTAACTGAAGATATAAATTGCCCCTATGTATGAATGAGTCCATAAATAGGATTGTCTGTGTATCTGCCTTGCGATCTAGTGGCTACCGGTCGAAGGTGATGCTGTGATAGGCTAGGAGTTTTAATAACAAAAACTAGTTTACAAATTATTATTATTTAAAACTGTAATAACAACTGCCTTTTTTTGTTTTCTAGCCAAAGTTAATAGAGGAGAGATCTTTATGACCCAGGCAGGAAATTTTCCATGCCAAGCAATTATGCATGTCTGTGGACAAAAAGATGCAGATGTTATTAAAAAACTGGTGCATGATATAGTAACAAAATGTGAACAGAGTGGTTACCAGTCAGTGGCTATTCCTGCAATCTGTGCAGGTTAGTATTCTATGTGATTGAATACTGAAGAATGAGAGCTTACAATAATATGTTTATATATATAAGATTTTTTTTTCAAATCTACACTTTTATTCTTTATTTATTTATTGATTTATTTATTGATTTGTTGTTTATCAAGTCTGCTTATTTAGTCAATCATTATATTTAGGTAACACTATCCAGTAATATTATTTAATTTGCCTTTATGTGAGATCATAAAATGTTTTACTATAAAACATAGCTATTTATATATATTATTAATTATTATTATTTGATCCTTAATATTAAAATACCTTTATGGGTATTGTAGGTAAAGGACAGATAGATGCTGGTTCAGTGGCCCAAGCCATTCTCCAAGGAGTGAAGAACTTCACAGTGCATGGTGTTTTTAACAATCTCAAATCTATTCGCATTGTTCTGAACAAAATCCATGTCTTTCTCGAGTTCAAATCTTTGGCACAAAAGATGTTTGGATCATTTTCTCAGATAAACGGTAAGAACGCTTCTTGTTTGATGTGACATGCAGAACTGGTTTTTGAGATTTTGATGTCTGTGATTTTGGTCCTGAAATCTTAGCTGACCAGATATCTGTCATCTGCACAATTAAAATTAAAATGTTTTCATAGTGAAATAAGGCAGGTAAGAGTATCAATGTGTCCTGAAGATTGTAAACAAATTACATGTTTAATTATAGGTGACTTTGAAATATTTATTACCTACTGAGTTTTATAAAAAAAATGTGGTGCCAGAGAAAGATCATTTTTACACCATAACCCACCCCAGTTTTTCACTCTTGTGGATTTTCAACATTGACAGTCCCAACCTAAAAAAAAAACCTTTTAAAACAATCCTTTTTTTTAAAGCAATTGTAACAATAAAGCATAATAAAGAGCTCAAGGGCAAAAACAAATCCAACCGCATAAGAGTGTGAACCATAGTAGACAAGTAGAACTTGTAAAAAGGTATTAAAGTTATCATAACAGAAATAA
This sequence comes from Corydoras maculifer, assembly GCA_019802435.1. NCBI lineage: Eukaryota > Metazoa > Chordata > Actinopteri > Siluriformes > Callichthyidae > Corydoras > Corydoras maculifer. The sequence goes on from JAFMOD010000064.1 coordinate 653,948, forward strand.
CACAAAAAAACCCTCAGGCATGTGCCACTCCTACCATTGCGCTAAAGAGTGTGTGCACACCTTCCAAAAAAAAAAGAAAGCATGTGCAAAGACACTACAGTGAGTTTCTGTCTTCCATAGCCTTTCTAAGAGCAAGTCCTGTTCGTAATGAATTATGATTTACAAATTTGTAAGAATTGTTGGCATCTGTAAAAAAAAGATTCGATGACAATATATAATTCAAATATTATTTTTCATACCATTTTTTGGTATGACTTGCTCAGTTAAAAGGAACACTTTTTAAAAATTAAATAGTGAAATGCAATACAATGTCATCAGCCTAGTTTTTTTCTTGTTTCTTTAGTTTCTGCGCCAATCAGACCGCTTACTCTGGCTGCTAGAGGTCGCACACAGTCCTCTTTATCTCTTTATTCAGCTGTAGATCTAGGACCTTTTTTCCGGTCTTTGCCAAACCAGCAGACCAGAGCTGAATTTACTGTAGTAGGATTAACTGAAGATGATGTCATAAAAGCTACGAAAGCCCTTCAACAAACGTATACAGATCAATGTTCCATCGAATTTCTGTCTGAAGACGAAGTAAAGCACCTTACTCCAGATGAACTCAACACTATTGCTGATAATTTCAATACCTTGGGAATTCAGATAAGTCAAAATACAAATGGTTTAAAAGTAAGTGGACTGAAAAAAGGAGTTACGGAGTTTACTGGTGTGATTCGACAGGCCCTTGTAAGAGAAGTACGAATGAGATTATGTTTAAATCATGTCATCATAAAAATATAAATCAGATTGTTCTTAATAAGTCAAGATTCAAAGTATTGTGTTTTCTGTAGGTGCGACAGAGAGAACTAGATGATGTTTTTGCACATGTCAGCTGGTGCATTCTGGGAATGCGAGGTGACTGGGAGAGACTCCCTAAAGATGCTCACATTCAGTTGGAGAATATGAATGTTGCAGGGGTTGTGAAGGACGCACAGGGACGGAAGTGGGCTGTAAATCTGATGACGATGGAGGCCACAGCACATGCATATGTTACCAAAATAAAGCGACTGGAGAATCTACCAGGTGCACAAACGCTACACAATGTTTTTATCCAAGAGTCAAACGAGTGTCTGAAATATACATCAATATAAAAAATATTTTAACCAAATCATTTCATCATAATACGAGTTTCTCTTTTTTAATTTGGAAAAAATGTTGCATTTCAGAACCAATGTGTTTATTTTTTATTAGTATGTCAGTTATCTTTAAGGTAAGATGGATTTACAGATATGAAAATATATTTTCATATTTAAAGTTGCTAATTAATTAATGTTTAGTGATTTTAAGTTCTGTTACGTAATAACCTGTAAAACTCCAAGTATACAGAACAAATATACTTGAATATACTTTATACTTAAATGAATTATTTTATCCATCCATTATCTTCCACTTTATCCTCTACTAGGGTCGTGGGGGTGTTCCCATGCCCATCCAGGGGAGAACGTTTTAGGCTCTGGGCAGATGCACCCAGGACAGGGTGCCAATCTATCACTGGACACACACACACAAACTTGGTTTTGGACTAAAACCCATGTGAACATGGAGAGAACATGGAAACTCCAACCAGAATGGGAATCAAATCGGAATCGAATGCCGCCCTGTGTCTTTTCATAATGACATAATTAATTTTCATAAGTTTGTGCTTGAAAGCAGCTGATGTATGAAGGTTCATGTTTTTGCCCAGTGAAATACAATTTAATTAAAAATAAAAAGTAATGTCAGAAGGAAAGACACCCTTTAATTATAGCAATTGTGTGTGTTTTAGACTTCAAGTTTCCATTGTACTGGGACAGCATGGCTCCAGAAGACAATCTAAAAGTGGTGCCATTGCATTCCACTTCTGCTGAGTTTAAAAGAGTAAAAAGTCAATTCAAGAAAACAGCCCAGAAAACAATCATTAAGGTGTGTCGTGGTTTTTGAACTGGAACTGCGGTTGAGAAAATGAGAACCATTAAATACATGTCGCATTATGCACTATGTACGATAGATGTAACTGTAAAAATGCAAGACATGACATAAATAAAGGCTGGTGGCTTCTGCAATAAACCTAATTCTGTTCAGTCCATGTAATGATATTGAAATCCCAGCCCTGCATTTTCTTAGACTGTCTTATAATACAGACAGTTGCTAAATTCATGTACGTGTAGTTCATCAACTGAAAAAGCACACTGTAAAAATCCCAGTCATAGTAATATTTTTAGTAAATATATATCTGTTAATACTTAATTTTTGGAAATGATCTTCTGTTGTGTAAACTGCAATGCTTCTGAGCACATGTGTATGATTTCTTATCAAAAGGTTGGTTGTGTGGCTGTGTTTTAGACTGTAGAACAATATTTGAGTAAAAACAACACGTTTTGACGTTTGACATGTTTTTACAGATTGAACGCATTCAAAATGTGAATCTACGCCGAGCATATGAAGTGAAAAAAAGGGAGCTGCAGGATAAGAATGGCACAGGAGAGAAAACCCTGTTCCACGGAACCACCGAAACTGCCTGCACATCCATACAGAACAGTAACTTCAACCGCAGCTTTGCTGGACAAAATGGTAATGATTTATCAATTTACTGAGAAATAAATCATCCTTTTCTAAAGAGTTTTAAACTTTAATATTTATCATCAACAATTAATATGCAATGCAATGTAATGTTTTGTCACAGATGTGTTTTATTGTTTTTAAATGTGTTTGGGTTGTAGGTACATTATATGGTTTTGGGACCTATTTTGCAGTTGAAGCTAGTTATTCTGCCAATCCCACATATTCTACACCTTTGCCTGACGGGACACAGCTCATGTTCATGACCCTTGTCCTAACAGGTCACTACACTCAGGGAGCAGGAAATATGAAGGCACCTCCTCCACGTTCCACAAGTGACCCTCAAGATTGCTTTGATAGTTTAGTTGACAATGTGCAGAAACCTTCCATGTTTGTTGTGTTTCACGATTGCCAGGCCTACCCAGACTACCTCATTACATTTAAGTGAATCTCAGCTACTCATTAATCTAAATAAATGCGCTAAAAGTACAATGGATTGTTAACTAAGTCAGGTTCATGCTGCTGGACCCTGGTACTTGTCATTTTGCCCTCTCGCCAGAGAATCTCTTTAATTCTTTAGAATTCTAAAGTATACTTTGAACTAGCTTACTAAACAAAAATTCACAATTTAAAATAGTTTATTTTATCGTAATATCTTAGACTTGGCCATTTGGTCAAATTTAAAACACAGTCAGTTGTTTTAACCTGTTGGCCCAATTATATGCATATATCTGTTAATGTAATCTACTATATACAATTCTTCTTCTTCTTCTTCTTCTTCTTCTTCTTATTATTATTATTATTATTATTAATAATAATAATAATAATAACAATAATAATAATAATAATAATACAAATAATAATAAAGACTGTTACCTGTTGTGGGAAGAGAATATGGCATATGTAATAAAATGGATACTTTTTAATAAAAGCAAATAAACCTATTAAATAACATAATCTTTTGATGCCTTTAAAAACTCCACTTTCATGACATCAGTTATTGATACCAATGATGGTGCTACATGTATATTTCTCACTGTTTAACTTGTATGTCAACCTCCTTTCCTCTGAACAGGCCAAACAAATTAATTATGACGCTCACAGACATGTATAAACTTGATGTTAAGGCGTGTTAATAAAAATAAAAAAAGCTTTTAATATCTCTGCAAGTTCACACATGTTTCTGCTCTTATAGTGTAATAAGGTTTATTTAATACATCAATGACCAGTTGGATGATTTCCAATACTGCAGTATCAGTGACGTGGTGGTGTTGGTGTTACATGGTATAAACAAATCAAATGCTGCCATTCTGATGAAAGTTTAAACACTTTAGTGACACTTATAGACTAAATAATTCACTATCAAAAATGTTAAGCTACCAGCATCTTGTAGGCAGCATAACATTATCAATAATAAAAAATAAAACTATACAACATTGAATGAGCAGTTGCTTCTGATTTTACAAGCAATACAGTAAAGTGTGTACTACAGTGCACAGTGAGTGGACACAGTGTTTAAAAACTCCAGCAGCACTGCTGTGTCTGGTCCAGTCATATTAGATCAACACATCACCACCAGGTTAAAGTCAACGCAGTGTGAAAAATCATCAACCACTTAAATAATACCTGCTCTCGACGTTTCTTGATCCATGTTTTTGGACTGTGGGAGGAAACCGGAGAACCCGGAGGAAACCCAGGCGGACACGGGGAGGACATGGAAACTCCACCCAGATGGGAATTCGAAATGAACTAAAATTAGAAAATATTTATACATTTAGCATGATCTTTAAAAAAACTTGAAAACACTTGAAAACGTTTTTAGTTTGTCTCATTTATAAATGTGCTTTTGTTAATAACATGACAAAAGGAGTAGATTAATTTTTCTCTTTTTTTGGACAAAAATTAAAACGCGGGAGTTTTCTGATAAATGTGTAAAAGTGTTACATGTAATGAATGAAAGGTTACCATGGGTGATGTGATTTATTCACTTTTTTATGAACATTAAACTTTAAATTATAAAGCATCGCTATGAATCAATACATAATTGTGTAAAGCAGGATCATCCTTAAAGAACACTAGCTGGTAATTTTGCCCTCATTGTAAAGGTGATATAGTTTTGTAAGACAATGCAAAGAATTATTACCTTTGGCTTGAAATTCCACATGTTGGAGGTATTACTCATGTGAAATAGTTGTCGGAGACTTTTCTTCTTCCCACACACTCCCACATGATATCGAGTGTACATCTAGCTGGTTAAGCAATACTGTGACATGATGTTATGTGATGCATGCTGATATCATTTTGCTTTTCTATGAAAGTGAAACATATCAATATGTTAAAAAAAAAAAAACAACGAATCTTCCCAAAGAATGGACATGGCTAAGATTAACAATTCATGAAAGCAAATATTATGAAATTAATGTGGAGATTGAAATGTTTTTTTTGTATTTTACACAAGCCTTACAATCTGATTTTTATTTAATTATTAAGTAAATCATGGCTAAATATCATTAAATAATGTTTAATATTTATTATTTCACAAATAAGGTGCTGATAACTACAGATATAAATGGTGATAAATAAACTGTCCATTGAAAGCAAATGTAATTGATACAGATGGGAATATATAAAATAAGGAAATATTATGGATTTTACGTTATTACAATAATTATAAATTAATAGTAGTTTTGTATCCTGTAAGAAAATTTCTGGGCCACTGGCCACTTTATCGGGTGGATGTCCCTGTTTCTCCACTCATTGTCTATTTTATTAGTGCTACTTACCATATATGCACTTTCTGGATGCTTACTTACATACTCTGTACTTTGTCTTCTGTACTCTCAAAAACAAAAACCTACAGAGAAGATATCATCTGGGTGGTGGATGATTTTCAGTACTTCATGTTACATTGATTTGGTGGCATTGGTGTTACATTGGCATATGCAGATCAGATGCAGCTGTCCTGCTGGAATTTTTAACACCTCAGTTACACTGCTAGACTAAAAATAATCCACTATACAAAAATGTTTAGCCACCACCATCCCATATGCAAAGATTTAAGATGAGATATTCATGGTGTTCATAACAACAGTGTTCGAAGTAGTTTAGGATTTTGATATTTTGATGAAATTTTATTTAATTTAAAGTCTAGGATATTTAGAAATTAGAGTTTTTTTTCTTACAAAGCCATCAGTAATGGATGGAGGTAGAACCAAGGATATTGGGAAGGAATAAGAGTCCACAAATTAATAACACACTGGATTTCATTAGACTAATGTTTTTCTGTACATTACTAAACCACGTTGCATGATGCACTTACACTTTTCCTGCAGACTTGTTTCAATCTGCTCTAACCTGTTTTCCATTCAAATACACTTCTCAGGTTACGTTAGTAGAAGTATACAGCACATGTTGCTCATCAGGAGCTAATAAATATGATGAAATTAAATGACTCATTAGGAAAACATGCCGTTGTAACTGCTGCTGTCAAGCTTATAGTTGAAGTACTGTCAGATTAGTATAGTGGGTATTACACTGGTGGGTATTACACAGTAACATACACATGTGATTTTATGGTCTTAAATTCTTTAATCATAGTGTACATGTTGTGAATGCTTAAATGTTCGTGAATTCAATCCAAACACAGTTTGTCTCTGTTCATTATTATTCAGTTACTGACTAGAGCAGTAAAAATAATAAAACAAGTGTGTTTTACAGTTAGTTAAAGACACTCACATTCAACCCTGTGTGAACCTCCTACACAATTTACCGTCATGCATACTTAACTTAAAAAAAGTAACAGCTTTCACTTCCAAGGAAACCTTAAGTCTTCAGTGTGGAGGAGGAGTTGTGAAATCTTTAGCTATAAAAAGGAGACAGAGATCAACTCAAATCAGATCACATCACTGAAGCACTTTAAACGAACAGCATCTTTAAAAGAAATTCATATAGAAATGAAGTCTGCATCTCTTGTCATCGCTCTCTTTGTGACCTGCGCTCTTTTATTTCTAAAAGAAGGCAAATGCTTTAAATGTCTTTCTTTTTTACATTTTGAAATTTGATTATTTGCCATAATCATGCTCTGTTTCTGTAAATTGCTTGCATGTAAATATTTAAATTTGCTCCTCCATCCTGTTTTAATCAAGGCTGTTTTTTTTTTCGTTGATGCAGCACAATGCCTGATCCTTGAACCCCGATGCCACTGTCCCAAAGTGGTATCAAAAGAAATCCCATTTGAAAGAATTCACAAGCTGAAGGTGCAGAAGCCTGGAGTACACTGCCAAAAAACTGAAGTCATGTAAGTACTTTTATTATGCCCATATTTAGGACAAATATGATTTAAGAAAACAGTGCATATGAAGCTGGATTCATTATAGCGGTGATCAGCTTAAATATGTTAATTTAATAGAATGTTTCCCCAACGATTTTCTACTTTTAATGCAAATAAATGGTTTTTAGTGCTCAGTAGTAACTTTTGTTTGTACTAAAAAGATCTCAAAACTTGTTTTTTTTAAATTATGTTCTCTTCTTTCTGCAGTGCAAAAGTACGTTTGGAGGGTAATAAAATGAGGAATATGTGTCTAAACGCTACAGCCAAGTGGGTCCAGGATGCCATAATAAAGTAAGTTACATGTGTTTTGTATTCATGTTGCTCACATCATCATTTAGAGTCCAAATATCATATAAAGAATATATAGAAATGAGACCAAATTGATTTAAACTGTCAACAACAAACATGTTCTAACATTGACATATTTTTATCTTTGCAGAAAAAATATCACAACTCACAACATCAATCGTAAGCAAAAGTAAGAATAAGGAAAAGCTTCGAATCTGAATTTGAGCCAGCTCTTGAGCCATTTGTCCTTTAAGTTAATTTTTTTTGTATTTTTACACAATCGTATTTATGCAATATAACATGGAAATAAAATTTTGTATCCAATTATAAATGATTTTGGTTATCCTTTATTTTACCAATGTTTTTTTTATGAGAAAAGAAGAAACTTGTTTAAAACAATGTGTAATGAGAAAGAAAGTGGTCCATGATTAGAATACAAACAATAAATAAATAATAATAATAGTAAAATCTTTGAGAATGTGATGACTAATGGAAGCCTTGTGAAAACCAGACTTTAATCTTTGTGTATAATGAGATTACTGTAGAAATATGATGACATTAAGATAAACAAAAATTCAGGCCACAGAAACTTTCCATTTCATATCTAAATTCTTTAGACACCACTTCATAAGACAGTTCTAAAAATGACAACAATTTAAAAATAATGTTTTATATGGAAAAAAAAAACTATAAATTAACTGTAGAATTTTTTTTAACAAGAGAGGAGTATCTTTATATTTTGTCTATTTTATTAATAGTGTGATATTTAACATGTGACTCTAAATATTATAGTGAACCTTTTGCACCTGCAGTAAATATTAAGAGATTAAGCTTTCATTATCATTCGGCCTCAGGGCACCCAATCTTTTTTTTTTTGTCCATATATTAACAATATTTACCAGAATGTTTTTGAAAACTACCTACACATCATTAAATGAAAGGAACCACAGAAGAGCCCTGTCCCACTTTGTTATTAGCATAGATGATCAATGGTCACATTATATACAAACAATCTGTCCTTGGATTAAATTCCCTTACATTAGGTAGCTGTGTTTCAACAATCTTTTATGATAAATTATAAATGATCACATTACATACCAACAAACACTCGTCTAGTATGAAACATTGTTGAAACACAGCTACCTAATATTAGTAGTGACTTTAATCCAAACACCGTTTATATCAGTTCTCCATCAGTTGGTTACTGACCACAGCAGTAAAAATTGGCTGTGTGTATTACAGACACTGGACGTAGTATGAATCTCCTACACAATGTAGCGCTGTGCTTATTTAACTTAGTAATAGGAAAAGCTTTCTCTTGAAAGAAAGCCTCAAGTCTTCAGCATGTAAAAGGAGTTGTGCAAACTTTAGCTATAAAAAGGAGAAGAGATCCATGCAAATCAACTCAAATCACTGAAGTACTTTAAACAAACATCATGACCAAAAAGAAATGATATAGAAATGATGACCCAAAGTTGTATCAAAAGAAATCCCACTTGAAAGAATTCACAAGCTGAAAGAAAGTGCAAAAGTCTCTAACTCTTACAGTCATTGTTGCATATATACATATATACATTATGTATGTATGTATGTATCATAGTTCCAGCTTAAAACCAATTGTTTAAAAACTGATATATGCTGTTGTGACTTATCATGTTACAGAGAAACGAAGAATGTCTCAGTCACAGAGAAACATTCAGACACAGAGAAAGGTTATTTTTGCCGTGCCAAGTGCTGAACTCTACAGCCAAGTGGGTCCAGAATGCCATAATAAAGTAAGTTACATGTGTTTTGTATTCATGTTGCTCACATCATCATTTAGAGTCCAAATATCATATAAAGAATATATAGAAATGAGACCAAATTGATTTAAACTGTCAACAACAAACACGTTCTAACATTGACATATTTTTATCTTTGCAGAAAAATTATCACAACTCACAACATCATAAGAAAAACTAAGAATAAGAAAAAGCCTCGAATCTGAATTTGAGCCACCTGCTTATTGTACAAAAACATCTTTACAAAAAGATACTTTTTGTATCTTTACACAATCGTATTTATGAAATATAACCTGGAAATAAAATTTTGTATCCAAAAAAATTATAAATGATTTTGGTTATCTTTTATTTTATTAATGTTTTTTTTAATGAGAAAGAAACATGTTTAAAACAATGTGTAATGAGAAATAAAATGGTCCATGATTAGAATACAAACATAAATAAATAGAAATAATAATAAAAACTTTGTGATGTGATAACTAATGGATCTTTGGGTTTAGAAATATGATGACATTAAGATAAACAGAAATTCAGGCCACAGAAACTTTCCATTTCATATCTAAATTCTTTAGACACCACTTTATAAAACAGTTCCAAAAATAACAATAATTAGAATATAATGTTTTATATGGAAAAAAAATTGTAGTTCCAACTTAAAACCAATTGTTTAAAAACTGATATATGCTGTTGTGACTTGAGTATCATCATGTTACAGAGAAACGAAGAAAGTCTCAGTCACAGAGAAACATTCACCCACAGAGAAAGGTAATTTTTGCCGAAATAACGTGGTTTTGAATGTGGGTAATTTGAGTGACCCCATATGTAAAATGTTCTGACTGTTCTGATGCATCGATACATTTAAACCACAGATCACTAATGATGGCTGTGAAAAGCTGAAAATCTGAACATCTACTGTAAGGACATGAGTAAACATGATACCCACAAACAGGCAGCTTTATATATCTTCTTGTTTAAAACATGTTTATTATCTCCAGATCATACTCGGTCTTACTCAATCTGTTTTAAGAGCAAGTTATGATTTTCCCCCTTTATTTTATATTATTATTAGTTAATATGCCAACTTATAATGTGACCGCTATTGCAAAATTTCTAGTAGCACTTGGTAAAATAACTAAGAATGTAGTGATCCTGTGAGATTCTGCTGATTACATAAACTACACAGTTCAAAGGAGTAAGTAAGAAATTCATCATTACTCATTGTTCAGTAAAAAAAAGGAAAAATTATTTATCTTTTGTAAAAGTCCTGTGTTAAATGCGGGGGTTGAATGCGGGGTAAATTGCACAATCCTTCACTATCACTATGAAATGGCCTTTTAGTTTCAAGAAGTAACAAGCGTGGGCTGCTAGTTCTTATTTAGTTATGAAGTCTTTAACTCTGACAGTCATTGTTGCCACCTGCATTGTAAGCTTTGCGTGAGAATGCTTTTTTTTCTTTATTGGGCCAGTATGCAAACTATACAACAGTCCACATCAAACTAAATATTTGCCTGGATTTCAGAAAATTTATACTGAAAACGAGTGCAATAAGATCATCTAAAGTGAATAAAAAGTAAATAAAATTAATACAATTTTAAAATAAGAAAGAATAGACTGCTTTTTCTGTACATATCATTAATGAAAATATTTATTGTTGTTCTTTACTGTCTTGCTGTTTCCTTTATTGATTTTTGATTTCTCACAGAAACAGCAGCAAGGCTGACAAGTTATCTTAGGCGCCTCTGTCTTAAAACAATGTGAAAAGAATTCAGAAGCCTGGAGGTATATAACCCTGGTGCAACCCTGGTACGCTGAAGTAATGTAAGTCAATCAATTACAGTGTTCATTGAAAGCTAGTCAGTAAATGTTAAAGTACAAATGTATCTCAATATATAACTTTTTTGCATGATTATTTATGTTTCTTGTATGTTTCATGCAGGGCCCTGCAGAAGATTTAACTTGCACTGAAATTTAAAATCTCCCATTTAAAATTAAATGAGGTTTCTTACCCACAGTGCTACAATAAAAGCTAATAATTTTCAGAAAATGAGGATTTGTCTGAACTATAAAGAGCAGTGGATTAAGGTCATCATAAAAAATTTACTCAAGTCAGAGTAGATAAGATGGTAAAATGCAGCCAATCATTAACATTATTTCCATCCTAACAGCAAGAAAATGATAAATCCTCTGTAATAAATATTATTCATTCATTCATTCATTATCTTCCGCTTTGTCCTATATTATGTTCGTGGGGGGGTTCCCCATGCCCATCAAGGGGAGAACGTTTCAGGCGCTGGGCAGATACACCCAGGACAGGGCGCCAATTCATCGCTGGGCACACACTCACTCACACAGACACACTCTATATGGGGCAATTTGGAGAACTCAATTGACTTGATCCATGTTTTTGGACTGTGGGAGGAAACCAGAGAACCCGGAGGAAACCCACGGGGACACGGGGAGAACATGGAAACTCCACCCAGATGGGGATTCGAACCGGGAATCCCTAGAGCTGAGAGGCGAACGTGCTAACCACTAAGCCACCGTGCCGCACTTGATACATATTAATCATACACATTTTTTGAGTATGCTTTAGACATGAAATTGTAAATTATTTTAAATATCTGAAAAATACAGTTCTATTGGTCAGTAAAAATACTGGAAATGTTTTCATTACACATTTGTTGGATAATAGTCTAGGGAAAAATGTGAGTCTATTGCAATCGCTGTTGTGAACTTTACAGGCACTCTACTGCTTTTACTGCTGACAAAGATTTATGTGTTCAATAGTCTGTATATACAATATTTATACACTTCACTCCCACAAAATCTTCCTGTCATTGTTAATGGGTGCTGAGTCTGAGCTGAGCCCTGAGCTAAACTCATGTATGAAAAGAGTCTATTCTTTTCATTTATATCTTTTGGAAATCTTTTTACACATGTTCATGTTTTAGTTCATTTAATTGTCTACTTTGCTGTATATTTACTTTTTTGCATCAGTAGTTCATCACAGCGAGACTAAATCGTTGTTTTAAACATACAGTTATTTCCTATTTATGACAAATAACTACACAAACATTAGTCTACTTTTTTAATATTGTTTTGACTGAGCCTGGTTCAAATTGTCAGTTGTGGTAAGGATTACATTACAAACTTCCCTATTTAAGTTTAATGTGTAGCCAATGTGGTCATATTCATGATGACAAAACACTCATATACTTTAACCCCAGACAATCACATGAAAATACATGCACATGGGTTTTAGCTGGGGCTAAAAATGTGGTGAATTTTGCGTTTTTTATGCAAAATGTAATACGTTTAATGTAGTTACACAACTCATGATGCTTTCGTGCTTGTTTTTGCTGTCTTGCAATATTTGTTTCCAGTAGAACACCACATAAAACAAGATTGCAGTGTTTCTGGTAAATGAGTAGTTATTGCACTTTAGTATCTTTCAAAAATAATAAATATTTTTGAATCTTAAATTAATTATTGGCTGATTATTACAATTTAATAAACTATTTAATATACTAAATTAATTAATAAAAAAATACACAAGATACAGCAATTGTCCAGCACAGTGTATAAAACACACACACATTAATTTACATGCTTTTGGACTTAATTTGGACTTAACACACTGTAATTTTCTTTATATCATAACTTTCTTTTTTTAAAAAAAAACTTTAATTTTAACACAACTACTACTACACTTATCCTAATTCTAAACAATTCTAAACGACTTTTTATAAAGGTTTTGTTTAAATTTATTTGATTTACACTACAATTATTATTTGTTGCTCTAGTTCACCTTTTAAGTGTAACACTTTTTGGAGGTATGTTTTATGAAGCCTGTCAATCTGTTTGTCTTTAATAAGAAGAAAAGTTTAATGATTCATATTATTAGTTGCATTTTGTTTTTGTTGACATAATGCAGTGTCATCTAAAATGAATTTTAAAAAAGGCAGAGTACAGGTTTATGTATGTAATGTAGAGTTGAGTTCTCTGAGAGTGATTTCAGTTACAGCAGTGTTTTTAAAACAATTAGTCTGACCAAAACAATTACATTTAACATTATATGATAATTTCATCTAATAATATTATTAATGGGAATTTACTTTAAAAAAAAAAACAACATTTAACTGCACAGAACAAGAGTAGCATAGACATGGGATGTGCAGCTGATGAACATGTGATTGCCTAAAGTGAAACCACAGACCTATTTACACATAAGCAACATACACGTGAACATAATGTAAAATATACAACGGGAAGTACCAAAACCACTGCCATAATAATCACATGATTATTGTTTATATAAAGCATCAAGATGAGTATTGAAGCAAAGACGACATTTATTGGCAGAAATAATTTTGGAACGGAAGCTGCTTTGAGATTTCACCATGAAACTTGTTCTCCTGTTGGTGTTGGTGACTTTCAGCCTTCTGGCAGATGGTAAGGCTCTTTTTTTGTTTGTTTAATCCTCTTGAATAGATTAATCAAATTTGAAACTTAATTAGAATTTTAAAATGATTTTTGACTAATTACAAAAGCTGAGAATTTGATAACACAACACTTAGTAAAGATGGTGTTTCAACATGTATGACATCACATTCGAACTTCCTAAATATACAATATCCAATAATATAGTTTAAATAAATGTTGTTTTGTTCAATTGATATTATTGTATCATACCCTTTAAACAAAGGCTTTTTAAGTGCAGAAAATAATAAGCGACTTGTGATTTCCTGATGGTTGATATAATGTTATAAACAAGGTATTTAATTCTATTTTGTATGCTATTTTTTAAATCTCTGCTCATATGATTGACAAAGACAATGCACACATTTAGCCTGAAACTGATGAAGACACTGTCTCTAACTTCCTAACTTCCTAAAATTTCTGACACAGCTTAAAAATTTGCCAGCAGCACAATGGATTTCAGCAGTACATTTCATCATGCTCCCACTCTTTCCTTCGAACACATAATTTTTGTGTTAAATTCTTGTTTCTCATGAATTAGGACAAAAGGTTAAAGTTTATTTTTATAGCATATAGTGTGTCAATTCACAGGTGCTTAAGTGTCAGCAGACTGCTATCTTTTATGAAACCATTAAATGTTTTCCCTTTACTTCAGCTATGCAGCCACTGGGGAAAGGCTACAACAGCCACTGCATGTGTTTGAAATTAGAATCCAGGGTGATCCCTCCGCACAGCCTGCGAAGTGTGGAGATTTTACCCAAAGGCTCTCACTGCAAGAACACAGAGGTCATGTAAGTGTAAACAGTAATCCAGTTTGAGTCTGACAGTGTAGTGAGCCAAAAAGAGATAAGAGTATTGTAGCAACACCTGGAAATACACACACATTTGATAGTTTACATTAGTTCATTTTCCTTGTTGTATTTCACAACTAGCATCATGGGGGAGCATTAAAACCTTTCCCAGCATTTAGAGAGCAAAAACATGGAAACACAACAGGAATGTCACCAAGCTGTTTAAAGGGGTGCATGTCCTTGCCATGTCTGTGGTGGCTTCCTCTCCGAGGGTTTCCTATCACATTCCAAAGACATATTCATTGGTAAATCGGATGCATAAAAGATTATTCTCTGTCCCATAAAACTTTAAACGAAACAACATAACATTAAACTTTTTGAACTTCTGTATATGGAATTTTGTAAAAAAAAAAAAAAAAAATTGTAATTCCTTTGTAATTAAAAATTTCACTAAATATTTACTTGTATAACACAGACAAGAAATCACATTTTAAATTTATCTTGAATTTTTTTTTGTCTTCTTCAGTGCTGGTTTGGCAAGTGGGGAGAAAATTTGCTTGAATCCTCAGACTACATGGGTTAAGAAACTAATTCGCTTCATTGAGAAGAAAGAAAAAGAAACAAAGAAAGCATAAAGAAATGCATGATTTAATTCAAATGACTATATTAACTAAATATTAACTTTAATCACTTGTTCGTATACTTTCCATATATGGCTAATGTTTAATCCTTTAATAAAATGTAGATTGTTAGTTGTGGATGGATGTACATTATATTTCTAAGCACTTTTATGTACAAAAATGTTGCAGTTGCACTTTACAGAATGTTGTATAGTTATTAGTTTATCCAGTACCGATCACAAATAATTACATTACTTCACTTTGGACACTAAATTTGTGGTTTAAATTTTAAAGTTTATGTTAACTCCATCTATAATGTCTGTTTTCATCACAAAACCTGTGAAAACTAAGTTCTTTAAATAAAGGTTTTAATTCATGTGCAATATTTGTATATATTACAGATTTACCTTGATTCTCTGATGCCTGCATCACATTTAAATGAACTCATTAATCATAGAGAATTAAAGATGCTAAGATATTTAAATTAAATTGCATTCTTCATTAAAACAATAAAAAACTTTTTTTTTTTTTGTGATTTGTCGAAAGAATTAAGATTCAGTTAAATTACCAAATTACAGTTTATAAAGTTCTTTAGAACTGCATCTTTAGAAAGATTTTTAGATACTTTTTAAAAAATTCTTTTATTAACAGTAAAGTATTTAGTTTAATGATGGAACTCCATTAATTTTGCATTAGTCTTGCTTCAGTATAAACAAAAAAAATCAATTTATATATATTTACAATTAAAATTAACAAATAAATTGTCACTTCCTAATGACAGTAAAAGCTGTGAAATATGCTGCAGTGAAAAATGAGTTGCAAAAGATACGAACAAAGAGAATGACTCAGTGATAACATTGAATCTCCCAAAAATATCTGACATTTGGCATTTACTTTCAGGCGTGCAATACCAAAAGCTCGATATTACATGGGCGTTATTACATAAATGATGACTGTTGGAATCTTAGTTAATTTATTTCTCTCATTCTTAAAAGGTCCTTTTAATTCAACTTAAATGATGTGTATTTTAGTTACAGTCAACATTGTTATGCATTGCTGTTTAACATGAGCTTTAACTTTATTCATTTACAAAAAATGGGTTTTTTGTTTTTTTTCAATATGATTTTTAAAAATGCCCTAAAATGTCAGTCATTTTGAGATCTTTGCTATTATTTAAAGTGTTTAATACCACTGCATTTGTAAATAATGGGGCAGTTATAGGCTTGTGGTTAAGGAACCAGCCCTGCAACCTAAAGGTCCTGGTTTGATTCCCAGTCCCATAAAGTACTGTGGGTGAAGTACCCTTGGGCACAGCACCTAACCCCAATTGCTCCCCAAATGGCATGTGTACTCACTTCACTCAGTGTGTGTTTTTCACTACACAGATGGGTTAAAAAAATTCTTCTGTGATATTTTAACCTTTCACTTTGTCCATAGTAATATCTCTGGTCATACCTGCTTGGTGGCCAAAGCAAACAAATAGTGTCCTTGCGTTGATAATCCTTCTCAGAGTCTTCTGACTCTGTTTCCAGGAAGAGTTAAAGCTTGTTATCTCAATTATTGGATTGGCAATTCTGCTTAACTGATAAAGCAGAATCATGTTTAAATTTATTCTTAAAGGAATCACATATCAGTTTAATATTTTCAGCTTGTTTTTGGAGAAAAGCCAGTGCAGCTGGTGAACTGTGAGAGACACAGAATGCAGAATTAAAAAAACAGCTAAAGGATGGCTGGGCCAGACATTATAAAAATACTAATACTAATTTAGTTCTGATTTACTAAATTATTATCTTGGATTAATTGGCAGGAAAATTAAAGACACAAATAATTTTAAAGGAGCGAATTTTATTGGTGTTGATTCAGACACTTAAATGGAACATGTAGGACATTGTACTGAATAATAAAGAGAATAAAAAATACAATGTAATGAATAGACTATGTAACTATCAAAGTGACCTGTTATTGTATTGTAAAATTGATGGTGTCATTGTTTTTGTTATTATTCATAACAGATAAAATCAAATGAGAATTGGGTTGAAACAGAGTAAAATGTGTATTAAATATTGTTAAAATATTTGGTTTACATCTTACCGGCTGTGACGTCATTTTGCCTAAAAGGTAAGGGGTCGTGTCATACATGAGAGAATTGTGGGTTAGAACCAGTTGGTCTAAGTGGCAAAAATGGTATAAATTTGTTCCATTGTTTATTTATGTTTATTATTATGTGTAGAGTATATATAATGTTTTGCAGACTATGAAGTGCATTTCAAACTAGTTTTCACTGTGTCTAAGGAAAAGAGATAAAAACTTTTGTCGACATTATTATGACTCTTTGCCATTATTTGAAGGGCCAAAGATGCTGCACACATTGTTAATTTTAAACCATTTTATTTATATGTATGTGCAATTATTAAAGGTCTTAATGTTCATTTATTTTGACATCTACTTATCCCAGTTGAAATGAGTAGCTGGAGCCAATTGTAATTTCCGTATCTGCTTTCCTTGACATGTGTGAAATACTACTAAAAAAATTATTTTTAAAAGATAAGTCCTGCCTGTCTGGAAAACACTAAAATGAAAAAACATTGATATAAGGTTTGCTGCGTCATGCTTGGGAATAAGTAAATGAAGCAAACAATGCCCAGTATCTGTAAGATTTTGGATGAACACAAGTTTACAGTTTCACTTCCAGAGAATTTCTAAGATCATTCCAAATGTTTAACAGAGGACAACTTTGTTGTACTTGGCATTTGACCACAACAAAATCTAAGAACCAGCTTGTGATTAAAAGTTTTTAAAACATTTATGGATTGCTAACATCAATAAAGTGTCTGAGAACACTCTGCAACAGTTGCTTAGATTTAATAATGTAGTATTACATTTACATAATACATTTTAAAACAAAAACAATTAGTTTCAAGTTTCAAGTGCATTTATGTATTAATTACTTTTTAATATAGTAGATTGTCTTACAATATTCCAAGTCTGAATCCCCAAAGAGCAAGCCAGAGGTGTTCTGGCCTGTTAAGTTTTTTTTTTAAGAAAGAACTCTTTGGAAGACCAAGGCTCAGTTGGGAACTCATCCTCCCTAAGCGGCCAGACAGCATGATTCACTCTGGTTCACGTACAGCATCAGTGTGTCTAAGGTTCATTAGTTTTGACCTCTAATTTCTTGACACATTGACCCTCAAGAAGTACACATTATCACATTAACATGTTTTAACCATTATACAGTACTACAACCCCATGTTTCTTTGATATGAAGATGCAGTGTTTTACTAACTCTGAACAAAAAGCTTTACATTAGGGAAGGAAATTATTTTGTGAACTTAACTATCACACATATTGATTTTCAACTTGATTATGAGTAATAGATTTAAACTATTTTTGTAGAAGATAATTGACTCATGATCGTTATAGTTCCGCTTTGCTGAATCTACTTTTCCATGTTTTGTGCAATGTCAAGTGTAAGACTTCCTCTTTTCAAACAGTATGCAGATCAGTTCAATTTAGGTAAAACTTCAAATTTAAGCACGAGGCTCCATACACATAGTTAAGCAACAGAGTTGTGGTTAAAAAGTAAACTTTTATCGAATAATAATCTGTGGCAGTTTATAACAACAGTATGTCATCCACGTAACTTGAACATCCAGGAAGAATAAACAGAACTGAATTCTTTCAATAACAGGTTTGGATCTTTTGGCAGATTTACAGACAGATAATGAATAGCTTTAAATATGACTTTAAAAGCATCTTTTTAAAAAAAGGGCAGTGTACATCTGGGTCGTTGGTATTGCTGACACATTTTAATGGTTGAAATAGTTTTGCAAAGCCTACACGTTATCACAAAATTAATAGTTAATAATCACTCATGGACCTTAAGGGCCCATAATACCACTGCTGTACATTTATATTCTCCCTTCAACCGTGATTATAACCGTGATTGCTTACCGTAATGCTTGAATACACATTTTATTCTACAGCACCGTCTTCTTTATTCAATTCTGTTTTGTAACTTTACACTAGTACATTGTTCTTACTGTACAATGACAAAAGTTTATGTTTTTTAGGGTTTACAGTAATGTAACCTGTTAACCAAAACAAACCTAAACCTTAACCAAACAAAGCTAAACAAAAACACATCTATTTATAGCTACAATTCTTTAATCCATCCATTATCTCCCACTTCATCCTATATTAGGGTCGGGGGGGGGGGGCGTTCCCATGCCCATCCAGGGAGAACGTCTAGGGCGCTGGGCAGATAGACCCAGGACAGGGCGCCAATCCATCACTGAGCACACACTCACTCACACAGACACACTCTATATGGGGCAATTTGGAGAACTCAATAGACTTGATCCATGTTTTTGGACTGTGGGAGGAAACCAGAGAACCCGGAGGAAACTCACACGGACATGTGGAGAACACCCAGATGGGGATTCAAATCGGGAATCCTAGCGCTGAGAGGAGAACATGCTAAATCACTAAGGTCAGTGCCATGAAAGTGATTTAAACACATTTCCAGGGTTTGACGTCCTGTAATATCTGGGGTTCATACCCCTGCGACTTAGATTAGATTATCTTCGAAAATGAAAACTGGGGCATGGGCATTCATATACACCTATTTTGCTCGTTTGTTTTAATCAAAAAATCATTATAAAAGTTTATTAACAGCTTTAAACTACACGCGCAACCGTTTGCAGATTCCCCTCACTAACATGTCGGTCTGAAGCACGCCTCGCTTCCAGGGCGCTCTTTTGACGTCATCGACATGCGCCATGCCGGTGCAACAAATAATCTCGTGTGTAAAACTAAACGTCGGCTGTTTGTAACAAGTAAAGATTTTGTCTTAACTGTAATCTTATCTTCTTACTAAATCCCATGTTTTATATTAGTAATTGTTTGTAAAAAAATTATACTAAAAGTTGATTTTGCTGATATCGTATTTCCTGTATTGGCTGCACGGTGGCTTAGTGGTTTAGCATGTTCTCCTCTCAGCGCTAGGGATTCCCGTTTCGAATCCCCATCTGGGTGGAGTTTCCATGTTCTCCCCGTGTCTGCGTGGGTTTCCTCCGGGTTCTCCGGTTTCCTCCCACAGTCCAAAAACATGGATCAAGTTAATTGAGTTCTCTAAATTGCCCCATATAGAGTGTGTCTGTGTGAGTGAGTGTGTGTCCAGCGATGGATTGGCGTCCTGTCCTGGGTGTATCTGCCCAGCGCCCGAGACGTTCTCCCCTGGATGGGCATGGGGAACCCCACAGCGACCCTAATAGAGGATAAAGCGGAAGATAATAGATGAATGAATGAATGAATCGTATTTCCTGTTTGAAGTTTAAAAAGGCAGAGTGTTAATGAGATGATGTCCCTGTTTCTCTGTCTGCTGCTGCAGGAATGAACTGACGGAGGCCCATGTCGGAGATAAAGGGCTGCAGTGATGGAGAGCTCAGCCCTGACGTGCTGCAGGTTCTGAGTATTGATGCAGATTTGGGTTCCAGAGCAGAAGAGCTCAGGGAGGAAACCTCATGTTCTGTAAGATGCATGTGTTGTTGATTCAGTGACGTGTTGTTGTGTTTTCTTTTATAGCAAAAAAATTTTTGTTTGACATTTTTTTTAGAAACATGTTCCATCCATCCATTATCCTCCGCTTTATCCTCTATTAGGGCCGTGGGGGGGTTCCCCAATGCCCAACCAGGGGAGAAAGTTTCAGGCGCTGTGCAGATACACCCAGGACAGGGCGCCAATCTATCGCTGGACACACACTCACTCACACAGACACGCACGCATACACACTCCATATGGGGCAATTTTGCAGAACTCAATTGACCTGATCCATTGGACTGTGGGAGGAAACCGGAGAACCCGCAGGAACCCCACGCGGACACGGGGAGAACATGGAAACTCCACCCAGATGGGCATTCATTCATTCATTATCTCCCGCTTTATCCTCTATTAGGGTCGCGGGGGGGTTCCCCATGCCCATCCAGGGGAGAACATCTCGGGCGCTGGGCAGATAGACCCAGGACAGGGCACCAATCTATTACTAGGCACACACTTACACACACACACAGACACACTCTATATGGGACAATTTGGAGAACTCAATTCACTTGATCCATGTTTTTGGACTGTGGGAGGAAACCGGAGAACCCGGAGGAAACCCACGCAGACACGGGGAGAACATGGAAACTCCACCCAGATGGGGATTCGAACCGGGAATCCCTAGTGCTGAGAGGAGAACATGCTAAACCACTAAGCCATCAGGCCGCCCTAAAAAACACTTTCATATAGTTAAATAATTTGACAGATCAGCAGTGAGATTTACATTTAGTCATTTAGCAGACAGACACTTTTATCCAAAGCAACTTACAAATAAGAGAACAACACAAGTCAGAAGTTACAGGAAAAAAAAACAGCTACACTGTAGAATAATCAAACCTGATCATTATCCTATACCGCACCCCTTCCCCCCCTTTTTAATATCGGGTGTTTCACTTGCTATAAATCTGTTTTTGTTTTGTTTTTACCGTTTTTATAAAGTGTCCCCTAAATCTTATTTTAATATTCATTAAGATAATTAGAATTTTTTATGCAGAGAAATGTGATGAGAAAGCAGCGGCACTGGGAAAGAATGCTGGAGGCAAAGAGAAGTAAAAGAAAAGAAGAGAAGATGAGGAGAAAACTTAACCAACATGAGCGAGGTGCCTTTTAATAAAGCTTAATGAGCTAACTGATTAATGAGACTGTGATAGATATATAAGAAAATACATTTAACATAAAAAAAATTACACAGAGAAAGCTCATGATGTCTCCGGAGTGCTCAACAGTAGACCCACATTAGTCTCTCCACTGGTTAAAGCTGTGTGTATTGTGTGGATTTTATGACTGACAAAAAATATAATCAACCACTTAACCTGAAGCTCAAATCAGCCTCTTTTGGGGGTAAAACCATAAGACTTGCACCTTCAATGCATTTTTCCTGCTACTAGTTCTATCTGAACTTTAAGGATCACATCAGCAGAGCAGCTTATCAAGTGAAGAAATAAAGTGCTACACCTGTACATTTAGTCATCTGATACTTCTCCATTAATCTGTGCTAAGCCTTATCTAAAACCATTGTCTTGCAAGCTGCTGTCCTTTACATGTTTAACCCAAACACAGTTAGAATAAGACTAATAAAAAACCCTGTGCTTAGTGTTTAAATAATAACTACATTAATTATGGTGCAGGGGTTTGGTTAGCTGAAGTTATATAGATGTTTTCTTTGTGTCTCTTTAGATATTGTACCTCAGTTCAGTAAACGTGTGATCAAAGCAATTACGAGAGAACGTCTGGAGGAAGCTAGAGCTGCTGGCCCCAGACTCTGTGTGGATCTGAGCATGAGTGACTGCATGTCGCACAAAGTCAGAAAAGCTTCATTTATTTCTTTGGAATTAAAAGAGATTTTTTACTAAATGATTGTAGTGAGGCTTTTCTTAATATCTTCCTCATATTGCTGTTTATTTCAGGAGATCAGTCGTCTTGCGGGTCAGATAAGACGACTCTATGGGTCCAATAAGAAAGCCAGCCAGCCGTTCCACCTTTTCCTAACAGCCCTGAAAGAAGACAGCTTGCTTTACACTGAATGCATCAGAATGAATGAAGGCTTCCTTAACTACCCGGTCCGTATCAGAGTGAAGGACATTAACACTGTGTAGCTTAATGTTTAATGTAGCACAATGTCATTTGTTAATGTTAAGTAAAATATTTAGCTATATTATTCTAAATGTACAAGTTTCTTATAAGAAAATGTGGGCACTATCCATATTTACAGATTATAGATTATGTGCCATTTTCTTGGCCACCTAATGTGCTTGTTTGAGACTCGTTGTCAGTGTTCTCAATAGCAAAAATAGAATTTTTTAAAAATTTAACTCTGTCACTGTTTATAGGAAACAAATACATACCAATCCAATAAGTTTTTTTTATGTGTTAATTTTTATGAGGTCACTTGAAAGTAATACTGATGTTGCTGCATGCATCTATTGCTAATGATCATCTTTTAGCTGTGCCAATTTATGATAATGAGTTTTTAATGTGCACAGTTAATTTTCAGCTCTCTTAAGTTCAACACTGATTGAAGGTGAATAGTAATCAGTTGTTGATTATACTTTGTTCAGATTGATATCACTGAGGAGAGTTGGACAGATCTCTTCCCCACAGAGGACGTCATTTATTTAACTCCAGATGCAGATGAAGGTTTGTTCATTGGTTCATTATTTACTTAATAGCCACATTTAGGGCAAAAACTGCATTTCCAACTAACGTCTGTTTTGCACATCAGCTTTACAACAAGTGGATGAAGACAAGATCTATATACTTGGCGGACTAGTGGATGAGAGCATTCAAAAGGTTTGACTCGAATTGATTTTACAGTACTGTAGATAGACACAGTTATTCAACTCAGTTCAGCAACTTGTATATTTTCCAACCCAAACAATATGTATCTGCATTTTGTTTGAACATCATGATGGTAACATGCTATAGTGTAGTGCCCTGGTGTTGCTTGGCGTGTAAGGTGTTGGCTGATTTAGTGAGGAGAATTTGAATTAAAGAACAAAACCGTATATTTTCACCTTAAAGTGTCTGAGTAGTCTGTCTTTTGTGTATGTCAATTATTATTTAAAACACTAATACTAAATGTTTTGTTACAGAAAAGAAGCTACACCATGGCAAAAGATCACGCTGTGCGCATGGCGAGGCTGCCTATAGATGAGTACATGGTGAAGCGACCCAACCCGAAGAACTTCCACTCAAAAATCTTAGCCATCAACCAGGGTGGATTCTCTTATTTATCTTAATTATTGAAGTTCAATCACTTAATGGTTTGTGAACCTTAGTCAGCAATAAGTTTGCTATATTAATCTTTAAACATAAAGGTAAACAGGAAGGTTCAGGGCTAGGACCAGGATTGGGCCCTAAAAACATAAATATACAAATAAACATGTCTGCTCTGTTTTTGTTGAACCTTTTTAAATACACCTTATGATGAAGTATGGACAACATCACTTTATTAGTGATTATTATTGAATTATTAACATTCCAGTAAACCTTTGTTCACAGCAGAAATCGAGCTCTTTGTTTATGCCAGATGTCTTTAGAGACCAGTTCTGGCTGTTGGCTAGTTTGCGAAATGTTTGCTTATAGTGGAATGAGTAGTGTGGAGGGACCTTAACAGATCTCAATAGACTAATTAGATTGTATTTCTCTAACATGGTCACTTAATCAACATCCATTCAGAAGATTTATTTTTATATAATGGCTGTTTTCGGACTTTAGCAGGAGATCCAAACAAAACAAATGTTCTGGCTTTGTTCATTGGCCCACAGGACTGGACACTTGCCTAGAAATCGATTTAGAAATAACCTTTTTTTAATTTCTGTCACAATGGGACGGGTGTAAGCAAACTGCTGACGTGTTGGCTTATTAAAAAAAAATGATAGAATTATGTGATGTGGCCTTATTTTATAAATCTGTTTAGTATTGATCGAATACTTTATTTTTACAGACACACGAGTAATGCCGTCAATGTGATGGCGACATCTAGTGTTTAGTTTAGGAACCGAATTGCATCGTTATCTAATTTCTTCATTTCTTCTTATTTTTTTTTTATCCTTATTTCAAATGTATTGCGAGTGGCATGAGAATAACCGAGTATAATGTCACATTTGTTCCTCACTAGTGAGTATATATATATATATATATATATATATATATATATATATATATATACACACAGTATATATATGTGGATATATGTGGAGAAAACCTGCTACACACACAAAACTGTGATCATAACCCTGAAGAATCTCAGTTAAACTACTAAATATCTGTCACTGATCTTGTTACTAATTATGCCATAAATAAAATATCCTCACAAGTTAGCTATAGATATAGATAATAGATCTTAAAGTAGTTTGAGCAACCTTTAATAAACTTGAGTTAAATTGCACACAACTCAGCATCCTGCCCTGAACTGTCTTCATAAGCATTAGGATATGAGTAATCATGGTTAAATGAATTATAGATGTATATAACTGTAGCTCAGTTTACATCATTAATGTCTTCTGTTGTATTTTAGTGTTTGATATCCTGCTGTCATACCGTGACACTGGTTGCTGGAGCAGAGCCCTCAGTGCAGGAGTTCCAACAGGGAAAGGATACAGCATTTCCTCTGAAGCGATGGCAGCGCAGTAATACAGCACATACTGTAGTCTTTGTTAATGCACATCATTGGTATTCCAGGTCTAACCAGGATTCTTAATTGCTTAGAAATTGACTTTATTTTTATTTTTTTGTTTATTTTTTGTAAAATATATACATTGTGAACCTCATCCATTCTGTTGTATTTACATTTTTCTGCTGCTCATCACTCGATCCTCTGAATTTTTGGGCCGTTTAAGAAAAGCATGTCTAAGGTGGTCATATGATAATATGTGACCGTATTAAAGATGTATTCATTAAGGCTCACAATTATATGCAGTTCAAAACCCCTGTTAGGACTCATTACTACAAAAAATGTTTTTAAAACATTTATTTTGTTAAAAGCATATTTATTTTTAATCTTTTTTAATTGTGTATTAAAAACAGTGTGGCTGATATTTGTATTATTTTGCTGTGTGTTTATTCTTTATGATGTTTTTTATAGTAAAAACTCTAGATTTTGCTGAGAACCTCCCATGTATGAGTTTTGTACACATCCTATTTCAATAGCATACACATTACTGTGGAGGGTCACCATCCACCCAGCTTTGCGAGAACCTTGACTTGTCAGGAAATGCATTTGTAGTTTATTCAGATTGTGATATTGAAAGAGTAGGTTTGGCTTCCAGTGATTTGTCGGTGGCGTTGGCATGAAAGTGTTTGAGAACACCTGCCCTTATCATACTACAGAATACAATTTTATAAGTTATGGGATATTAAAAGTATATTTAATACCTGAATTTACATAATCTTTGCTGGTTGTGAGTTTACACCTGATATTAAGTGTGTGTGTGTGTGTGTGTGTAAGGAGGGGTTGCAGGATAGGGTAAAGATCATTTGATAATTTTAGTGTAGCTGTTTTTTCCGTACCTACTGACTTGTGTTTTTATCTCATTTTTAAGTCGCTTTGGATAAAACGTCTGCTAAAGGTAATGTAAATGTAAATAACCCATGCAAAATTAAATGAATATTTTAAGAAACATAACTAAGTGTGGCACCGGTGGCTTAGTGGTTAGCACGTTCGCCTCTCAGCGCTAGGGATTCCTGAGTTTCCATGTTCTCCCCGTGTCTGCGTGGGTTTCCTCCGTGTTCTCCGGTTTCCTCCCACAGTCCAAAAACATGGATCAAGTCAATTTAATTCTCGAAATTGCCCCATATAGAGTGTGTCTGTGTGAGTGAGTGTGTGCCCAGCGATGGATTGGCGCCCTGTCCTGAGTCTATCTGCCCAGAACCTGAGACGTTCTCCCCTGGATGGGCATGGGGAACCCCACCGTGACCCTAATAGAGGATAAAGCGGGAGATAATGGATGAATGAATAACTAAGTGTGCACTTGTCCCCAAAAATACCCATATTCATTTTAATTAAGCAAATGCCATGGAGGAGTGATTTTGTGCCCATACAGGGTTTGGGATATCAATATTGCTGATGTCTTGAATCCACAAGTGAATTTTACCAAAATAACCTTAGTAAACGGTCAACAATATTTATTATCACGTATTTCAACTTGTAATTGGATCTCTAATAATCCAGTTTTAAGAGTTCTCGTAAAATTAAAACTTACACATTACGCCGACTGGCCGCTAGGTGGCAGCTAAAGACCGTATATGCAGAGCCGCGTGCTTTCCAGCCGCCAACGATGACGTAAGAGCGTGGTTGTAGCTGCAAAGCATTGTGGGAATCTGTAATTGAACTATTTACAGCCGTTCTAACTTCATTTCTAGGTTATGTTGAACGATTCCGGGTTCAGTTGTGTGTTTATAAAGTGTGTGGCTTTGAGTTGTTGGCGTGTTTGTAGGTTTGGACTGGACGCACCGTTGTGGTGATGTGTATGGTGATGGATGTAATTGTGTGTGACGGCGTTATGACGTCAAGACGATACTTTCAGGGATCATTTCTATAGTGACTCACTCGGAAATGAGATTGGAAGTGTTGCGTCACCCTGATCACGATGACGAGTGTGATGTTCTCATCTGAGCGCGAGTCGAGTTGCAGGTCGCGGTTATTCCGCCGTCTGCTGTTACTGATGAACGTTCTGCTCTGTGATTGATGAGCAGAGGATGAGAACATGATCAGAGTGATCAGCGTAAACACGTTTAACGTCAGAGTTTAAGTGGTTTTCGTTAATTATATATAATCATGTGAGTTTCACTAGTGATGTCAGTATATAAAAGAAATAAAACAGTTCAGTTATAGATAAATATGCAGCAAGCCACGGTATTAAATCCTTATTGAAGGTCTTAATTGATACGAATAATATACAGTTATTATCTGAAATGTTTAGTAATGCAAATGTTTCGGTCTAGAAGAACCAATAAAACGACAGGACGATTCTTAACTGTCTGTTGTATTTTGCACGGTAGCACTCAGGTCTCCATCCATACTGCACACTTTATTTTTTAAGTTTTCGTTTTGCTATTATTACACACTGACACTTAATAACGGTACATTATATATATATATATATATATATATATATATATATATATATATATATATATATATATATATATATATATATATAAACATTTTTTAAAATTCACTCACTCTATTAAAATACTGTCTATTTTTTATTATACTGCTACTGACTGCTATATTTCCTTCGGGATGAATAAAGTATTCTATTTAGAAATAAACGGTACAGTAAATTAATCAGAATAAAAATAATATAGAAATAACTGTACAAAACACATTTTTCTCTTCTCTCTCTCTCTCTCTCTCTCTCTCTCTCACACACACACACACACACACACACACACACACACACACACACACACACATATGGTATGAAGAACTTGACCACAGCGAGAGCATCTGAACAGATCTGCAGAAGCGCTAAGGAATCAGCGTCGCATTCTTTTCTTTGAAAGGCAGGAGAAGGAAAGCCGCTCTTCCCGGTTCGGATCCCGGTTTGCGAGCCGCTCGATCACCTCGCTGAGGTTCTTGTGTATGAAGCTGAGAGTTGAGTCCCGGAGGTGAAGCGGGGATGAGAGTTTAGAAGCTGAGTTCATCATGAAGCATCATGTTCAGAACGCGTTCCGATGGAGAAGCCGGCCGCGCCGCGCCGTCTGACCTGGACGCCTTCGATTCCATCCGGAGTGTTCTGCTCTACAGGTCGGTCCCTCTCACAGCCTCCTGAATTCACAATTCCGTTGCCTTTTACTTCGAGTTTATTGGATAGAAATAATAGGTTTCTTAAAATTAAAAATAAAACATTGTGAGATTTCTTAAAGGTAACAATTGAGTAAAATTGAAAATCTAATAGTTAGTTAAAAAGGTGATGATATATAATTTATAATTTAATTTATTCCTGGTGTTTTAGGCAGGGCTCTTTCTAACGACTTAATCTTATTCAGCACTTTTTCAGTTTATAAATCTTCTAATGAGCCTGAAATAAAGACCCGAATTTAGTGTTTGGAGTGTATGTCTTGATACATTTGGCATTATAGTGTTTATGTAAATGAGCCATAGTGTGGTCACTGAGTTCTCCCTCATGACTTTACATGCTGGATATTACACTTTTTGTTGCTAACAGTCTGGATGATTTTATTCTTTCTACACTCAAACAGACAGACAGACAGACAGACAGACAGACAGACAGACAGACAGACAGACAGACAGACAGACAGACAGACAGATAGATAGATAGATAGATAGATAGATAGATAGATAGATAGATAGATAGATAGATAGATAGATAGATAGATAGATAGATAGATATAATACTTTATTCATCCAGAAGGAAATGTAGCAGCAAGCTGCAGTATCAGTATAATAAACTTTACATATGAATTTCTCGTGGGGCAGACAATGGTTGAAAGTTCTTTAATAACTGCGCGTCCACTTTTTAACAGCGGCAACTAAACTGTAAATCGAGTTAAAACTACAACATCGTTCAGATTAAATGTTTTAAACGCTGACTCTGTTCGGCGCACAGCCTGCAGCTTGTAACAGGCTTACTGTATAACGGCAAGGCTTCAGTGTTGCTACGGCAACGCGCGTCTGGTCCAATCCGGATTTGATTATTTGTCACGCGGACAGGTTGGAGTACCCGTATGTGTGCAACATGGCGATTTCAGCTCACGTCACGGTGTTTGAAGTTTAGAAATGCAGAAACAGCTGATGGCTGTGGATTTGGTCTGAGAGATGAAACGATGGCCGAGAGAGAATCTCCTGAACGTTCAGACAAACCTCCAACCCGCGCTGAGGGCGAGCAAGATGGAACCGATGGACGCAGCATCTCAGCAGCCTCCAGTTCCAGCGACACCACGGAGTAAGAGCCGCTGGATGTTCTGGATCTTCTACATTTATAGACGCCCATAATTTAGAGTAGGAACCTTAAACAGTTCTGAGCAACAATTTTCAGTTTGGGGAAGGTCGTGTCCTGTTCTAAAAAAAAATCAAAAGTAAAAAAAAAAGTTTATTTTTAAAGGGGGGTTGAAAGTACCACTACACTCATATTTATCCATCCATCCGTTCATCCATTATCTTCTGCTTTATTAGGAGAATACTTTATCCTCTATTAGGGTCGCGGTGGGGTATCCCATGCCCATCCAGGGGAGACGTTTCGGGCGCTGGGCAGATAGACCCAGGACAGGACGCCAATCTATCACTAGGCACACACTCACACACAGACACACTCTATATGGGGCAAATTGGAGAATTCAATTGACCTTGATCCATGTTTTTGGACTGTGGGAGGAAACCAGAGAACCCAGAGGAAACCCATGTGGACACAGGGAGAACATGGAAACTCCACCCAGAAAGTGCTAACCACTAAGCCACCGCGCCACCCCACTCATATTTATATAAGACAAAATTTTTCAGGTTCTGTTACAAGTTTTTTCAACTCAGAAATTTGCTTTAAAGTAATGATCTTAATTTAATTGATAGACTGAGTTTTTTTTTTTATCAAACGTAATAAACTAAGATGTTACTGTATGACATGCATCAGCATTGAATTAAGAATAAAGCTCTGTTAATATTAGAGTCAACATTTCAGATCAGCTTTTTATCAGAATGACTCTGTTTTGTAAAGTTTATTCATATAAACTTTTCTCAGACGCAGTCACAGAGTGCTTTACATGATAAGTTAACAACTTAAACAATCACATGATAAAAGTATATAAAAGACAAAATGTATTCACATATGTGAAAATGTACCAGGTACACCATCCGAAAGCTTTTTAAACAACTCTACCAAGCCAGCAACAAATTTTGTAGTCCAGAACAGAACATCGAACTGAGAGCAAATTTAGGTTTTTGCTTTCAGGGAGCGCACTGATGCATGTGGATGAAGAAGCTCAGAGAATTGTTATTTTTGGATTTGAACATTTAACCAAAAACAGTCTAATGACTGTAATCAATAAAATGATGGTGTCTGGTATTGTTAATATTTCAAAAGCTGGATGCTGTAGATGTAATAAATCTGGGCTGTGATCAAAAGTGGGTTAATGGAAATCACAGGAAATTAATAATAGCTAGAGTAACAGATATTTTTGGCACCGTTGGTCTGGTCCTAAAAATCCTCTTTCTTTTCTACTTTCTTTTGAATTGGGGTAAAAGTTCTGTATCCAATTTAGAAAGCCATCCTTCTTAAATAATTACATGGTGTCCCTCGGCTTTAGTGAATTTATAGACGTGGTCTTCGAGAGCTTGCCGCAGAAATTGTTTGGCTTAGTTTAGAGAGCGTGAGGAATGAAAAGTGATGTTTAGATGCATATTTCAGTTATACTTCCACACAGAATGAGAGCATTTTGTGCTAAAAGAATGTGGTGAATGCAATGTCTTCTACTAGCTACTTATACTTCCATAAAAAAGGAGTTGAAAATTATTCTAACCTTATTACAAACACATCTACATTAGTGAAACCGGCAGCTTGTGAGCTTGTTACAGCTTGTTCTGTAAGTGAAGACAGGTCTGTTGTGAAAAATGTTGAAAAGAAAATTTATTTTGTCATGCATTGATTTTAGAATAGAAAAATTGTATTTTTTAACTTTTCACTAAAGTTATGATGTACATAGTTACATTGGAATACATGGGGCTTCCCCAAACTGTTCAAAATATACAGTGGCTCTTTACTGGGGAACAGCCACATTCTGTTTAAAAAAAACCAGAATAAAATATTTGAAAAAGTTCAGCTTTATTTATTTATATAGCACTTTATACAGTATTGCATTGTCTCAAAGCAGCCTTACAATTTTCGAAAGCCTCCAACCAAACACAACCCTGATGTTTTCAGAATAAACTCTTAAGAGGACCGAGAGTTAGTGTTAAGCAACAATAATCTATAGATTATATACAGATGTTGACTCTTCACTCCACAACATTTTCTCTAAATCACAGGAATAATAAGTCACCTATTTGTGGAAATCCTTTGGCTTCATGACTTATAATTAGACCTTTCATCTTTATAAGAAGTATCCTAAAATGTCACCTTATACAATAGAGAGCTCTTGTCATAAAAATGTTGTTTAAAAACAATTTCTACCTTTAACCTTAGTATTCTGTCTGCATTCTAGTGAACTTGAACCTGAGTGGCTGGACGATGTTCAGAAAAACGGAGAACTATTTTATCTGGAGCTGAGTGAAGGCGAGGAGGAAGCAGCACTAGCTCAATTGGTCACAACACAGTCTGCATCCACCAATCATGTGCACTTCAGCGAAAATGAAGCGGAGATCATCACAGAGGATGGCACAAAAAAACGTGCCAACTCCAGAGCGAAAACGGAACGTAAATTTAAAAAGTTTGCCAAGATCCTGGGGTGCAAACGTCACCCGTCTCAAAGGAGCAGAATGGGTGGGAAAGAGGGCAGAATCCCTCACCAGCCAGCTTCCATCCTAAAGAATCAGACCGGGCAGAGGACAGGACTTGTGGTTCAGCAGCCCTATCTGAAAGATGTTTGTGTTTACATGAACCCAAAACGTCTCAGCAGTATGTCCCCTCCTCTATCAGAGAAAGGTGGCTTGCTGGAGGCCCTGCTGGGAGTGATTCTCCGTGAAAAAGATGGGGTGGGCCATAACAGTGAGAGACTTGTCATTTATGGGCTGGTGCCCCACAGCCCTGCTAGCAAGTGTGCACAGATTTTAATTGGTAAGAAAATATTTCATAAAAACATTTTAAAGGATGGGATTAGTTTTGACCACTCCATCATTATTTTTTGGGTCAGAGGGATTATTATTATTTTATATACCAGTTTTAATTTTATTTATACAGTGCTTTTGAAAATGGTGAATTGTCTCTAAGAAACCCTATAGTATTTTGTAAGCCTGAACCCCCAAAAAGCAACAATGAAGAGGAATAAGATAATGTGAGGACCAAGACACAGTGTGTGTTTATCCTCATAAAGCAGTTGTATGTTAACATACAAGAATATTGTCCAGATTATGTATGTATTTCACATCACAGAGATGTGAGCTATCCAGCAATTGTGAAGCAAAAGTTGTGATTTTCTTGTTTTTAATCCTGAAATGTACTTTTAGCTGTTTTTAGCATGTTGTCTCATTTATTTTTATGCACAGAGAATTGTGGGCAGCAGACTACCACAAAGCATACATCTGTGGCCTGTTCATTTCTCTGAATGGATCCAGCATTTCGAAGCTGCCTTCAATGAATCCGTCAGCAGGCACAGCTACTGTGAAATAGCATCTGAGAAATGCAGCCAATATTTTACAACCCGGTTGCCTTTAAATACTCATTTGCTTTCTCATGAGGTCTGCCTTGTTTATTTTGCATTCGTTTGGGATGTAGATTGTGCACATTATCTGAAAATAAACTGCACTTGGACCTGCAGGATGCAGTTTACAGATGAAAAACTAATGGCAGTGTGCAAACTTTCACATGAAAGATGATACTCACATCGGTCATTATGTCCTTATTTAGGTTTTTAAAATATCATATGCTATGGTGTCACTTATGCTTTTTCATAATTGTTCACACTAACTTTATTTGGATCAAATTCTTCAGGGAACCTCACAGTGTATTCTCCACATGGTGAAGTCCATGAGCAAGTACAATGACAATGCAGATATATCAGACATTAAATAAGGTTGTTGTATACAATCCCAAAGATCTTCTTTCTTATATACATGCTTCGGTTCTTTTACTGCTCTTTTACCCCAGTCCAGCAGTAGGGTTCTGCAAAGAGGCTTCAGATTAATGCATGGAGGAGCCTAAACCCAGACTTCCCTATGTCATCATTTATCTTTATAAACTCTGGAGGGTCTGATGGTACAATGTTTTAAAGATGCATTTGTTATTTTTATACACTTAAAGCACTGGTGAATTATGAAAAGGTTAGATAAAAAAAAACAGAAACTTTAAATAAAAGCTAATTTTACTAAGGTACTGGGAGCTGTTTTATGTTTATTTGGATTTCTGTGAAATGTGTAGCCATCCAAAGCCATCCATGTGTAGACAGACCAAAGGCATTCCAAAGGAATTATACAACCAAGTAAATAAATTGACTTTTTACAAGTGGCTTGGAAACGCCTGTCTAAAGCAATTAGACTGTTTAAGTGTCCAAAAAAATGCTGCAAACATCTGTATGGTGTAGATAAGACTCCAGGGGCTTGTTCCATGCAGGTGTTCTTTTGTAGTACAGCTATAAGAAAACTGATAATGTATTTTTGGAAATTCGAACTTGTGTCTTTTTTGACATTTCAATTCTGTATTTTGTACTTATAACTGTCACTTCCCTTTTGTTCTTTTATTTATAGGTGATGTCCTTGTGGCAGTTGACGACGTGGACGTTACATCAGAGAACATTGAAAGAGTTCTGTCCTGTATCTCTGGACCAACACAGGTGTGCTCATATGAATACCACTTAAAACTGACGTTCCCTTTTTAAACTGTGAGGTGACCTTTAGGTTCAGTTCAGTTACTTTATCTTGGTTTGGTTGGTTATAAAACTTAAAGCACTCTCATCTCCATGAATAAGCGATGATGTGGAGAAATCCAGTGAAAAGCTGCTTTTATTTTTTCATCTCACATGTCTGCTAAGGACGTTGGAAGGCAGGAGAGTCAATGAAGTCTTAAAAATAAACATTTAAACCAACCAGGGCTTAAATGTTTGTGTACCTGGTGGTTCTTTATATATTGTGTATTTAGTTCCGGATCTGGCGAGCCCACCCACCTATCGAAACCTGCTCTGTAATTATTCTTCTGGAGGCTTCACTGTAATTGGGGAAAATGATCGATGTGGTATTTTCTCTCTCATTATCTATGACAAGAACACCATCATTAGCATCACACACTGCAGCTTTGCTTGGAAACATAGATTGGTTGTGTTGAGATCCCTTAGACGGTTTGTTAGCATGGAAAATCATAAAAAAAAGGAAGTCCACAGATGAGTGCAAAGAGGGAGCATGTGGTTATGGCTAGGGAGGAAGCAATCAGGCTTTTCAGCAAGTTCAGTGGGATTATGTCTTATAAATATGTCAGATTAATCTTTTAAACACAGCTCTTTAGATACTAAATGTAGAGTTCGTGTTACAAGTGCAGTTTGCTAAGCCAGTAACTCAGATATGTAAACACAACGTGAACTATAATTGATGAGACATCAGAATAGATTTGGATGAAATTAGTACTTTCATGACATCTGTTTATTTTCACAAACAAACTCTAATTCTAATAATTTTTTGTCAGAACTATTTGACAGAAGATTGAACACTTTCGTGAATGCATTTACCCCCCAGCAGTGACCTTGTTTATTCCAGGGACTTAAAAAAAGACTTCATTTCTAATCTTCTGTGTTTAATTATCAGAAATACATATGCTACATTTCATTTCATAAAACTGAACTGACACATTCATCAACGGTGATAATAGGAATGATTACAGCCGTTTGTGGAACTGCAGGGGATACTGAGACCTATCCTAGCACTCAAAGTGTGAAAGGTGCTAAAACACCAAGGATGCGTTTATCAGTTCATACAAATAGACACACATACAAACATATTTATCTACAGTACACATTCAGAACTCGGGTAATTTACTATTTTCAGTTTATATATTAGCATGGTTTTAAAAATCACTTATCATAAAGCTATGTATTGGAATGAAAGCCTTACATGAATGCAATTGCATTGATTTTCTCTATGCATATTAGCACATGACTGATGTCTTCCCAAGCTGGAACTACTAAGCCTCAGAATGTGGATCAGGGAGTGGTGTTGCCAGCATAATTGTGGCTTGCGTTCAAAAACCACTTTAAAAGTGGCATTGCTTTGTGAATAGTGTGACATATGGAATGGTATGTGGAAATGGCTAATTACACTTCAGGAGTGAAAAAGCAAGGAGGCTCAAATCTTTATTTGTTAGTTTTCTGACGTTCAGCTATGAAGTTTCGCGTTGCCGGCGTTTCTTCATGTTGTGATCTCATCATTCAAACATTGTACATTGTGTTATTTAGCACTACTATAAAGGAACGAAACAATGCTTAAATAACTGGTGGTTTACCATGAGTTTAAGCAGCACATTTCTTTTGAGGCTCGCTTGGGAGGTTGGGGTGGAGGAGGCTTTTAGTTGGATTAAAACTAAGCAAATAAAGTGCCATAGTTTAACACACTCTGTTATCCACTATAAAACTTTTATGTATGTAACTGATGTGGGGCAGTCAAAGAGGCAGGCCTGTCAGTCCTGTGGTCAGACATGTGTTTTCATTTCTCCCGTCCTTTAAAGAGATTAGTTTTTTAATGAATTTTGCACCTCAGGGTTCCAGGCCAATTATATTATCCCTTCTTACAATGCATATTCTTTAAACCCAATTACTCAGTTGCATAACTAATCCAAAGCACCAGGTCACATGATCTATATTACACATGGGGAGACAGATGTCAGTTTTGCTGTTTAGTTGTAGAATGTAACCTATATAAAAACACATTTTTGTCCTGTCAGTACTACATGACATACAGTTTGACCTTGAACAACTAAATTTTTGCAAGGTACAGCATTGTGATCAGGTAGTCTAATTGTTTTGTATTTTGAGTTCAGTTACGCTTGACACTGGAGACTGGTGTTGTGAGCAGCGTGGACCTGGTGATGCCTAGTCCAAGACCTGCTGTACCTGTCAGTCAGCTAGTGCGACTGCTCTGGGGTGAGGATACCACGGAGCTTCAAATGAGCATAGCACATATTCCTCACATCATCATGTACCTGTCGCTTAAACTGGACTCTGAGTCACCTCAGGATGAGGTCAGTTATTCACCTTTGTACAGACTAATCTAATAACTTAGACTTAGTTTTCAATTCATAATATTATAAAGATTATATAATACACAGCCATCCATGGCAACAGTATGAGCTTGTTTCATCTTATTTCTCAGAGCATTTAATAGAGACATCCATCGAGCCTGTTCTGTCAAACATTATTGTGGTTTTTTTTACACCAATATGTTCCAACAATTACCTTTGCAGTTGTATGTGAATGACTTCAGCACATCGGTGCAATTTGCACAATTGATATTAAGTGGATAGTAAAAAATTAGCTTGTCAAATCAGCCTTCTGAACCATTTTTTAGACGGCCTGGATTTAATCCATTCAGGCACGGAGAGGACATGCATACTCCTTACATTAAGGACCTTTGTTTGCCCCATCCGGGAATTGAACCCAGAAACTTGTTGCTGTTAGGCTTGCAACACAAGGCAAATTATTGTAAATAAAAGGCTTAAGCCAATATTTCTGTATAGTTTATTTTGCACATACACCTTTTTAAAGCAGTTGAAGCCTTGAACCATACTCAGGTGTCATGACTTCTGTTGACCTTGCTAATAATTCTGCTTTCCTTTCTGCAGAAACATTTATACATAAAGCAAACATTCCCATGCATGCTTTTATTTTTCCTTCATGGCTTTCCTTTCTAGTCCTGCTTCTGTTTTATAAATGTGTATATGTTATACATATAAATTAGGTTCCTGTAATTAAGCCCCCCCCCCCACTAATTTATCTCCTCTGAATAAATCTGAATTACTGCATTCTTCTTCACGTCTTTTCTGCCAAAAACAAGCACTTCTCTTAGAGCACTTTTGTCTTTCAGTAGTGCAAGCTTGGTGGTTATGGACTGGTGGTTCACATTACATGACCCTAGAGGCACAGTGCTGAGTTCTTCAACAAGTCCCAAATCTTAGTTTTGGATGACTTCCTCTTGTAATTGGAAAATGAAATTATAAATTAAATCACAGTGGTGAAATGTGAATTAGTTTCTTTTTTTGACTGAGATGAACTGGCAGGTCTGGGGTTTTACAGAATTTAATTTAGCAGAGCTGCGGCTGCATGTGCCCTCCACAGAGACCCTGCTTGGCTGGAGCACAGGTCAGGCAGTTCTCATTACTGATTAAGTCTATTCACTATAGATCCTTTAAACAAAGGGCTTTCGGCCGAGTCTGTGTTGCCGTGCCTAGCCGTTTGAATTTAGGGATTAAGCTCAGCACTTTGTGGAAAAGTTTTCCAGACTGACTGAGCCGATGCCGGTTCAAATGGGGTCACGTTTATCATGTTTGTAAGGAAATTCCATAGGAACGACTTAGTATTCTCACTGCTTCACGCGTTAAACAATTCAGATTGTTCAAAAAACTGTTTTTGACATTTGACAAAATCCATAGATGTAGGTTTTGTGGTTGATGATGAACGTTATTACAGTCCTCAGTTTTTTCAGGGATTCACCAGCTTTACCACAGATTGCTTTCCACTTTTGTTTCCACTGTCATTCTGTTATTATACTGTCTGGATTGCAGAACTCGGGGCCATACACCAGATGGACAAATCGTTCTCATTAGCCTCATTAGCTGGCTTGTGTTTATATTTTCTCACTGCATAGCAACAGTATCATCCTGAATGGCACACTTATATTTATGTTCCATTTGAGTCTTGATTCCAAGTAAAAACGGACTTTTATTCATTTTCTCCAGCACAACTTGGCCTGCACACTGTGTGGAAATATGATTTTGGTGAATGTTGTACTGTTTATTACTGCAGCAGGAGATCCTTTATCAGTACCCGCTGTCTGATGCTGGAGCACATCTAAAGGGTGTGAGGGGGATTTTTCTTACACTGTGTGACATGCTTGTAAATGTCACTGGAGGACAGATACTAAGGTGAGTTTTGGGACTTGTAGGGGGGGGGATGGTTATAGGCATCTGAAATTCATATCGTACCTGTAATCGTGCAGAAGCTGTTGTGTTTTTGCTGGCTTATTTGGTAGTGTGCCTAGACTTCAATAGAAACTATAACCAGTTACTTCTCACAACCCCCACTGCCATTTGGCACTTTTTTGTCTTACCTGTGATTCTTTTGCACCATCACACCAACATTTTTTAAAGCTATTGCGTAATAGTAATAAAAATAAATATATCTGTGTGTGTGTGTGTGTGTGTGTGTGTGTGTGTGTGTGTGTGTGTGTGTTTGAATGAACATATGTGCCCATAGTTCCTCTCTTGTACTTAAACAGCAGCTTGTCCATGTGGGTTACTGGAAAGATGCCAAGAATCTGCTTGTAATTGGTCTTCCTGCTGACAGGTAATCAGTCATGTGACCTTTCTTTACTTTTGTTACCTGTGATTTAAATATTGATTGACTTTATCTGATGTAGGATAAGAACTTACTTTATTTATAACATGAACAGATGCGTTCTCCCGAAAATCTGTTGATGTCTGTTGATATATTTTTTGTTTAACAATAAAAAAAGGTATTTTTTAGGTATTATTCTCTGAGAGAACAGACCAGGTTCACTGCTGCATATTAAAATGTTTGGCTGTAACGGGCATCAAAGGTTCTAGTTAATCCTGTTATATAAACATACAATATTCCGTTACATTTCAGTAATAAACTAAAAAAAGCTTATAAATAAAATGCTGTTGTAGCAGTGAGATTGATTTTTTTGTCTTGATTTTTTCACAGAGTGCCTTTGCTGCAGCTGCAGACAGTTATAGAGGGAGTGGTGCGAACTCTCAGGGTCATGTATGGCTCGCTAGACAGGTGAATTCTCTTCTACTACACTCTTTAGAAACCTAAAGAATTGTATTTTTGTGTATTTGACAAACACTGATTTAAATATTATTACATTCTCTAAATATAAATGAATATTCTCTTTGTCCTATTGTTCAGAGTGACGTTAATGTGTTTAAAAACAGAAATAATGATTAAATATTTTTATGCTGTCTCTCTTTTTTGCTCTGGTCCTCTCTTTGCTGCAGGGCCTTTGGTGACGTAGAGAACATGCCTCAACTAGATCATTTCTTTTGCCTCCTCTTCCAGCGGCTTATCCAACCATCTCATTTGAAGAACTACTCTGGCTCCTCTTCAGAAATAAACTCTAGGACCCTTTTTATGGATGGCTTACCTGCTGTGCGTTGGCTCACTTTACCACCTGACGTTAAGGCAAGTTTTCTAATACACACACACCCACACACCCACACACACACACGATTGTACTGATTCTCTGTTATTTGTGGATCTTGTAAAAAGTGCTTTAACATATTATTCTCAGTAACGTCTCTGTACAGTAAAAGCTGACATCTGGCTGTTTCATTCTGTTTTTGCTCACCATCAGAACAAAACATGTCTTATGTATTGGCTTCTGGCAGTTCCCTGGCCTGGCTGTGTTGCCATGAATGTAAAGTGTTGTGTTTCGAAACATTTTAATGTGCTCTGTTTCCAGCAAGTGTGATGTCAACAGAGAGTTTTAATTAAACACTAGTAACCAGTGTCTGTGTGTTTTCGCAGGTCGAGGTGGATACTGTTTTGTCAGACTTTGAATCATCAGATTTTGGTGATATGGTGAGTCTGTTTACTGATTATAAACTGTATTACAAGAATTACTTTCTTTACGAGCAAATTTATATACTCCATTTAACAATTCTTTTTGTATAATTTTTTTTTTGTTCTTAGTCAGAAGATTTCTATGGCATGAGACGTCTGTATGTCATTTTGGGATCGTGCCTCTTCTACAAGGTAAGTGGTTGTTGTGATTAGCTGCTTGCATCCTGCTTGCTTTTAGTCATGTTGGAAAGAATGACTCTCACCTCTGTGTCAGTGCCAGACAACTGCTACACAAGAGTTGAATTATGAATGAGAAGCAGGAGAGAATGATACACTTGCTATAAAGGTTGCTTTTTAGTTTCGTGATGTGGTAGTTTAAATTTGCTTTCTGCGTCCTTTTTGATTGTCCTGCATTCTTTTTGTTGCTTATTGTTCTAAACCTCTAAACCTTTACTCCTGCAGGGTTATCTGATCGCAAGTCATCTACCTAAGGAGGACCTGCTGGATGTGTCTCTATACTGTCAGCACTACTGTCTGTTGTCCTTAGGGGCAGAACAGCGACTGAGTCAGCTGGTAGTGTGGAGGGAGGTGTTCCCACAGCGCCATGCACAGGCTGACTCCAACAGAACCTTACCCCTGGGGTACTGTGAGTCTCGAGGGCGCTTTTTCCTACTCATTGTAGGATTGGTAAGAGTCGATTTTTTTTATTATTGTCAAAGAGTTTGATAGTAGTTGTAAACAGGGATGTGCTAACTTTTTTATTAGTTTGGGCTTTAAAGGAATGATTGTCTTAGAAGAATGTAATAAACACAACAATAAAGTGCTAACCATTAAGCCACCGTGCCAGCCTCTGATTTTAGTTATTTATTGTTATTTTATGTCTTTAATATTATGTCAATTCTAACCTTTTGAAAATCAACATATTTTTACTTTGTTTTTTTTCACAAAAATTGAAAGTTTGTCTGTCACACTGTGTCAACATAACCACAAGCTTTGTAATTTAGGATGTGTTACACATTTGTACTTGTTTTTTGATGCCTTCATTTGTTTTGCAGAAAAATTTCTTGCAATGTGTTCTATTGGAAGCTGGAGGCTGTGCATCTTCTGCTGTCGGATCTCCTGGTCCCGACTGCATTTACGTCGACCAAGTTAAAGCCACACTATTGCAGCTAGAAAGTGTTGATTCAGCTATTGAAGACCATCTTGCATCACTTCCAGCTCCTAGCCTGGCCTTTGCTGATTGGTTTCTGCCCTCTGCTGGACGGGACCGGCAGGATACAATCAACAACTCTCCCATTCTTAACCGGCTAACTGCAGCCATTAAGCCACCTTCACCTGGCTCGATTGGCCGCAACTTGTTTGGAGAGGCGGGGTCTGGGTTGAAGGGTAGGAAGACGAGTCCACAGAGGGGCGCCTTAGACAATGGGAGTGAGGGCAGATATGAGCCAGGCAATACTGGACAGAGGATGGCACCTGTTGCGGCACGTAGGGACTCCATGGGCTCGGGGGGCTCAGATGGTAGTGGTGGCAGCAGAGGACTCTTCAAGGTGCTTATGAGTTTAATTATTAATAATTATAAATAGAAGAATTTTATATTGGTAAAGATCCTTGCTTGTAAAAGTCACATGCTTTAAAAATATATATCAATTGCTTATTATATTCATTGTATAAAATCAGGATCTTTAACGCACATAAGTTAAGCTGTCAAATAAATGTAGTAGAGAAGATAAAAGTATTTCTAGAAAAATATTTTTAGCATACTTACTTTTATAGACAGTGAGAATGGCGGAGACAAGTGTGTGCAAAATTTTGAACAGTAATATGAAAAATCATTCCAAAGATGCTCAGTGTGAGATGGGATGTATTTTCTT
Source organism: Corydoras maculifer (assembly GCA_019802435.1). Lineage (NCBI taxonomy): Eukaryota > Metazoa > Chordata > Actinopteri > Siluriformes > Callichthyidae > Corydoras > Corydoras maculifer. Next base: position 695,678 of record JAFMOD010000064.1, read on the forward strand.
AATTAGAGAGTGTGTGTATGTTATTTTTGATTGTAGCTCTCCAAACTTAAGCAGCCAAACCCTTTCTATTTGGGATCTCTGAAGAAAAGTTTGAATGATAAAGATGCTGAAGAGATGCAGAACACCTTGAAGTAAGTGTTTAAAAGAGCACATTTCCACACATTTAGGGACAAACACACACATACACACTCAACCACACAAATGGATTTAAAAAGCTGTGAACTAGTTTATCTGTATACAGTTAATGCTCACGGATGTCTGGTGTACCTGTTCATTACACTTTTCCTCTGCACTTTTGCAGGCTTACCGCAGCTTTGGAGAACACACTCTTCCACTATGTTTTAATGGAAACAGTCCAGGGGATATTTATTGCACCTACACACAGAGAGGTGTCACAGCTCAGCGGCTCCATCCACCCACAGCTCATCCGCAACTTCCACCACTGCTGTCTGTCAATCAGACATGCCTTCCAGCAGAGCATTCCATCACAGGTGTGTGTGTGTGTGTGTGTGTGTGTGTGTGTGTGTTTATATTACCACTGCAAATCTAATCAGGGAATCCACTCTGTTTTTTTATTTTTAATTATACATTTTTCCCTTTTTGTACTTTTTAGGAGAAACGAGGCACAGAACCATCAGCTGCTTCCCTAGGCCTCGGCACTATTAAGGAACATGGGGTTTTGTTTCAGTGTAAACCCGAGAACTGGACCGACCAGAAAAAACCTCCTCCTACCATGACCTACTGGGTTATCGGGTAATTGTTCTCTACTGTTTAGCTAACCTGTCCTGTCAGTTAAGATTATAATGTATATATTAGATCAGATTTTATATGGAGTTAGTTAGACAGTATACTATAAGACTATAAGGTTTTTATTGGTTTTCACAAAATACTACAGACTGCTCCTTTAAATTTTGTGTTCCACTGTTGCATTGTTGTGTTTTATTGCTTTCTGTTGTCTCATTGCTCTCTGTGTTTCTTCTCTTTCAGACGGATGATCCTTGAACCAGTCCCTCAGGAGTTCTATGTGTGTTTTCATGATTCTGTACCGGAGGTTCCAGTGGAAATGGCCTTCAGACTCTCCTTTGGTCTGGTTATGTGATGTTCTGTAAGGGTTCCTGTCACATGCTGAAGAGCTTTTCAGCTTCCTGCAACAAAAATAAATAAATGAAATGAACTGAAGCCAGCCTTTGCCATTAGACTCACTTTAGAGAAGGCTAATTAACACAACGTAACGTGATTGGTTATTTCTACTGTACATGTCATATGTCTGATTAACACAAAAAAGTATTTCAAACTCAGTCAATTGGTGACTGTTTCATCTATACCACATTAATGCAAAAAAAGTATTATAGTTCAAGTAGGAAGAACCTTTAAAAAGCCTTTCCGCATGTCTAAATTAACCATTGGTTTAGAATTAAAATGAGTGTATTTAAAAAGAGAATACAGAAACATACAGGAAGCACAAATGCCCAGGAAATCAAATCCATGACCCACTGTTCACTCCAATTAATTAAAAAATTCCTATTTTGTGTGTTACTCGACTGCACTTTTAACCTTGTATTTAATATTATAAGCAAGAATTTAGTTTTTTCTTCAGTACCCGTAAATATGTTAAAACACTTCTCTGTGGTTATTGTTTTTGCCTCAGAAATACTGTACATGTATGAAAATACATATTTCCTTTAGACCAGTGCCTTATAGGTCAACAGTCTCTGCAGTGTTAAAGAAAACACTTATACCTCAGACTGAACTGTATCTTTAAATGAAAAAAATAAAGAAATAGAAAGTAATGAATAGTTTTTATACCGTCAGAGGTAATTCATGTTAATCTAATATAAATTATTTTGGATTAGATTAGTCCTGGAATTCCAAAACCTGATTTTGTTAAAAATGTATGAGTTGTTTAATGGCTTAACTTTTAGACCATTTATGATAAATGATAAAAAAAGTTCATATTGAATCTGTAACTGTGGGCTGTATCTGAAACATGATCTCATTTCAGCAGCTGGGGGGACGGATTTATATAGAATTTATATTTATATAGAATCATTTAAGATACAACAGCTTGTGTTTTTTATTGTTTTTGCTATTGTTATTCAATTTCAATTAAATTCAATTCAAAAGTTTCAAAGATGTATAATACATTCTTTCTAATTTTTTGTCCATGTTTTTTGTCCCTTACAAAACATTTATTTAACTAAAATGTTCAGTACTGACATTTCACATGAGCTAAAAGAAACCTTTTCTAAGTCTTTTATACTAACTATGTTGTAAATAGGAATAATGGCCGGGAAACACTGGACAGGTCTGTCATTCAGCAGACAACCATCTTGTTGTTATGCAGTTAATAGAAAATGAGCTGGATTCGTTTTAGCATGTTTAACATATGCAAAACAGATGTTTTAAATTTGTTACTTTAAGGTTCATTATTAAATGCTGAGATTACATTTGTTAATTGGCATAATTGAGATAGACATTAGTGACACCTAATTAAAGAAATCATTAGTTCAATGGACAAACAGTAAAAGAAACTTTCACTGACACAAGAAAGGCCCAGCTGCCTTACTACAATTTTATCAAATTTATTAAATTAAAAACATTTATTTCATTAATTTAACAAAACAGGCGGCATGGTGGCTTAGTGGTTTAGCACGTTCGCCTCTCAGCACTAGGGATTCCAGGTTCGAATCCCCATCTAGGTGGAGTTTCCATGTTCTCCCCGTGTCCGTGTGGGTTTCCTCTGGGTTCCTTCCACAGTCCAAAAACATGAATCAAGTCAATTGAGTTCTAAAAAATTGCCCCATATAGTGTGCGTGTCTGTGTGAGTGTGTGCCCAGCGATAGATTGGCGCCCTGTCCTGGGTGTATCTGCCCAGCGCCCGAAACGTTCTCCCCTGGATGGGCATGGGGAACCTCCCCCCCCTCGCGACCCTAATAGAGGAAAAAGCGGAAGATGATGAATAAATGAATTTAACAAAAATTTTGATCAATAAGTGTATTATTTATGAACAGCATTTAAAAGTGACCCTAAGCTTCAGACTATCCGGTGAAAATAATGACAGCTATTTAAATATAAATTGTATTTAAAATCCTCAGACAAGTTTTTTTTTAGTTTGGAATATTTTGGAGCAGATAATATTTTAATGATCTCCCGTAAACGGAATTGAATAGAAACACAGGCTTTTAAAAAAAATCACAGATGTACAAATCATCAACGTCACGAAGAACTTCAGCGGATGTTTTGTAGATTTGTCAACCGGAAGCCAATGCATTGTATCCCAAATGAAAGGAGGTTAAATGAAAGCAGCATTTTTGCAGAATATTCGCTATTTTTTAAATCAAAGGTAATTAAAATTGTACAGTTTTTTTATTTAATTTTCCAGTTTGGATGTTTTTTACGTTTGGAGCTCTAGCCCTGATTAGAAGACAAGGAACTGTCTGACAGTCCATAATGCTGCTTGCTAAATGCTAAAGCTAACAGGGTGGAGGATTTTTAGAGTCTATTCTTTATTATAATGTCGTTTGTTTGTTGTTTATAAGAAAAATCGACTCAATTATATTAGGAATAGATGATGGGATCGGTACAACCCCTCATACAATCACAGTAACGTACCATCAAGAAATGACCTTATTAAATGCTTTTTATAATTACTTGTCAATGGAAACGAAGGCTTTGTGTTTAATAGCTATTAAAGACATTAATGTTAATTCGATGAAGTTTAAATCTGTTTTAAGAAATGAACTGATATTAGAATGTGTGCTGCAACTGTTAATACATTTAATCATAAGCCACATTCCTTTATAAAAATTAGATTAGAATTAATGCACAGTTAAAGTTAAAGCTGCACAAATAAAATTCTTTCTTTCTTTATTTTTAGTTCTGTTTAGGGCGGCACGGTGGCTTAGTGGTCAGCACATTCGCCTCTCGGCGCTAGGGTTTCCCGGTTCGAATCCCCATCTGGGTGGAGTTTCCATGTTCTCCCCGTGTCTGCGTGGGTTTCCTCCGGGTTCTCCCGTTTCCTCCCACAGTCCAAAAAACATGGATCAAGTCAATTAAATTCTTCAAATTGCCCCATAGAGAGTGTGTCTGTGTGAGTGAGTGTGTGCCCAGCGATGGTTTGGCACCCTGTCCTGAGTCTGTCTGCCCAGCGCCCGAAACGTTCTCCCCTGGATGGGCATGGGGAACCCCACCGCGACCCTAATAGAGGATAAAGCGGGAGATAATGAATGAATGAATGAATGAATGAATAATTCTGTTTAAACAGGAAAGATAATTAAAAAGAGGAAAAAAGAATTATTGTATCTAAAGCATTTAATTACTCTTTATCTAGGTTCTAGTGAATTCATGGACTTATCACATTTTCTAATGTTTGTTTTGTGTATTACTTTATACTGTTATAAGATTATTACATTTTGAGATACTAAGATTTAATTTTTAATTCTTTTTATCAGCTGTCAGTGGTGCAGCAGGAGTGAAGCAGCATGGGTTTGCTGTCCGACCCAAACCGAAGGAAGGCCTTGATCAGTCTCCTCACACGTCTCAATACACCAATATGGTAATCAGTTACTCAATAACCTGAATAATGTTTGAAGTTTTATTGATTCTGTAAGAATGAGGAATATATACATCATAAATGTTTTTTGAATTATTCAGTCTACATTTACAGTTATTTAGCAGATGCTTTTATCCAAAGCGAGTTACAAATGAGAGAATCGTTTGTCACCAAGCAATTATGATTTACATGAACCGTTATTCTTGCATGAACATGAACCTTAAAATAGTATAATATTAGGGCCTGTGTCACTTATGCCTGTTATGTTCCTTCTGTTTGGTAGTGTGGTGTGTTACCTAGCAGGTATCGCCTGGTTCATGGGCCTGGCGTTTGAACCATTTACATTACGCACGTACATGTCAGAGAATGCTATGGGTTCCACCATGGTGGAAGAGAGGTTCGGCTCAGGAGAGAGAGCTTTGGTCACTGCCAAAGAGTTTGCTGCCCACAAGAAGAAAGTTGGGTAAGAAGTGGAGATTGAGTTTCATTTTATAGAAAATTTTAATAAGTTTTTCATCTAACCTTTCTACATTTGTTTATGTAAAGGGGCATTCCTGTAGACTGGCTGGTGAAGAGCATGCAGGCAAGAGGGCTGGAAGTCTACACTCAGAGCTTCTCTCGCAATCTTCCATTCCCTGATGAGAACAAGGAACGATATGTAAGTTCTCACACACACACACACACAAACACACACACACACACATACACTTCTAATTGTGACATTTAAGCTGCTAAATTAAAACTATGTCTATATCTGTGTTTTCATAGATGGTTCGAGGCACTAATGTGTATGGGATCTTGCGAGCTCCTCGAGCCCCGAGAACAGAAGCGTTGGTCCTCAGTGCCTCTTGCAACCCAGACAACAACAACCAAGCCGTCGGCCTTCTGCTTGTCCTAGCTCAGTATTTTAGAAGTAATACGATTCATGTTCTTACACACACTGCATAGACATATACCTTCTCCTGGTCTGTTACGCTGGTTAGATCCTATAATATAATGTGTTACTATAAACAACATTCACATTAAAGTAAATCACTCGTATTTGACACCAACACATAGTTATGATAAAATAGATAGATAACATGGAAGAGTTGAACACAGACATAGACTTCACCTTCCCTTCTATAAAGCTATAATATTTTTTAGGTAGCTGTGTGAATGAATTTGTAGAAGAATGACATATACTGTATGCTTTATATGTTTACATTTCTATCTTTACACATCTATACACTCAGTTAAGTGTGAATACTTGCATGTATACCAGATTATGGCAATGGTTTTCCATTTATGTTTATACTGTTCATGTTCTTGGTTCTTAGGTCAGGTTTACTGGGCGAAAGACATTATATTCCTGGTGAATGAACATGATCTCATTGGTATGCAAGCTTGGTTGGAGGGTTACCATCACACCAACATCACCGGTGAGTTAACCAGTTTCCTTTCAGTGGATTTGCAGAGTCACTTGTTTAGAACCAAATTCATATGGAGGTCAAAGCAGCTCTTCACATTTTGCCAACACAGCTTTATTGTGGAATATTACCATTTAATAACAAGACAGTTATAATATATATATATATATATATATATATATATATATATATATATATAACAAAATTTATAATAGCTGTGGTATTTTCTGTGGTATTTTGACCAAAGAAGACCCTGGGAAATGTCATTATAACTTAATTTCTTCATAAGTAAACTATTAAAGTTATAAACCCAGGTTATTATTTTTTTTGACTACTCAGGTATGGAGTATGCGCCATTGCATGGCCGAGCCGGATCCATCCAGGCTGCCATCTCACTGGAGCTTAGCAGTGATGTCGTTACAAGTCTCGATCTGGTTTTAGAAGGCCTCAATGGACAGCTTCCCAACCTGGACCTGGCCAACCTTTTCCATGCTTTCTGTCAGAAGCTCGGGGTCCTGTGTACCATTCAAGGGAAGGTGAGAGAAACATGGCAACATCCATCATAGGGTGAGGGTTGTAAACTCAAAGTATTAAACAAGAAGCCTTTCTGTCTGTGTGAAATAAAATAACCTGGAAAACGGTTCAGTAGCTTGAATTTCCTCAAAACCACTTTATTATAAATGTTAATCATAATTATGTGTTTTATTTTTATTGTATTACATTTATACCTCTATATGTTTAAAGCTCCAAAGGAACGACTGGGACAGTGTAGAGGGCTACACTCAGGCTGCAGAGACCATGATGCTGATGGTACTAAAGCAGGCCAGTGGGCGGCCCTGGGGTGACCATGGCCTCTTTCTTCGTTACCACATTGAGGCTGCAACAATTCGCGGCATCAACAGTTTTAGGCAATACAAATCTGACGCCACCGCTATGGGCAGGTCTGTTCAAAAGTAACACTTATGTACATCTTTAATGTTATTTCAGCAGTAAATATGGAAATCTCTGACTGACCTGCCATTTACCATATAAATGAATGAATGAATGTATAAGTTCCAGTAGATTTTTGTTTGTTTCCATTCACATCGGTCAACCTTAGTAAGCCTTTAAGAAAGTGCAGGAAAGACATTTTCACTATTAAATACAAATAAAATTTAAATGGTTGAGTGTGTTAAATGCTGTTAAAACAGTTTTTTCATTTCATTCTCTTCTTCTAAACATAATTTTTCAGGCTGATGGAGGGAATGTTCCGCAAATTGAACAATCTCCTAGAGCGACTTCACCAATCCTACTTCTTCTACTTGATGCCCTCTTTGTCGCGCTTTGTCTCCATTGGATACTACATGCCTGCATTTGGCCTTCTGGCTGCCATCGTGCTACTCCGTGTATCCTTCTATCACTCGGTTATTTAATGAGCACGCAGTGACCCAGCTTTTGTTTACCCGGAATATTTAGGCGGTCTTCTTAGGTGATGTGCATTCACGGTTATACAAGCAAACTGGATTATTTCAGTATGGTATTTTTTTAAAAATATTTCCAAAAGCACTGATATGTTGCTTTTTATATAGCGGCAAAATGTTTTGCACAGGAATCAAACTATTATCTGTGACTAGTTTACCCGGTTAATGGAGTTTGCATTTGCTATGTTCTTTACTCTAATAATACATTTGAGAAGACTGCAGTGAGGGCTTTGCCTTTAAGATGGATGATTCACTTACTTCTTTTGTTTGTTTGTATGATGTAACAATTTCGGTAAACTGGATTTCTCCAGCAATTGAAACAGTTTGCAACTCCTTGACTGTCTTACAGGCATTGGACCTATGGGTGCAATTAGGAACACCGGTGTCTGCAACTGAGGATGGTGTCAGTGAGGTACCACTGGTCAGTACTACCTACACATGAGCCCCACCCTGTTATTAAATTAATCAAATGTAAATGTTTCACATATGAAAGGTGTTTTACCCCAGATTCTCTGGTTACCTCCCACGAATTACATTAGATTTGGTTAGATTACAGTTAGATTTGGAACAAAGCAGTGGCGGCTCCAAAAATTGCTGCAGCATGATTAAGATTCACTCTGTATTTCTAATTAGTAGCCGGGTGTGGCCTAGCCTTTTGCAAGAAACTGCAGGATGCCTTTACCAAGAAAGCCAAATTGTTTCCTGTTATTTTTCTTATACTGAAACTAAATCTGCTGAGTCAGATGAAAACAGTAGCAACATATTGTTGAATTGCTGTTATCTTTTTAATAGCTGAATTCTACTGTGTAATTTTTAAGCAGTGAAATCAATATTAAACTATCAAAGCTTTATTTTCACAAGTCAGAAAGCATGATTTCTTCGTATGTCTTTTTGCATGAGTAGTAACTGTATGACATTCGCTTTAATTTTATTCATGTACAGACTGTTTCTCAAACTGCCACTTTCTTCCCTTAGCCTGCTAGTCCAGGGGTGCTGTCCATTTTGACTCCTGTGGTGATCAGTCACCTGACAGGTGTAGCTCTGTACACTTTGCCCGTCCTGTCTCAGGAGACTGCAGTGGAGCACTTCCCTGTGTCCGAGACTGAAGCCGTGGTTCTCACAGTCATTGCCATCTACACGGCAGGATTAGCACTGCCCCATAACACACACAGGTATGTGTGCTCACACACACACACACCCACACACACACATTAGTTTTAACTACAGAGTAAATGAGTTTTATAAAAGTTTTTTTTATGGTAAATAAAAATGTGCAGCAATAATAAGAATAATAAGAAGAAGCAATATATTTTATATCTTTATCCTGTATTTTTTTAAATTTTCCAGGTTGATCTCTGGCGAGGGCACAGAACAGGGCTGGAAGGTGTTGAAACTGGTGGCGCTGCTTTATTTGGCCGTGCTGCTGGGCTGCACTGCTCTGATCAACTTCTCTTTGGGCTTCATCCTGGCACTGACACTAGTACCTGCTGCTGCCTGCGTTACACCCCACATGCCTAAGTAAAAAACAATACACCTGCACAGACACATGCATACAAACCATTAGGTAAAGAGAGTCACAGAGAATTCACAATTAAGTAATGATTTTTCTTCTGTATGTCACTACATTTCATAATACTAATACATACGAGCTTGTTTTTGTATATTTACATTATTTTAGCATGGAGCCACGTGTGAGTATACACTGAATATGTGTCAAGAAGCTACAGTAGAGTAGCACTGCACCTGTTTTTTCAATCTTTTCTTCCTTGTGTGCTTTAGGACTTTGGGAGCCCTGGCCATGGTGCTGCTCAGTCCAGGATGTACGCTCTTCTACTGCATCTTCTTCTTCCAGGAACTGCAGGAGTCGCCTGCCACGCTTTCTGAGGGCTGCTTGCTTTTTCTTTCTGTCATCTCTCAGGGGATCCTGGATCACATCCTCTATGGCTCGCTGGTCTACCCGCTGCTGGTACTGCTTGTATATCCCTGCTGGTTGCTGTTCTGGAACATTCTGTTCTGGAAGTGACAGAGTTTAGATCGTGGATCGACTAATCCAGGATCAGTGTGAGCCAGTCATGAATATGGGTCAAAAAGACTCAACAGGGCTTAATGCATTGTGTTGATAGAATGAAATGTGGGGGAAGCTACTTAAAACTCCTGATAATAAAGTATTGCATGGGAAAGTACGGACTGCTAAGAAGACCACTTCCACCACAGAGACATGTTTTTAAATGAAACACTAAAACAGAAGGGAAATGACTTACCGGTCCTGATTGTCACTGGAACATAACTTGAATCTTATTTTGATATGAGTTTCTTTTTTTTGGCTTATTTATGGTGTGCAGAGCTGATAGGGAGCAGCGGCTCAAAAATGATCAAGCAAGCATTAACGGATTGCATTAACACAGCAGATGTACCTGATTTAAGTGTTATATATTAAACCATCATTTTTACTGGATCGGTTCATTTTGGCACCTTTGTAATCATAATAATTTTGATTTTTGTATGCAATTTAAGATGATGTCTGTTAATTAAATCTTTACAATTCAGTAAGTAGTATTGTTTTTGAAAGGAAATTAAACAACACTGAACAACTTATTGCTCAAAAAGGGAATAATAAAAGATATATTGGGTAATACAGCAAGACAGTGTTTGAATAAAAATACATCTCATGTTTTAAAATAATTTAATTATAGGCCTTTACCCTGAAGCTGTTAGTGTGAAGAACCAAGCGAAATCCCAGAGATTAAGTTATTCATCTTAATGATTACTGAAAACTTTTAGCTCCAGTTATTTCTGCACAAAGGGGATCACACCAGGTTCTAAAAACAAAAACTGACCTACCAAAGTGTATGTAATACTGATTTGTTATTCTCAATAAATAATAGACAAGGTGTAGTTGTTTTGTTTCATTTGGTTTATCATATTATTTGCACGATCTACTTTTAGGATTCGAGCGATGACATGATGTCTGAGATTTCTGTAAAACTTCAGGATTGACTGATTCTGTCAGCAGGTGTTAATCAACAGCGGCTTTATATTCAACCTTTGGACCTGATGTTTTTTGACCTTCCTTCCTCACCCCACTCTTTCTGTCTGTGATTCTCTGTGTCTGTGACCGGCATGTACAAATTTCTGACTTTTAATTTTACCCACTTATCGTTACCCAATCTACGTGAAATTTGGCACAGGTACTTATGCCGCCTAACTATGTTATTCACTTAAAATGTACGTGTAAGTGTGAAAGTATTAATCAATTAATTATTTTTATATGAGGGTGACACAGTGGCTTAGTGGTTAGCACGTTCGCCTCTCAGCGCTAGGGATCCCCGGTTCGAATCCCCATCTGGGTGGAGTTTCCATGTTCTTCCCGTGTCCGCATGGGTTTCCTCTGGGTTCTCCGGTTTCCTCCCACAGTCCAAAAACATGGATCAAGTCACTTGAGTTCTCCAAATTGCCCCATGTAGAGTGTGTCTGTGTGAGTGAGTGTGTGCCCAGCGATGGATTGGCGCCCTGTCCTGGGTCTATCTGCCCAGCGCCTGAAACGTTCTCCCCTGGATGGGCATGGGGAACCCCCCCGCGACCCCAATAGAGGATAAAGCGGAAAATGATGAATGAATGAATTTTTATACGAGAAAAATTTCACAATTCAGTGGTTGACAAAAGAAGGTCTTTTTAAAAAACTTTTTTTTTAAGATTACGTGTTATGTTTGCTGTTGTTAGGCTGCTAAGTGGTACCACACCCCCCACCCCTCCACCCTCTTGGCCCTTTTGGAATATAAACATCAGTTCGTGTCTTAATTGAAATGTTTTGGGGACATTTCTGACAGGTGGAGGACAGCCGGTCCCACACACCGCTAGCAATGTTGTTAGGGGAAGTAAATAAAAGACGGACGCTTCCTGTTTTGAGTGAAGGCAGGAGAAGATGGTGTCGTCCGTGTTTGGGTTTTTATTCTTCGCCTGCGTTTTATAAGCAGCTTCTCTGATTCACTGCACACGCCGAGGGACGCCGTCAGGAGCTCGCCATGGCGCTGAGTTCGGGGGGTTGGACTCCGGGCTTCGCGGCTCCGGCGCTGCCGTCGGGCCCCGGTTCGGGCTGCGGCACGGTGCTGATGTCGGTGCGGGTGGCGGTGTCGCCGCTGCGGGCTCTCCGCTCTCCGGCGGCCGGTCCGGAGGAGGCTGCCCTCCGCCTGCAGCTGAGCATGGACCCCCAGAAACCCGGAGAGTTCCGTCTCACCCTCAGGGACACCGGTGCTAACGGCAGGATTCTGGTATTATTCGCATTGTTGTTCCTACGCTTCACAACTGTTCGGAACACTGATATCAAACTCTCACGGTGTTCCGCATATCCCCTCTGCAGGAACTATAAAGGTTCCTCCGCGAACCATCCAGCTCGAAGGCCTTGACCTAAAAATGCTGACTGCGTGCTTTTCAAAATGTTATCGATCTGCCATTAGAAATATTTACACGTCTTCATTCATTCATTCATTCATTATCTCCTGCTTTATCCTCTATTAGGGTCGCGGGGGGGGGGGGGTGTTCCCCCATGCCCATCCAGGGAAAAAGGTTTCGGGCGCTGGGCAGATACATCCAGGACAGGACACCAATCTATCGCTGGGCACACACTCACTCACACAGACAGATTCTATATGGGGCAAATTGGAGAACTCAATTGACTTGATCCATGTTTTTGGACTGTGGGAGAAAACCGGAGAACCCGGAGGAAACCCACGGGGACAACAAACTCCACCCAGATAGGGATTCGAACCAGGAATCCCTAGTGGTAAGAGGCGAACGTACTACCGCCCCTTTACACGTGTTTAGTAACCTTAAAAAAACATTGAGTTGGGTTTTTGTGCTTTTCTCATGATGTGACATTTACACGTCCAAGGTGAACACAAAAGTGTCTGTGTTTTTTTTAACAGTTTTGAGATTTGAACAATTACAAATTGAATTGTTAATGTTTTGACACACAGTCCTTTACCTAAGTTCCTGTCCTTAAGCACAATGTCTTAATTATGACAGTCACCCCACACTGTACTCCATACTGATATTACATCATACAAATTTGCACCTGTTGTGTAGAAGATGTAGAATTTGCATATGTACATTTACAGCAAAAAAAAAAAATATATATATATTTTTTTTATTTGAAGTCTCTGGCGGAGTTTGATCTGCGCGCGGTGAAGTATGAGATCAAGTCTCCGCGTTGTCATGAACTGCGCGTCATCCAGCCGCCACATGACATCCTCAGCTTCACCTTCCGCAGTGAACAGGAGGCTCAGGAGTGGGCCACGGTCATCACGTCCTCTCTGAGAGAAGCACACAGAGGTCAGTGCTTAGTTAGAATTCCATTTTATTATCAAGAAGGCTTTGATTTTTTTTATTGTTTCTCTCTACATCCGAACGGCTACACTACACTAACACAGCGTTCATGGCAAAGTACCCCCAGGAACATTAAAATACAGTATTCAACCTTAATAGAAAAGAAAATTCCTTTTATATAAACTTATTCATTTCGTCAGCTGTTTTTGAGCGGTAGTTCTGCAATTACTGACTTCAGTCTAAATTCTAAGTCCCCATAAAGAGGTAGTCCACATTTTAGCCTCAACTCTCCTGGAATTTTATTTTTTATTTTTTGCCTATTTAACTAGGTCAAAATTCTGCATGGGCCAGTCAAGTTCTTCCAAATCTTCACCCAACCATAGCTTTATGGACTTTGCTTTGTGTGAGGGGGTTCAGTTATGCTGAAACAGAAACAAGCCTTTCCCAGACTTTTCCACATACAGTACACAGTACATGTGTGCTTCATTAAAGCTTCATAATAAAAAAAAAACCACCATGCCACTCATTCTGATCCAGACTATTTTACACTTTTTTTTGGTAGTTGCTGGCATTTCCTGCCTTTCCACTGATGATTCACCGAACTATCTGAAGCCTGTAGAACAAAATCCCAAATTATCTTTAGCTGATAAAGGTAAGTAGTGTTAAGTTTTTATTTGTCCTACCAGTTGTATCGTTTTTTTTTTTAAAGACTGAAATTTTGGGTGCATTCTAAAGCATTTCACTGGAATTATTTGGGTTTTAATAATCAAATAATTAAATTTTCTTTGCATATTTATTATTAATTCTAGTCATGATGTTGTGTTTCTTGGTTTGTAACCTTAACTAGAGGACCTATGTGCTGAGCTTGCTAAGGCTATAGAAGCTGGGGACACTGCGACAGCTGTGCAGCAAGTTACTGTGCTGGCACACCACCAAATGGCGCTCACCATCCAGCCAGCTGTCAGAAACTTGGATGATGAGGAGATCCTGTGAGGTTCTTTTATAGCTGTTCTCTTAATTCTCGTTCAAATTCTGGTTTAAAATGAGCATGAGGAAGTCACCATTTGTCTGTGTGTTTCTGTCTAAATGCAGCTTAGCAGTAGCAGTAGAAGATGCCACATCATCGTGTTGTGTCACAGTGAAAGTGGCCCCTCACATGACTGTGGCGTCCCTAAAGCAACAGGTGAGTAATCAAACAGAACGCATATGGAAGTACCTCTGTGTGTAAATGCCTGTGACCTGCTCAGTTGGCTTGTCATCATTCTTGCTGTCAGATGTTTGCAGAGTTCGGTTTCCACCCGCGAGTGCAGCGCTGGGTCATTGGTCAGTGTTTGTGCTCCGAGCAGCGCACGCTAGCATCGTACGGCGTGTGTCGGGACAGAGACACCGCATTTCTCTACCTCCTTTCAGCACGCCACACTCGCCTCAGTCGACTGCAGTGCCAGCAGGACCAGGAGAGTGCTCTACTTGTCTCGACACCTGCTCCAAAACCAGCATCAACTCCAGCGCCAGTGAGTCATGACTGGAGGGGTTACAGCACTTTACCACCTCGACTCCATCACTCTAACCCAGGTCAGCTTTGCTTTTTTTTTGTTTTTTGTAACTCTTCTTTTTACACACAGACACTGTGCATCAGATCAGGATTGTACAGGCTGCGTATTTCTCTGAAATGTACATTTTATTGTTCAAGTTCAGCCAAGACAATCGCTGCAGTGTGGAAACACCGGTATATATATAAAAAAAAGCCATATCTGTGGATCTCAGAGGTTTTTGTCCATTGCTAAAGTTAATCTAAAATCGAAGGCTTATGATTGATCATATAATGTGTTGGTTGAAATTCCTTTATAGTAGTATTATCTGAGAAAGTGAAGCGGCTTTCTGCTGCCTTGCAACTTATAACGCTGTACCACCTTCAGGTCTGAACACGGTACAGTTCAAAAAAAACTTTTGGTTTTAGAAGTGCTAGCGCTTTATAAGTTCTTCTTTTTGGTCTTAACTGTTATGTGCGTTATAACGACTGCGAACTTGTAATCGTGTCATGTCTGCAGGAAGCGGTGGAGGTGGAGCTGAAAAACCTAACATAAGTGACTTTATCAATCTGGACACGTTGCATGTGAGTCGCCCCAATGAGACACAGTCTGTCACACAGGTACCTGTTGATACACTTCAGCACACACAGGTTGTTTATTTTTAACAAATAGGACATCACTGTACAGTCTCACATTGTGTGGATTGAGTTCCGTTTATGTTCTTTATATAAGTATTAAATTGGGTTATGAGACCCTTAACATCATCTCAGCTTTTAGAAATGGTCATGTTTTTAAAAATAAAAATAGCTGTGAATGTTAAAACCTAAAAAAAATATTCTAAAAATAAATCTAATCTTCTTTTATTGGTCTGAAAAATTGTTTATTAAAAACATGTTTACAAAGTTATGTGAAGGTTAAAACTTTTAGCTGTGATGTCAGTTTTGAGGTAGAATTAATTCTATTTACAGAAGCAACATTTAGTTTAGGTCCCTCTACATTGTTTCGACTTCTAGTTTTTTTTTTTTTTTTATCAGAGCAAATAGTCATTTTATTTATATATACATGACGATATATTAGTTAGGCTCATGTTTAGCTCTCTGGGTCTAAGCCAGAAGCAGGCGATTTCAGACACAGCAATTGTTTTTTGGGAAGTGATAAACTTGGTGCAGCACTCAGACCACATCACATCTTTTGTGCTAATTTAATTGATTTATGTTTGAGATCTGTTTACTGTGTTATCTGTACCACATTCTGTCATCTTGGTGTATTGAAATTAATGAAGGAACCAGTTTTAACAGCATGTTTCTTTTCCCTTTTTTAGTCTGGATGGTCATGTCCTTCCTGTACGTTTATAAACCAGCTGACGAGGCCAGGCTGTGAAATCTGCAGTACAGAGAGACCCAGCACACTGGAGCTGAGTGGTTCTGAACAACCGACGCATCCTCTATAAGAGCCACACTGTGAACTTGTGCAAGCAAAATAACGAGCCTGTATAGATATGTTTAAAAAATAATAATAAGTGGGTGTAATGTTGATTTATGCTTTCATTCAGCTGGCACTGGATCTTTATAAACACAGCTTTAAACAGTCGTGTAATCTCCTCAAAGACTGTGATCCACATTGCATGCAGTGTGCCATGGATTACTACTATTCTCAAAAGATGCCACATCCTTAACTTCAGAAAAGAAGCTCACAGCATCAGATCTTCGATTATCACTTCTCCTCAAACAGCTGCTTATAAAAGGCCTCACTTCAGATGTAAATAAAATCTGCAGCTGTAGTTTAATCTTCCAAGCAGACAAAGCACCTTAAGGCCAAACAGTTCTAGGAACCTGTTGAGAGGATCTACCCTCTACTTTTGTCATGCCCACCACATACCTTTTAGGAACCTTAAGTTTTACAGTTCGAATTCGCACAACTGTCTTATAGAGCGAATTAAGCGTCTTTTTTTAATAAAAATGTTACAGCTTTTAGATTTTTATTTCTCTCCTCACTGTGTGATAAATGCCTAATGTAG
Source organism: Corydoras maculifer (assembly GCA_019802435.1). Lineage (NCBI taxonomy): Eukaryota > Metazoa > Chordata > Actinopteri > Siluriformes > Callichthyidae > Corydoras > Corydoras maculifer. Next base: position 711,967 of record JAFMOD010000064.1, read on the forward strand.
CAGATTATGAAGGAACATCAGCAAAGTTTTTTATAGCTGGCTTAAATGTGTTGTTGAGCTCAGTCATGTACAGGCTCATCAAAGCCTGGACTTAAGAAGGGTTTTATTTATTATTTTGTTCAGTTTGGAAAAAAAAAATCACACCACTCGTGGTTCCTTTTTTGCTCAAGATGTAGCTTGATGTAGTGCTCAAAACAGCTCCTCAAAACATAATCTCAATTCTTGAACTTTGAACACCAAAATAGAGGGTACCCCCTACAACAGTTCCTAGAACTATAAAAGCTCCTCCAGTCTGAAAGCGCCAATACACTTACTGAGCACTTAATTAGGATCACTCTGCTATCATGGTGTACTTCCTTTATTGTCTTTGACGTTGTTCATTCTGTGATTTTGCTCGTCACGTTTATTAAGAGGGATTATCTCAGTCAATGCAACTGTTCTGTCAACTGCATTCAGTCTGGTCCTCAGTTCACCCCTCAAAGAGTTTCTGTTCTCAGAACAGCTGCTTACTAAATTAGTGTTTGTTCACTCCGTCAGGAACGAAACCATCATGTCACAGACAAAATAACATCACATTTTACCACAATCTAAATGTTAATCGGAAAATGGTTTAAATCTGCATGATCTACACTGCGGCAGTATTGGCTGATTATATAATCAGATAATTTGGTAGGTGTGGAGTTGTTTCTACTGAAGTGCTTGGTGAGTGTATACTGCGTATTTAAATGTCTTACACTAAGATTGCCATTGGATTTCTCTTTAACAGTCTGGAATGCAGTGCGGTGATAATATTAACAACTGTATGCAATGGGATGGAACAGTTATAGAGGGTGGGTGTGGTGTCGGCTATCGAGCAATGGAAATTGTGTTCACATGAAAAATAATCAACCTTGTGCCCGTTATTCATATTGTTATACTGATGTTTACTCAAAAAGTTCTATTATTTTATTGAGATGCTAAAATGTACATGGAAATAACTGTAACAAATGTGCTATATGTACAACTTTTGAAGTAAAATATGGAAAAAATAATTACATTACATTGTCATTTAGTGGATGCTTTTATCCAAAGTGACATATGTGTACCAACTTGGTTGAACTATGATACATAACAAAGAAAGTAAAATTGTGGATATTTACTGATCTGTTTTTTTAGTGATTAATGTTCACTAATTAAGATTTTTTTTTAGATTTATAGTTCAACAATTTTCCAAGAAAAGCTTAATTTACATGTAAACTGTCTTTATTTTAGATATATATACCAAAACCAGGCGACACGGTGGCTTAGTGGCTTAGCATGTTCTCCTCTCAGCACTAGGGATTCCCGGTTCGAATCCCCATCTGGGTAGAGTTTCCATGTTCTCCCTGTGCCCGCGTGGGTTTCCTCCGGGTTCTCTGGTTTCCTCCCACAGTCCAAAAACATGGATCAAGTCAATTGAATTTTCCAAATTGCCCCATATAGAGTGTGTGTGTGTGTGTGTGTGTGTGTGTGTGTGTGTGTGTGTGTGAGAGTGAGAGTGAGTGTGTGCCCAGCGATGGATTGGCACCCTGTCCTGGGTCTATCTGCCCAGCGCCCGAAACGTTCTCCCCCGGATAGGCATGGGGAACCGCCCCCCCGCGACTATAATATAGGATAAAGCGGAAGATAATAAATGAATGATACCAAAACCATCACACCGTCAGGTTAGGTTTATAAATTCAAGCTTCTTTAAGTAGGTTTGATGCAGATGACGTGAAAGTTTGAAATTTCAAAATAGTTCTTAAATTTTACCGTGCGAATTAGATTACACTTGGTTCGTTGTAATTGTGCAAAAATAACTGAATAATGCATTAATTCTTTTTAATTCATTCATTCATTCATTATCTCCCGCTTATCCTCTATTAGGGTCGCGGTGGGGTTCCCCATGCCCATCCAGGGGAGAACGTCTCGGGCGCTGGGCAGATAGACCCAGGACAGGGCGCCAATCCATCGCTGGGCACACACTCACTCACACAGACACACTCTATATGGGGCAATTTGGAGAATTCAATTAACTTGATCCATGTTTTTGGACTGTGGGAGGAAACCCACGCAGACACGGGGAGAACATGGAAACTCCACCCAGATGGGGATTCGAACCGGGAATCCCTAGCGCTGAGAGGAGAACGTGCTAACCACTAAGCCACCGTGCCCATTCTTTTTAATGTAGCACCAAAATTGATTGGAATTAGAACTGAGTAAACGTCTGGGCAGCTCCGCCCCTCGCGTCATCATCCCGCACCGCCAGCAGATGGCGATACAGAGTCACTGTTTATGATCCACGGGCGAAAGACAAAGTTTACACGCGTGGGGTTCAGCGTGTCGCGGTTTTGGTTCTGTAGGTTGGTGGTTCGTGTGATTTTAATTACGGCGATTGCGGTCCTTCATTACGGTTTTGTTTTTCTGTTTTGTTTGTTCTTGCAGCATTAAAAACGACATTAAGGTAGCTGACACTGTTAGCTGTGCTATCTGAGACACACTGCTGCGTGGGAAGTGATTTTTAAAGACAAGACGTGATTTTTAAGTCTGCGTTACGTTTGTTTTTAGTATTTTGCTCTTCACAGTAAAACACGGAAACCTGCAGTTTTGCACGTAGATTTAAGCTGCATCCCGAATTGCTCCCTTTTTTATCCCCAAGTGCACTACATAGGGTGCAGAAGCCTTGCTTGGTTTGTATGTGTATAGTTTCAGACACGTTCCACGTGCACAGGTTAAGGTTTTTATTTAAAATAAATGTCTGCAACCACATTTAAGCTCGTCTAGTTCTTTACAAAGACATAAACGTAACTATTTTGACGACAGTTTTGAGGCACATCTCTTAGTCGCGTCATCCAGCTGTTTTAGGCAGCTTTAGCCATTTCCCACGAGTTTATGAATTCAATTTATTTTGGACCATATTGTTCTTATAAGTGTTTTAAATTAATGTGGAACATTCCTTTTCTGTTCTAGTAGTGTTCCTAAAGGCATGGCTGTGGTGTGAGTCAGTTTAATATTTTATTTTCCTTTTTTCTGAGCAGGATTGTAGGAAGTAAAGTAAAGCAGAGATGTTTATGTCACGGCTCACACAAAGACTGCTGTCCCCTCTGGACTGCGGGCCCCTGATGATCCACCTGAGAGCTCTCACCGTTCAGACTCCGGCCAAGTCAGGTATGCTTACACTGTACACTAAAATCATTAATTCATTCATTATCTCCCGCTTTATCCTCTATTAGGGTCACGGTGGGGTTCCCCATGCCCATTTAGGGGAGAACGTTTCGGGTGCTGGGCAGATACACCCAGGACAGGGTGCCAATCCATCGCTGGGCACACTTACTTACACAGACACACTCTATATGGGACAATTTTGAGAATTCGATTGACTTGATCCATGTTTTTGGACTGTGGGAGGAAACTGGAGAACCCGGAGGAAACCCACGCAGACACGGGGAGAACATGGAAACTCCACCCAGATGGCGATTCGAACCGGGAATCCCTAGTGCTGAGAGGCGTATGGCTACCCACTAAGCCACCGTGCCACCACACTAAAATCAGTTCCTTAAAAAAAATTGATAAGTTGATAAGTTTAGATTTTTTTAGGATTTTTAGTTGTTTTTATGGATTTGTATTACACATTGTTCTGTGGGTGTATATAAATAATACTTCAGGTAACTACCTTCAACCTGCTATTGAAACTGAATGATAACTTATTGTCACTGTTTTTTGTGTTTAAAGATATGGCTGAGTTCCGTGAGGTTTTCTCCAAAGCCAAACATATCGCCATCATTACTGGAGCAGGAGTGAGTGCTGAGAGCGGACTGCCCACCTTTAGAGCAGCCAGCGGCCACTGGAGAAAATGGAAGACGCAGGTATGTCACTGAATACAAAACCGATTTTTTTTGCCTAAGAAGCCTAGTGTTTGTTGTATCTTAAAAAAAATATTTTAAGAACTTCTATAAAAAGAACAGTTCTTATTATTTGTGGTTCTTATTATTGTGTCTATATGGATACCACCAGGTTTAAAGTTGCGGTAGGTTGGGTTGCCAAGAGCAATTAGAACAATTTAGGAAAAATTTTTTTAAAAAGATTCAAAATCCGTTAGAATCCTTTGCTTTCTAAAAGTCTGACTTTGTACATTTTATAGGATCTGGCAACACCACAGGCGTTTTCTCGCAAGTCCTCTCGTGTGTGGGAGTTCTATCATTACTGGAGGGAACTGGCTCTGAATGCCAAACCCAGTGCCGCACATGTGGCCATCGCAGAGTGTGAGGCTCGTCTGAAACGGGAAGGCCGCACCATGGTGGTGATCACCCAGAACACAGATGAATTGCACCGCAGAGCCGGAAGCAAACATGTACTGGAGGTCCACGGTAAGATTCTGGTGCGACTTTGCTGAACATTTCAGTTCTTGTTGTCTTCGTTCCAGTTTGACTGAAGGCTCTGATTCTGGTCTGTGAGGGTTTAGTAAACATGTCTTTTTATGTAGGAAGCCTCTTTAGAACTCGGTGTCTGAGCTGTGGAGATGTGGACATCAACCAGCAGAGTCCCATCTGCCCTGCGCTTAAGGGCACAGGGTAAAATCTGAGCACTCACTCGACAAAAGCACAAAAACTCAATGGACAGGTTGCCAGATCATCTGAGAACAGACGCTTAAACGCTTTTTAAGTAAATTGAAGAGAGTATATGTAACTTTGCTGTGGAGCCACATCCTTGTCTTTTTTCTGTTCACCATTTGCATTTACTTTCCTTTACATCGTGCCATTTCCAAAGATGAAAACTTTAATAGTTCACACTTTTGTCATAAAGTCACTTTAGCAAATTAAAAAAATAAAGGTACAAAATGTGTTTACATTTTTTTGCATGAAACACTTGTTTATCTTGTGAACCTTTATTTAATTCTGTTTCAGTGACCCTGATCCAGACTGCACTGATGCTGATATTCCTGTGGAAAACCTACCAAGGTATTGAAGATTTGTGGGTGTTTAAAGAAAAAAGTTTTTAGAAGCTCCATTAGTTGTTTATTGACTATTTTTTATTAATCTCAAGCCTTACTGCTATTTCTTTTAAAATTATGAGTGCCTTCAGGGGTCAAGTAAAAATATTAACAACAGTGTTCTTAATCTGTGAACAGGACAGTGTTATATATCTATTTTGGAAGGCGGGGACTTTTTTTATTATTATTATTATAATTTTTTTTTTTTACTATTAATAAAAAGGTGAAAATGAGATGTGATGCAATTAGCCTATTCACCACTAGATGGAAGCATTGAACCTTATAAATAAGCGCCTCAATATAGGAATTCTTTCTTTATTTTTTTCCCCACATCCACTCTGCACACATTCAGTAGCTCAGCGACACACTGACAGATTGGTATAGGTGTCGAATGCATTAAAAGTGCCCTATATTGCAGTGATATAAATGAACAGGTGGTGCAGTGTTTATTATATTAGCCCTCTCAATTGCAGGTGTGATGAGGGAGGCTGCGACGGTCTCCTAAGGCCTGATGTGATTTGGTTCGGAGAGACACTGGACTCTCACGTCCTCACCAAGGTGGAAAAGGAGCTGGATGCCTGTGATCTCTGCCTGCTGGTATAGCACCTTGGAACCTAATTTGAAGACTTGGCTAAGAGTATGAAAGTGTTAATTAAAAAAAAACTGACGAACCTATGAGTGCCCTCGTCACTGCATGACAGAATGATGAAATTAAACTGAATTGGGTAAAGAATGAGAATGTGAGGGGACTTTCACAAAGGCACAGATTTGTAGTTTAATAAAGTTTAAAAACTAGTTTTTATTTATTTATGTAATCTACATTATGGAGTTAATAATAATTTTTCTCTTACAGTTGTTTATTTAATAAATTACAGGTTGGTACTGCGTCAGTTGTCTTCCCAGCAGCCATGTTTGCCCCTCAGGTGGCATCTCGAGGTGTTCCAGTGGCAGAATTTAACATAAGGCCACGATCCAATACGTCACAATTCAAGTGAGTAATTTTTGGGTAATTAAAAAACTTAAGCAATGCAGTCATACCAATGCAATTTAAATGAAAAACCAATTATGTGACAATGGTAACTTGGTTCACTGTTTAAACTGCAATAAAAGCTGAAATATTATTTGTAATTCGCTTAAACCCTTAACCAACAAACAGACAAAGTCTTTTAGTGTTTTAATGATTCATTTTATTTAGTCGAGTGCCAGGTGCTTGATTATAATAAAGCAATAATGACATCACTCTGGTTGTTTTGATGCAGGTTTCACTTCCAGGGTCCATGTGCAGAGACTCTCCCAGCCGCTCTCGCTCCTCAGGAATCTGAGGCAATGTAAAAAAACAAAAGGACCTTCATGCTTAATGTCTGTACAGATTTACAGGAGGTGCTGGTTTACTCTACATGTTCTGAAGCTCAGCTTTGAGAATGCAGCCTGGCTGCTGAAGCCAATTGTCTTCTTGAGCAAATTAGTACTGTTAGAACTCCTAAAAATAATCTGATCTAGTAGCTTTCAGCCAAGCTGTGGGAGCATTTGCTGACAGTAATGCATAGTAGACTCTTATTTTGAAGTTTTAAAATAAAAAAGGACCGGTATGACATATTGAAGGCACTTAAAATATGTCAAAGTGGTGGGGTGAGGGAAAGGAAGACAGGTGGACAGAGAAACTGAGAGGAAAAATAAAAATTACATAAACTTGCACTACTTTTTAAAAATGTAATTAAAAATTATCGTTATATTGGTTTGGGTTCCTGAAACTCCCACTTAAACTGATTTATGTATCTGAATGGTTTTATATTCATTCATGTTGCAACAAAATGCGTCACATTTATGTCAAAAGCAGCCAAATCTATGCATTAGGAATTCATTTATGCAGGGCATTTGATCCGGAAGATGGGAAACCGTTCATCTGCTCTACATGTTCAGGTCAAGAAGGAGAAAAAAAGGCAGATGGCATGGTTTTGCTGCACCAGGACATGTGTGAGTACAGTCTGTTGTTTTTTCCATGCTGTCTGTGCTGCTTGGTGAACGTTTAAAAGCCACATGCATTCTGAGCTGACCATTCCAAGTCATGCTGCAAGACCATGAATCAAATAATGCCAAAGTAATCATGACTCAAATATTTGGTGTCTTAATGACGTCTAGTACTTGTTTTAAAAGTCCAGAATTGGTTTGTTGTAAATCTTGTGAGGGGTAACATGATGTAACAGAAACTAAAAATAACCTGGGACATGGAGAAAGATTTGTGTCGGGCATGAATGAGGAACAATGACTAAAAGAACACCTGTGTGTGTGTGGGGGGGGTGTATTTATGTGTATATAGCTACAGACTTGTATCTCCTGATAAACATCTAGAACTTTAGTTTTGTTTTTAACCATATGAGCACCTTAATTAGTGTGTCAATCAGGTCTTTACACAAGTGAGTGGCTCATCTAGATCACCTGTAACGGGGTGCTTTTGTTGGTTTTGTGGCTTTTTTTTTTTTTTTTTTTTTGTTAATACAAGGAATCAGAATCCACATTTGCTTCTCTGCATTCCTGAACTTGTACTATTTTAACAAATTTTTTTGTAAATAATGGAACCGACTGAACTGGCATCTGGTTAAAGCTGGATAGTTCACTAGATTCTAAAATCGACTGTATTTTTACTCAAATCCCACTTAAAATCATTTCCCTCGCTACATAAATGTACCAACACGGTGCATCTCACAGGTTTGTTACCTCACACTGGAATTAAAGGGAAAAAAAACTTGACTTGACCGCTTTGTGTGTGTATAGGATCAGCTTTGCTCCCTTTATAAGCGTGTTTTAAATAAATGTGATGTTTAAGCTGAAGTGTGATTTGCTGTTGCACTACATTATTTAATTGAGATTATTTAACGTGTAGCTGTTGAAGTCATTCATATCTGCTTTATGAACTGTTCCATGAATATCCCTGGTCTGTTGGCAGGAGTGTTTTGCAACTTCTCCATCCTCATTCGTATCTCAAGATGACAAGATTTAAAAAAAAAAAAAAAAAAAAAGAAATTAACCCTCAGCCTTTCAACTGCATTGAAATAAAGTTTAGTGCATTGCGAAGGTTTTCCTGGTCGCCTAACACCCCGCAGTGCAGTTTTCATTGGAGAGTCACTCAGTTAGTGACAACATTGTGTTTCTGAAGAAAACCACAACCTGAAATGTAGGATTAATTCAAAGCTGCTGCAGACCTTTTAGTAAAGCAAGGTCAAATCTATAGCGTGACGTGGTTAACCAGATAATGGTTTCCATGAATAGATTACTTACAGAGTCATTAGAACACAAGACGTCTCACTGTGTCGTCGTCTCCCCACCGATTATAATTTGTATATTAACCTGTCTATGGTTTATCCAATGTGAGTTCTTAAACCTCTTTCCAGGAGCTTTCTTGTCACATTAATGGACTGCAATAACTGAATCACGTTCGGTTAAAATACTTTGCTTCCGTCTAATTGAGGCTGTTTTTAAGGGTCAATGGAGAGAAGTCATTGTATGTGTTAATATTTAGTGACTGTGTTCACGGAGCGTGTGTAGCTTGTTTCCATTAACTGCTTTATTGGACCAGGAAGAGTGTGTGTTAAATGGCTTGCCTCTACCTCCTCCATTCGTCTATCAGCTTCGGCTCAGCGGAGGGAGAATAGGCTTATCTAGGTGCATGCTATTTATAGAAGCCATCAGTTTTGCCACCTCTCGCAATCAGCTGGTGCAGGCTGTGGGTAAACACACACACACACACACACACACACATCCTCACTGTCAGTCTCTGTCATTCGAGCTTCTTCTCAAACCCCCCCCTTTTGCTTATAGGTTGGATAAGTGAGTGGCTGAGAGAGAGAGTGAAAAAAGGGAGTGAGGGAGAGAGAGAAAAAAAAAGAGTAATCTTCTTATTCCCCTCTCACCTCACTCTGAACCTCTATCACACTCCGATCTGAGTCGGTCCATGTCTTGGGCTTATTTGTAACCTGTCGTCATGGGAACCCCCTTTCATTTAAAAAGGCAAGATGGTTCCCTCTGAGCACCCTTGTCGTAAATCACTTTTATATTCCAACAATGACCTGAAATAAAACTGATTGAGATGGAGGGAAGGTGATAGACAGCCATGGTGGTTCAAGTTGGGCTGAGGTGTTAACCTGGACCCCAGTCGTAGGTTAGCTGGGGCATCACGCATGTGTATAACATGTACATGCACATATGGAAGTAACATGAAAGAAGCAATTGCAGGACCAGCTACAAGCCGATAAAGCTTAGTGTGATCAGTGTGTAAACATATCAGTGTTGTAATCAGTTATCATATAAAACTCTGACAGCTTGTAAGAATTACATCAGACATCCTTTATCTGAATGAATGAGTGTGTGCGCTTGCTCTCTTCCACGCATGCATTTGCTGGTTACAGTCTTTGGCATCTATTTTTTTCCCCCTGATGAATAGACTCTCTTGCAAAATCAGTGGTACGTTCAGATCAATGTAGTTACTATTTTGAACACAGCTGCAGAAGAAATCTAGTGTGGAAAATGAGCTACAGACGCCGTGCGACTATAAACAGCCCAATCAGTGTAATTGCTTTCTCCTGCAGAATCTGCAGTAATCATTCCTGGACACATACACCACGTTAAATTTATGACATTTCTCTGCTTATTCTGTCTTGGGGTTCTGAAGCCCCACACACATTGGTAAAAGGAAGGTGGGGCAAAAACCTCTGACCGGTCGACATTGAAGTCGCAGGGCAGCCGAAAAAGACATTCATATCAAGGGGAAATCGAATCCCTAATTCTAAAAAATAATGTCTTGATTTTTGGAGGAAACCAGAGGCTTTAAGATAAAATATTATTCAAAACAAGATATTCTGTCTACTCATTCAGGACTTAAACCCTTTTACCCAACTCCATTAATTCCTGTAGATTTAAAATTGGATGTTCTCAAAGCTCCAGTGGCTGTAATGTGCATGTCTCAATACTTGTGTCCATATGTTTTACTCTTTATATAAATCTTTTGTCAACCAAAATGTACCAAATTAATTTTTAGTGTCTAAATACTTTCAGATGAGACCGACCTGTATCTGATTATTTACAGTATATCCTGAATGTATATATTTATTATTATTCATTTCGCTTTTTGGCTTTGACATTGCAAGTTTGTGCGTGTGCCAAACTACTAGCATATACAAAAAAAAGGTTTGTCTTGAAAATCCTTAACCTTCCCGCATTTATGGCCCAGAGGAGGGCACTGTGTGTGATTGTGTCCTGATTGTGAGATATCAATAATCTAGAGAGAGTGGCATGACCATGCTGATTCTAATTATCAGGGCTTTAATAGAGATTAGCTCCTGTCTCACAAACAAGCCTAGCACAATCAGTTCATACCTAGAATCCCTGCCATTGGGCCGGTACGTGAAAAAAGCACAGGGGCTTTGAGGAGACGCACATAGTGGGATACACAAAGCAGGACCCTAGTTGTCATGTAGACACTTATTGACAGACAAGGAAGTAGTTCTGTGGATGTTTTTTCATATCATCTTTGTGTGAAAGTTAAAGTTTGGCGTATGGATTGGTCCTTAGCCTTTAAGACCACATTGTGTTCTACCCCTGGTGCCCTGCCCCTTTCTAGGCCAGAATAAAGTACCCCACTTGGGGGAGAAACTCTATATATGGATTTTAAAACGGCTGGTCTAGATACGACCTCTACATAGCCAGGCTTAGTGTACAAACATCTTGCTCTTGTGTGTAAGTGTGTGTGTGTGTGTGGGTGCACATGTATTTATGTGAATGAGCGAGTCAAGGTGAGCGACAGAAGACGACAGAACAGAGCAAACAAAAAAAACCTAATTTTGATGTCATCTCATTGTAAGAGCATCCATTTCAGATATTGTTATTCTGTCTCAGATCAGGGTCACATTCAAACCCCTATTATGTGTGAAATTGAGTGTTGTAGCTATGCCCTTTTATAGTTTACCATATTAATTTCTGCCACCAGATTCTGTCAGGACATTCATATGACCCCATACCACCCACCCCCAAAGCATCTATCCATTCTTTGGAAAAGCCTTTTCTTTAAAAACTCAGTTTAAAGAACATTTCTATAGACAGGCAGTGATGCGGGAGGAGAACATCAGGCTCGCAGTCATTTTTGTTCACTCCAGGAACTCGTGTCTAGGCATTTCAGTTTTTAAATCCATGACTTCGTATCCTTTTCCTTGACTGTGAGGTTACAAACTGGGTTACTGTACACAGCAGAGTGACTATATATTCTCATGTCTGTATACAATCACAATAATACCCTCCACCTTCTATAGAGTACAAAATTCTTGTCTTTTTAAACACTATTTATTAAAACAGACTTGACCATTTGTGTTTTTTATTAACTTTAATTGAACTGTGTGGTTAATAACACGTTTTAATGGTGTGCCAAATTAAGGACACATTTATTTTTGGTTTAGATTACTGCCTTCAGAGTGCTTCAGGAATCACTACTGGTCTGATATCAATAAGTAAAATTTAATATTAAATCACACTGACATGTCTGTGGGGCATTATTAAGAAGTAAATTTGGCTTAAGAGGAGAAAGGGCATTGGTTTGTTGAGAGCAGTCTATTAATTCTGGATCGTTACATTAACATTATTGCTTTTGTGCTGAAATAAGCAAATGGCTTCGCATAAGTTTTAGCCAAATCACTAAAGCAAGCAAAGGGAGGGAAGGACACAAGATTCAGAAGGCGAGCTTGGTGGGTTCAACAGTTGTTAGGCTTCAGTTGCATTAGGTTGATCAGCAGATGTGTACTTCTGTTTCTCATTGCATAAATAAGCAACCGTTCTTTCAAATGCTTTTGCAATACGCCATATTGTTGTTTTAATGTTCTCTGCTCAACATTGTTGTATTCTTCCTCGTGTTTGTGTCTGATGAAGTTAAAGAGGCTTTTAATCTGTTTAATTAAACAAACCCAGTCGATCAGCTGCGCAAACCATCTTGACTAAAGCAAAATCCCGGAGGGAATTCTTAATCTGTCATCTTGGTTAATGAAAGCAAAACCACATACTGTTTTTAGCATGCATAAGCTGCTTATCATGCTTGTGTTTGCATGCTTCAATCTCACCATGCTGTGAAATAAAGCATGGACAAATGACGGGCAGACAGACAGAAGAATGAGCAGAGAGTGAGTACATGCTGGTTTCATGGTGACAATACTGTATACAACCTAAACCTAACCTAAAGTGCTTTAATACTTTTTGCATTTTCAGCCCGTTATAAAATATCGCAAAGAGTCAGTCTATTTGTAAAAAATTCTTACAGCTCATTGACTTCACTCAGATACTAAAGTGCATTGGTTGATTTTCCAACCTGCCCATCATAGTTAAGGTCACAGGGGCTGGAGCCCATTCGAGTGATCATTGGATGAAAGGTTGCCCCTTTATTACAGAGATTTAGTCAAGCTGCGTTAACTTTATTCTCCTGACTAAAATCATCTGCTTAGATACAGAAATAATTGACTTGCCGTTATCAGTTGTAAAGTAATGTCTTTGCTTCATTATCCACATAACACCATGAGCTCAAACTGTGATTAAACATGTGAACTCTTACACTTTCACTGAGCTCTCTCAACGTGTTTGTTATCTGGAACTGTTAATTAACAAACCCATTGCAACATCCTGACAATTGCACCTATCAAAACTGCACAGTTACCAAGACTTTCACATTGTGGTCTTCTGACAGTTTTTTTTGTCCCTAGATTGAAATTCAGCACCGGACAGTTGCTCATTATGAACCGAATCCTATACTGATATTATACTGAATATTTCATTCAGGTGACATATTTTGTACAAACCAAAAAATGTATTTCAATAAAATATTCAATGAAAATTGTTGTTAAACATGCTGTCATTCAAAAAGATCTAATAATATCCCAAAACTAGAATCAGCAGCATGACATACAGAAATAGAAAACAAGAATAGAAACAACTGACTGCTTTGCAAGCTGTGTTCTGTGCTAAATGGGGTGTTTCTAAGTACTGACTTGGGGGGGGGGGTGTCTAAACATTTGCGAAAGTAATTTGTCAAAGACCCAAACATTTTATACATAATTGTTGGTTTTGAATGTCTTAATCTGGATTACTGAAAAAAACAGCATGCATGTCCTCCATGTCCAAGATGTAAACCAATCACGTTTTTCTTTTGGATGCTTGAGATGAGCTTTTTTATTTTACTTTTGGACTTTGATGAAAGAAAAAGATTAAATCTTGAATCTTGAGAGAAAGAAAGCCAGAGAGACTGTGTGTTTGAATGTGTGTTTGTGTACGTCTCTGTGTCAGTGTGTGTGTGTGTGTGTGTGTCAGTGTGTGTCTGGGCTTGCCAGTTTTTTGAAGTTATTTTTGAAACTAAGTGTCAGCTGCTGCTTCTGTGACGATGCCAACTGACAGATGCAGAACGGAAGAGAATCAAATGTGGAAAAGTGAAAAGGAGAAATAAAACCCAGGATGTGGCTCAGACCTGTTAAGTTCTCACCGTTAAATCCAGTCCTTATTTAAGTCCACGCATGTCATTACCAATTTCTCTGAAATGTTTAAATGCAATATGTCTCATTCTGGTGCATCTGTATGCAGAAACACAGGGGAGTGAAAACACAGGTATAATTTGATTACCTTTATTCTTGAATGTTCTGTATGTAAAAATTGAAGATTACGTGTCAAGAATATACAGTATCCTTTATTGTAGGTGCATTTTAAAATAACATTTTAGCATTCATTCTGCTTTATTCTGCTTTATCACATGCAGGTTACACCTGCACAAGCATGTGTGTTCACTTAATCCTTTGCATTTTCCTTTTTCTTTAAACTTGGAGAGAATCTACCTGTCGAATGTTCCTTAGAACAGAGATGCTTATATAAAACGTGCACTGGTGAAGGTGATGTGGGGGAGCATTCCTCCTGTCAGATGGCCTCAAAACACGCATCAGTGCTGATGGATCCCATCAGACCTGTCTTTGTTCTCGGTAGACAAACGCTGCCAGTGTGTGTCCACTGGTTTGACACCTGACATCCATCAGAAAGCTCCTCGCTAATCCTGACGGGATACACACACATTGCCTATCCTATAATGTAGTGTATTTTAAGTAAAACACTAGGCTAATTTGAAGGATAAGATTATACTCTCGAATGTTTACAGTATTATACTTTTTGCTTGGTGGTATTCACTTAATTTGTTTTTTGTCTTGTTTTTTTTTTAGGATTGAGGCCTTTATGGAAAAGTTAATGCTGCAGATTATGACCAATTTTCATGCACGCTCAACCTCCTCAGAATCCTTCTTCTGATATGTGCAGACATTTTTGGATTGTTGACCAAATGTGGAGCTCTACAGGTAGATTTGAATGTACACTATGTTAGGAGGTTGTACTCAAATGATCATATTTTTCTAATTGTGTGACCTCTCTGGTTTTTCACTAGTGCTGATCAACATTTGTAATGTTTAGAAACTCGAGCTCGATGTGGCACATCACATAAACAAAACTCGACATCCAGACTGAATTATTTCCTTTGCTCTGGAGCTTTAAATATGTTTGAAAACTTATGAGAGTTCTTTACTCTTTTTTTTGTAACTGGGACATTATTTAAGCAGTGACTGCGGGTGGGTGAGAGACAGATTGAAGGCGATAGATAGAGTGGCCTACATTCAGTCACCCTGTCTCAGTGGAACAGGAAAAAGACAAACGTCAGAAGTCAGAGGAAATGAAGTGAAAGGCTGATCGGCTCAACATGCTGCAGCTCCCAAGCAATTGCCTTGAATTCTGGATCTGTTTAAAACAAAGATGCTTAGGGAATAAATTGTGTAACGTCAGTAGGTTGGTTTAGGTTTGCTAGCTAGAGACATTTCATGGTACACGTTGACACATGATTCAGCAAAGAGTCACCATCTCTCTCTCTCTCGCTCTCATATATATATATATATATATATATATATATATATATATATATATATATATATATATATATATATATACACACCTTTATATATGCATACACCTATAAAAAAACAATAAGGAACACTTGCAGAGCAACTTGAAGAGTTATAGGTTCTACCACCCTGTAAAGTTTGGAGGTTCCAGTTAGTTTAAAATTTAAAAACATTAAAACCGGCTTTGACAAACCAACTTAATAATAATAATCAGTTTAGGAAAAGCTCATTTAGCCTCTCTGCAATATGTAGATCTGTGGTTTTGTCAATTTAAATAAACAAGCATCAAAACATGTGATTGGTTTCAAACTATGGAACAACTTTTAGATATAAAAGTTTATTATATCATTAGAACTTATACAGCAGACAAACATTAAATTAGAGTAGGTCTGCTTTCTGTTAAATAAGCTCAGCCCCTGTTGTCACCAGTCCCTGCTTCATGTTCAGAAGAAGTGGGAAGCTAAAGACGACTTTCTTTATATAAATTGGTTGCAGGCTGATTGACTTCAGAGGAATAGGAAGCACAGCAGGGGACTATGTGTAAGTCTGTGGTTTTGTCAGAATAATGATGCAGAGGTGCTTCTCTAAAACCCTAATTAGAAGTTTTTGTTTTTTCACTTCTTGCCGTTGCGCGTTCTTTTCTTAGTAAGCACTATTATCTCAGTCACTTTACTACAGACTGCTGCAGGGACATGGAGAGAATAAAATGTTTGGGTTTTTGTTAATTTGCTGTTCTGTCGCTCTGCCCAGGTAATTATTAAAGTGTACATTTTCCTTACAGGAGGCATTAATGAACATGAGTTACTCACCTATATGATGTATAAGGTTAATGAAATATAATCAAATATAATTGGTCTAATTACATATTAGTGTTGAACCTTTTTTTTATTTATTCTTTATTACTTATTTGCTCAATGTTGACAAGCTTTTCCATTGTCTTCCTCTTCACATCACACCCTTTGTGGTACAGAGATCATTAATGATGTCATTAAAAATGTCAAGTGTACCTCATGTCAGTGATGCAAAATTCCAAAACTAATTTCACAGTGAGAATGAGTGCACTGGGAGACTCCACTACAGAGCCATTTCTTTTCTACACCTGAGCTTCTTCACATTCTCACCCTGTGATCAATTTCAAGACCTCATTATTTTGATGTGGACTGATGATTTACTTACAGTTTTAACAAGATTTCACAGGACAGATTTGCAGTTAAGGTAAAGGAAGGGGTCAAATACTATTTAAAAGAGACCTGTTAAATCAATTAAAACAAGGCATATCCTTCATTTAACCAAATTCCTGCAGGGTGTTTGATTTGAGTTAGGAGAGGCGGTGAACAGTTTCAGTGTGCGGGGTTGCTTACGAAAATGTAATTATCTTTACAACAAAAAAAGATGTAAGCTTGTGCATCACGGGAATTTCTTTTTCAGAAAGCAACACCCTGCCTACATGCTCTCGGTGTCAATGGTAGTTTTGCACAGATTGGACGAATGTCTTCTGCAAAAGACCTGCAAATCCTGAATACATTTTAATAACAGTATTCATGCAAAACAAAGCAGGGTTGGCACAAACTGCGCAACAAAATGACCCAAAAAATACTGACCTGAACTACGGACTGTTTTACGAATTCCATCTATTTCAGATTTAAGTGTTAAGTGGGATTATTCTGTTCCTCGGTGATGTGCTTAAACTTCTGAAATTGTCACAATAATAGTGTCGATTTTTTTTATTGTACTTTGGGACTTACTGAAGATATTGTGCATTTTTAATTAGGCACAGAGTTTGTCTAATCCGAAGGTGGGTAACTTGTGTCTAACTCAGACTAGATACTAAATCTATGAGTGTGTGTCTGTGTGGGTGTGTGTGTGTGTGTCTGTGTGGGTGTGTGTGTGTGTGTCGCCGTGTCACTCTGCTGAATTGTCCAGACGTGCGTTTATCCCAAGTCTTATTGCGCAGGCGTGATCCACTCTGAAACGCCGCTTGGTAGGGACTCTCTTCTCTCAGACTTCTTGTTGGAGGACAGAAGGTAGGAGCTGAACTCCTCCCGGTGCGCTTTGCTCACACCATTCCTCACTTTTCTCCCGGAGTGAGTGGAGGGAGGGTGATGCGCGCCGGCCGCTGCGTGCCCGCTCTGCACGGAACGCGAGTCGGAGCCTCCGCCACGCCGCCGCTCGGCTCGTGAATGGCCCTGACATGGAGGAAATCCCGTTTCAGAAAGTCAAGACGCGGCGGAAGAGGAGCCGGCACTGTCCGCCCGGCGCGCCCGTCACCGCCATCGCCTGCGAGGACGAGTTCGACTGCAAGGAGCTGGAGTCGCTCTTCCGCACCTACAACCTGAAGTTGGAGCAGACCTCGGCGCTGAAGGCGCTCGCCGTTCTCGCGGCGCTGGCGTGTGCGCTCGCCGCGCTGGAGGCGCTCTCCGGCCCGGGCTTCGCCATGGCCAAGGCGTCTCACCCGGTGCACGGCGTGGTGTTCGCCTCGCTCTTCGTGGTGGCCAACGTGAAGTACCTGCGGGTGGGCCAGCTGCAGCAGATCGTCAGCCTCACGCTGCTTTTCGCCTTCACCTTTGCGCTGCTCTGCTGCCCGTTCCCGCATGTGGTGCCCGGGACGCACCCGCCGCCGCCGCCCGAGCAGGGCATATGGCAGGTGGCGCTGGTCACGTTCGTCGCCTATGCCCTGCTGCCTGTCAGAACTCTGCTGGCTGTGACCTTCGGGATCATGGTGGCCATATCGCACGTTGTCGTCACGGCCTCGTCAGTTACAGCCAAGACGCAGAGGCTGTGGAGGGCGGTAGGTGCTTGCATCTTTTTTTTCGTTGCAGAATGGTTTCTTTAAACGTGGATACGGTTCTCTTGTATTACTGTTCCAAGTTTTAACTTGTATCATTACAAGTTAGGGTGGCACGGTGGCTTAGTGGTCTCCCCGTATCCAAACTCAATTGGATCAAGTCAATTGAGTTCTCCAAATTGCCCCATATAGAGTGTGTTTGTGTGAGTGAGTGTGTGCCCAGCGATGGATTGGCGTCCTGTCCTGGGTGTATTTGTCCAGCGCCTGAAACGTTCTCCCCTGGATGGGCATGGGGAACCCCCCCCCTACCCCCCGAAGATAAATAATGAATAAATGAATATTACAAGTTATTAAAAACAAACATTTTCTATAAGAACTGAACTTTTTTTCAAGAGATTAAAAAAAATAAACTGAAATTAAGATGAATGTTTTAAATGCCAACAAACGCTTTAATCGTTATATTCGGTGTTTCAGCACCAGAGGTGTGAACAGCGCCCTGGATGAGGTTATGCAGGGAGTCTGCTGTGTGCAGCTGCGTCCGAAATCTCACTAAACTTTAGATATTAGTGTTGATTTAGTACGTACTGTTCAACCAGTAATGTGCACAGCTTTTTAAGTAAGCGAGAATGTAGAAACCTCACACACTTGTTGCAGTCTGCTATGCCATGGGACAGGTCATCATCAAAATCATGTAACACTATTACAAAGTGAATGTATATGGTGAGGAAGGCTGGTGTAAAAGCCGAAGTGTGAGTCCTGTTTCAGTTGTGAATTATATATGTAGTTCCTATCAATAGCCAGCTGTGAATCATGAACACGTTGACTTGCTTCATGCCTCACTGTCTGAATTTTTATTTTTATTTTTTTTACAGTTGTCACGCTGTATAAGATTATGGCAGTAAAATCCTGGCAGAATTCTGTTAAACTATTATTATGTGCTTTTAAAGTCAAATTGATTGTCAAAGATTCCCTATATAGACCTGGATAGAGCTGGCCTTCGGCATAGGTGTGATGTTATGCCTTGAGAGCACACTTCATCAAACCTTTCCTTATTCAGCTCCCACATGCTTCGCTTATGGTTCGTCATGCTGTCTTTGTTTTACGTCATCTGGTAATCTCTTTATTGACTTCTGACGAGTCTCTTAGGAGTAGTCACACTCTGTTTTTCAGACAAAGAGTCAATTGTCTTCAGTTACAGGTGCATTAAACTGTAACCACAAGTCTTTGGAATGTTACATTTACATTTGGTTGTTTAGCAGACGCTTTTATCCATAGCAACTTACAAAGTGAGCACAGGGTTGGCCGCAGCATCCCTGGAGCAATTAGGGTTAAGGGTCTTGCTCAAGGACCCACACTTGTAACTTCAGTCGACCAGGGATTTGAACCCCAACCTTCAGATTGATAGCTCAACACCTTAACTGCTGAGCTACCACGCCCTACAATGTTAGAGGAAGCTGGAGTACCTGGAGTAGACCCACTCAGAAACAAGGAAGAGAGGCAGACTCCACAGAGAAAAGAACTTTGTTTACCCCAAACAGGAAATCAAACCCGGAAACGTCTTGCTGTGAGGTGGATCACTGCGCGGTCATATAGTACCAGAGGAATAGTTTACAGCAGGATGCAAATCAGACTAAAGTTTTAAGACACTATTATTTTTGTACAACTTATTTTTTAAAATATTTTTAGGTAACAAAACAATAATTTTAAGCCATGTGATCAAACAATCATCCACATGACGAAAAATTAACCAAACCACATGGTTAACAGTACTAGATGAGCTAAAGACCACCAAAATCATACAACCCCTGCTGGATGTAAAATCTAAACCAGATGACATACAATACGTTTCACGTGATGCCACATTCAGTTGAGGCTCAGTGGTGTGATGATGTTGATAGGTGTTTAAACTATTTTCTGACAGCACATTGCATTTTAGTTTGGGAACTGCTGCTTACATGACAAGCAGAATGTTTTGAAAAGGCTGGGACTGTGATGAAATCTTACCTTCGGTCTCTGTAGAACAGGACAGAATGAGTTTGTTGACACCCTGGTGGTTTTCTTGACGTACTTGTGAATGTGTTAAGTGCACACTCCCACTCAAAAGCATAAATCAAACTCTAATGTGAGAAATTCAGTCTCCCACACATTTGCCACTCTATACAGTCAGATTATCAGAAATCTTGCAACAAGAAGGGGCATGCGACTATTATTTAATAATGTGTGTTACATAAGTAAGAAGGAGATTACTTGTTAAGCTGTTCATTTAAAAAAAAAAAAAAAGGACCTCTCTTATTACGTTTCATGGATTTGAAATAGGGTATAGAATATTCAACAGTTCTTACAGGTGAGATTGTTGTGTATGCTGTGTTCAGTGAAGTTGATGATGTGTTTGCTCCAAAGTACTGTTTATTTTGATTTGGTTTGGATTGGCAACATGTTTCCCCACTTTTTAACTGAGCAACTACTCAAATGTTAACTCCCAGCCTGACTACTGCTGTACATTGCTTTACAGTCTCCCATCTTGCACAAACAAAGCCTTTTCTTTTGATCCAGAACTCTGCAGTTTGTCTTCTGTTCAACCAACACAACTGAGCCCATGTTACTTCAACACTTATCTTCCTTCACTGACTTTCAATAGCTGCCCACATTCAATACAAAGCACTGAATTTTTTGGGCAATGGATCAGCACCCTCTTATCTACACTTGATTTTTCAATTACCGTCTGGTGCTACAACTTCACCACATTTAACAAACATTAACATTTAATAAAATGGTATGGTATCTCTGTGGAACTAAACACTTTGATGAAACCTTTTTTCTGTGGACATTGGTACATTTAGGCCCAAATAGGAATGAAATGTGTCTGTACCACTGTAAATTCTGTGTTCTGCATTAATTATTAACACTGTAGTTGTTGTTTGACTCCTGATACCTGTCTCTTTCTCTGTGTGCATGTCAAAGCTGGTGGCCAACACGGTGCTCTTTACCAGTGTAAATCTGTCTGGTCTCTTTGTGCGCATCCTTACTGAGCGTGCTAAGAGGAAGGCCTTTTTGCAGGCGCGCAACTGCATCGAGGAGAGACTGCGCATGGAAGATGAAAATGAAAAACAGGTAACAGCTCACTTCTCATTACCCGTGACTTTCTGAGACTGATTGCAACCTGATTGCAGCTTCCACTGAAACCATTTCACACAGAATTGTATTGGATCTCATTATAAAAATTGTTTTTGGGGCCTTATTAGTCACCCCAGCATAAAAGTCAGATTTGTTCTTTAGAAAAGGGCCATTCTTGGTTCTTGGCAAATAAATATTTGAAGTCTGGGGTTATATTACAATATTTAATTTTTTCCCCCTGAAATTCCAATTTTCTCATTTGGATCTGAAATCCTGACATTTTAAGTTACATGTGTTAATTTGTGGATTACAGGTTTATAGTTGGATTACAGAAAGTTGTAATGATTTTAGATGGGATCATTATCCATAGCTTGAATTTGTTAAATTGGATACTCTTTAAATTTGCAGTAACAAACTGCATAGGATAATAAATAAATCTGAGAGATGCAACACAGCACTACTCACTGCTGAGGCAGTTTTAGTGAGAACTCAGTCCTCTAGTTGACCTTGGCCTTGTGTTGCTTTATTAGCACCTTGTTCTGCCCTCATTATTGATTTATTTAATTTTCACCTCTACTCTCCTTTAACTCTCTCTCTCTTTCTGTCGAACGTACACACATGGATGGATATTCACTCGCAGGAGCGACTTCTGATGAGCCTTTTACCCAGAAACGTTGCAATGGAGATGAAGGAAGACTTCTTAAAACCTCCAGAGAGGATCTTTCACAAGATTTACATCCAGCGTCATGACAATGTCAGGTAATCCAACCCTGTACTTTTCACTTCTGCATCTCTGGGCTGTTCTGATTTAACCTTGCTCACAAAGGTCATGGAAAAGGCATCAGCAGAGATTTATCAAAGCTTCACACAATTGCAATAGTTGCCAGAGAGCACATTTATCATCCCACTGTTTTCCTCTTCTGCTTTAAAGAGTCTTTCATATTATCTCCAGCCACAGCTGTAGAGTACGTCTCATGGCCATCGGCAGGCAGGCAGGCAGGCAGTGTAGGGCAGTTGTGAATCAGCTAACAAGGATTCAGTCTAAATTCTTCTTCTTCTAAATTCTTTTCTTAGTTAACATTTTATTTAAAAAAAATTTTTTGGTTGCATCATAGATTGTATTTATAAAAGTGTTACACTGGCTGCATTGCGTATAGTCACTTTAATCCTTAGTAATAATAAAAGTGCTTTAAATTGTAAGAAGTTTTAACACTATTATCGTGTAATGGACAGAATCACAGTGCAGCGTAAGACTCCGGCACCACCAACTAGAACAACAAAACTAAAAGGTGAGGTGACAAAAGCAATAAATAATTCAATAACGAAGCTTTTCTTTTGTCCCTGTAGCTTAAGGAAATAGAATATATACTCGTAGGATAGTATATCACAGACATCATGCTATTTGGGTCATATCTTGTATAAAATTTCCATGGCCATAGTGAGGGTCTGGAAACAAGTAACAGAGGAAGACGAATTCATGATTAAATTACTAATTTTAAGCCAATAACCAGCAAAAGAGTACATTACTGAGGGGGAAGTACTACATGGGAATTAGCATATAATCAGAAAAGCTTACAAAGTAAATAAATGCTGCTGTGACTGGCAGGAAGCTGAATTCAGCCCAGGGCCTAAATTCTCCAACAAATCAAACACAGGCCAAAAAAACAGACATGAGGTAATGATTGTGGGATCAGCAATAAACAAGTGGCAACACAAAAAAAACAAGACATGACATAAATCAAAGAGGCACCAAGAACAGAACAAGAAACACCATTCTGCCGTTAAAATCACTGAGATTACGGTTTATAGATAATAGATTTAATATAATCTGAAGCCGCACCGTTACCACAGCATCAGCTGAGGAATTTAGATTAATTTTAGAGGTTTAAGAGTTTTCCTGGTGTAGTGTTCTCAGTGAATGCTAAACGCTACAGTCAGATTTTTTAGATGTAAATCTTTTGGCAGAAGCCGGTCCTGTTTTGAGAATTGGGAAATGTATGTGTCTACCCACACAAATCATCTTCTGACTAAATAGACACAAGTTGTGACAGACACATTTAAAATCATCTGGAAAAGCCTTCCCCGAAGGAAAGAACAGCACTATATGCACGCTCAAAGATTTGTAAGCGGTAGCTAACATGTTCATATTAGTATGAATTTGGAATTGTGTATTTGCACAAAATCATTCTGTTCCAAGTAAATATAAAACCATTAAATGCAAAACTAATGGTTTATTATGGTATGCCCAGAACAATAGCAAAACCTGTACTTTTATAAATTCTATAAATAAGCACAACATACACTACAGAGACAGTGTTTCTGTTTTTAACTAACCGGTATCGACTCTGTTTTCTCTTTTTTTTATGATAGTGATTCTTATGGCACCTGCTGAATGTAGCTTGCTAAAGTACACCAATAAGCTGCAGACAGGACTTGATGGTTTAGGCAAATAGATGTAAATCAAGACCTTTCCATGTGTTGATAAGAAATCTTTCCTCTCAGTTTAAGCAGTGATGCTACAGGGTATAAACAAAGACTTCAAACAGGGAAAGGGAAATCATATTTCATGGCAGCTGATTAATGGTGCTGCATTTGAGAAATGCGCTGCTGTATACAGAGCTGGGGATTTGTTTTTACTGCTTGCCTGTTGTTTCATGTCTGCCGTAGATAATGTGAAGGCTGTATATCATAGGACAAAATCAGTCATGGCATTCTTTGGTTAAGTGCTTAAATTACATTACGTTTAAATGAACTGACATCAATATTGATTCATTTTTGAACCAGTTTAACCCAATAAATATAATATGTTGCTGACAGTATATGTTTCTCTGTAAAACACATATTAAATACATTTTATTGCATATATAATGTTCCTTAGATTTTATCCATGATTTTACATTATGAAATTGTTTAAGTGCCATTTAGTTATTTGTATATTATCTTAGCAGTTAAGGATAAATTTTCTTAATTAAATCTCAATGATTAATTTTATCAATCTGTTCCCTCCAATAAACTAAAATGTGTTATTTATGATATAATACAATTATTACAATAAGACAAAACCAATACACATACAAATGAGCTGTAACCTTCCATTTAAGTGAACATTTGAGCATCAAAAGATCCATTCAACCAGTTAAACATGAGCCAGGCGTACAATTATGCTCGTCCTTTTGTTGTAAACGCCATGAGCCAGCTTAGCCATATAAAGAGGAATATATTCATTTCCATTTAGGGACCTTATGGATCATGGCAACCACAGACACACACAGTACAAACAAATTCATTTATGATTATTCATGATTTGTATTGAATAAAAAATAGGTTATGTTCAAATACATGAGACAATTAATGCACAATTTGTGCAAGTCTCATAAACTGTAGAATTTAAGGAACAAAGCAAATCTTGTACTGGATTTATGAAATAGGTATTAGAACCGGATTGGATAATGATCAGGATTAATAATATTACAGTAGAGGTGGTTTGTCCACCACTGATCTGTGTTGTTGTTTGGATAAAAGTGTTTGCTAAATGTAAATGTAAAATCACTTTAAACCAGTGTGACCAGTAATCCTAAAAGATTAAAATCAGGAGATCTATTACATTTGGTTATTTGGCAGATGCTTTAATCCAAGGTAAATGGTTATGGTCAGAATGCATGGTTAACCCTGAGGTTTAAGGGCTTTGCTCAAGGGTCCACATTGTTAACTTGGCTGGACTTGGGATTTGAACCCCCAACCTTCAGGTTGATAGTTATAGACAAAAATATCATGACAAACACACAGTTCAGACATAAAGAGAAAAAAAAGACTGCACCAGAAATCGCAACTAAAAGAGCATGTGGTCTGGTGAGTAGTGGTCGAGGTAAGACAGCATCCTGGCACATAGTCAGGAACATAAAGTATGATAATGGTCCATTATTAGGGACACCCCCACATATCAAGTCTTTTATTGATTTTGTTTTGATTCAGCTAATTTATTCAGCTTACTTAATTGTTTTTTCTTAATTATCAAGAGAAATACGTTCCCCACACAAATGTCATGGCCGATGCCAATAATGGAAACTTTCTACCAGCTGTCAAGTTGTCCTCAATCGCTTCCCTCCACCCTGATCCCTTCAACTTCTTCTCTATCTCCTTCATCCCTCATCCCTTATGGAGGGAAGAGAGAGCCTGGTGGGAGGAAGACTTGTCTCTAGCCTAAGCCTCTGAGAGATTTAGTGCAATGGAGTCTAAAGGCTGTTGCATAATATCTATCTGTGTGTTGGTTAAATATGGACCTTGCAATCCTGGAAACTAGTAAATGGTGTTTAGTAACATAAATACATTATTCTACTTTTTTTATAGTTTATAATTTATTCTGGTCAGGTGTAAGTATGCTATAATGCAATCAAATGTTTTAAAAGCAGTCCTTGTGAGCCCTTGTGCTGATCTCTAATTCCACACTGGCAGGCCATGTAGCAGAAATATTATGTGAGTATACATTTTTACAAATCGATAACAGAGTGTGGATTCTACTAGGCACAGAAGGGTTCTACAAAGCTCTGCAGCAGTTCTATTGACCAGTATGACTTATTGATAATAGAGCTCAGTGGAGAACGAAGAGACGGGTTTGTTAGTTTAGGAGTTAAATCAATAGCGAATTCCCAACAGAAAAGGTTACAAAGTGAGAAAAGGAGAAATGAATTTAATGTCTTTAATTTGCCTAACAGCATGACTTTGGATGATGTAGACTCCTCAAAGAGACTTACATTTGCTCCAGCTGGGAATTAAACTCGGAATCTTGTGACTGCGAGGAAGAAATGCTAATCGCTGCACCATTGTGCCAGCCTCCAGACTACGTTGAGCTAGTGGAAAGTCAACAGACTTTTAACATAAGCAAAATGTCAAACTTTTAGGTGGGTGGGTTACAACACAGCTCTGATTAAAGGCTCTGACAAGATACAGTGATGAGGCAATTTAATGTCCTCAATTTACCTAACAGCTTTTTGGTTATACTTTGGTTTACTTTTAGAAAAGGCACTTGATTATTATTTTTTTTTTTACTCATGCTGGGTTCAGCATTTTCATAATGGAAAGGCTGTCATTTTGCTCGTTGTCTGTCACAGTACATGTACATACACACACTTAATGATAACACACACTAAATGAGTCCATGACGGGGTCTTATAATGGAAATGAATGTATGAAGGAGGGTTGTGGTACGATGGCTGACTTAGTTTTAATGGGTTTTGTGGAAAAATATCAGGTAGCGTGGCTTGCAGTAATCGAAGTGAATGTTTTGAATGAGTTTCCTGTAATGGACAGCAGATCAGATGTGAAAGTGGCTCTCTGGATTGGCTCCATGATGCGCGACTACAGTATCAGAGCTCCATTACCCTGAATGACAGGTGGATGTCTTTCTTACACTCAGAAAATGTTAAGAGCCACATAGTTGAGCTTGTGAACTCAGTGTCACTTAACAATTTCAGTGTAACGAAATGATGTGGCAAGGCTCTCTAAACTTTTCTGTAGGGGGTCTGAAAATGTCCATTTTAAGAAGCGGTTGTTAAAGCAGAGTTGTTGCACAGTCTGTGATGTCTTTACAGTAACTGTCAACAGGTTGTTTTACAAGTCAAATGTTAACTGCTGCATGATTGTTGATACTAGATTTCGACCGCAGCAGAAAACATCACATCCCATTAAAGCAGTTTAAAATTATTAGTAAGCCTAATAATTAGTACGTATGCCATACATAAAAACAGTTCATAAAAATGCTAATGTAGCTACAAATCCAATTAAGTTTTTTATCCATCATTAGGATGCTCTTGGGTTCAGGTTCAGCTTGAAATACACACTCGTGGTCTTTAGAGAAGTTAACCCCACTGTTGTTCTTTTGCCGCAGATGGCCTTCAATTACAAAATTCACAGCAAACTGGATTTATAGCACCCGATCATGGTGGCATCTGCAGTATGACAGAGTGGCATTTAGCAAATCCTCTGTAGACGCAGTGTTCTGCTACTCTGAGCAAACAGGCACCTCCACACGCAAGACATCTGAGGACTCCATTTGTCTACTTTTTTCTTTGTGGAAGAGTGTGTGAGCTCTCTGTAGAGTGCATGATTACATCGCTTCTGAAAACTAGCACAGTTTAGTAAAAATATAAAAATTTCCAGGTCCAATAAAATGTTTAACACTCAACCCTAACCAAACACCATAACCACCGAGCTAGTACGACCTCAGAATTACCTTAAGCACCAATAACTTGTAGTAATTTCTCTCTTTATGACTTTATTAGTCTCTTTCTGGCTCACTTATCTTTACATTGTTGCTTTAGTCTTCATCAACCATTCTGTTCAGAGATTTGATTTGATGATGTGCTCGTGATCATTGTTATAATAATATTTTTAGTTCAATTAATTGGCCTGCAATTTACATTGTCAAGCGTAACCAATATGACAGCATCATAATATTGCAGAAGTATTTTAGGCTCTTTAAAGCCATAATTTTGTTTCTGTATTATGTATTTAGAATGGTTTGCTTATTGAGCTTGGCTAATTGGTGCAGACTATCTTCATGCAAACCTGCACAGCTCACTGCCCTTTTCTCTCGTGAGCATGCCACACTGCACACCGAGACTCACGATAAACACATTTGCATAGTTTTTCTGTGGAGATGCAATCATAACGCTACAGCCTTTTTGTGCCTTTAGTAATTGTCTTTGCATAAACAGTTTACTTTAATTTATAGAGATTTCATTTTCCTTCTTGTCATTTGTAAAAATGTATAAACTTGTACTCAGAGGGACCTTGGCCAGTCACTGTTTTGGACTTTTATTTTGACATTTCACTTTCTGTAAGATTCCTTGTTGTATTTAGTCTTCTTGGTGAATTACTCTCATCTGGTTTTGTTGAGGTTAATTATCTCTTCTTCGTTGTGATTGCTTTCGGAACTTATTCAAGGTTTCACGTTAAGATTTGTTGTGTGCATTAGAGATTCATGGTTTATTTATCCATTGATTTGATCGATTCATCGATTTCTTGATTTATTGATCATCCTTCAGTCAGGTCTATCCAGACATTTATCCTTCTCTGTTTTTGTTTGTTTTTCTGGTTAACAGTCTAGGCCTAATTCTGTGTTATCTTTGTGCTTGCGTCCTGCAGATCTTATTGTCCTGTTTATCTCTAACTTCTTTTCTTTTCTATTTTGGCCTGTATTCTCTTTTGCTCTGTATCTAAACCTAATTGTAAGTAATGATCAGAAAATTAGCAAAAGAAAGAAAATTCACTCGTAAAACCTGTGCCACCATGTGAATTTAATTTATTACTGCTGCAGTGAACTGCTTAGGGGACGACAGTGAAATTTCCTAAAATGATTACATGATCTTATTTCTTTGTGTTTTTTAGTCATTATTTTGTAATATGCAAGTTTGATCTATTTAGAACCAAATGAACCCCAAACAAATCAAATCATATTATGTTCCTTATGTTTACAAATAAGTACAAATTCATTAAGCTGCATTCTCCTGATGAATAAAATTAAAAGATTGAAAAAAAAATTTGCAGTTTGAGCGTCATGGTTGTTTTTTTTTTTTTTATCTCTAACATCCCAACCCCTGCCTATACCCTGTAGCATCCTGTTTGCAGACATTGTGGGTTTCACCAGTCTGGCGTCTCAGTGCACCGCTCAGGAGTTGGTCAAGCTGCTGAATGAACTCTTCGGGAAGTTTGATGAGCTCGCCACAGTGAGTCATCCCACACCTTGCTCACACACCATGGCTACTCATCACCTCTGTGAGGGAGGGTGGCAGCATGGTAGATAAAGCCAAGAAAGTTCAACAGAGTGTAGGAGAGAGTTCAGCATAAAGACATGGCTGCTGGTTGAATAACTGAGCCAGTTAAGTGTCTACAGTATGGAACAAAATCTCTTAAAGAAACATGAAATTAGACTGCACGAGTCTCTCAATGTTTTATATGCTTCACTTGTGTACGTAAACTCACACACACTGATATGGGATATTTCCTGAGTATAATAGAATTTAATATGTGAATTTATCCTAAATCTGCTTAAAATTATAAGTTTATATATGTACCATCACCAATCGGGGTGTAAGTACAACATAATACCCTAATAATCTTTAGTCATTACACAATCATTACACTCATGCAGGAAAAGCGCCCCACCAAGCCTTGGTCCTCACAAGGTTTCTTTCTTAAAAACCAACGCCACTTGCTTTTTTTGGGGGGGATTCAGGCTTAGAACACTTTGAGACAAAAAGCACTAATATTTATATAAACTTGAACCTGAACTTTACAAAATGGATTAAAATATCTTAACGTTAATGCACATGGTTTCTGACAGGCTCAATTATTATCAGAATGTTACCAGAATGTTTAAGCATAATGCTTTATTGCTTGCTTTTTACTGCGATGGCCATACAGTTCGACTATGAACCCCACAGGCTTCACTTCCTTTCAAATTACAGTCACGTTTCTCACTCACACACTCACGATCACAATCTTATCCAAATCTAATCTGTACACCATTACGCACCATCCACTTATGTCTGTGAAATCCTTTAAGCCATGGGATTAGACCAGAATGTTTTTTTTCCTTCTCCTCAGCCAGGAAAGACATTTTCTAAACATGTTCTCGAGACAAAATGATTATCATTAATGTGCCGTGTTTCTGCACGGCTCTGTGTTGTACCTGCTTTGCGATGATGCTTTTGAGTTAGTTAGTGTTATGCGTTATTCTGTCGTATATCCGGGCAGTGCAGCATTCTCAAAGTTTTAGAAGTGGCTGTATTAGTTTAAAACAGCACATGTCAGCAAAGCAGGGCAGGACATGGTTTTCAGAATGTTAAGTATCCTGCATGATTTTGCAAGGGGATTTTTTTTTTTTTTTTTTTTTGCAAGGAGTTGCAAATCATTGGATGTTCACAGAGGAGCGATGAGGTTTATATTGGCAGAAGGAAGAGAAGAAGGCCAAAGAGGAGGTTGCAGTTGGTTAAGGTGACAGAGAAGGATGCTTAGTATGGGGCAAGATGGAGAATCTTCTATGGCACCCCCTAATGGGAACACTTGAAAAAGAAAAAGAAGTTTCCAGTCTGAATTTAGTAAATAATTATGGGGTCTGTAGATAATCTATCATTCTGCAGCTATATTTTGTGCTGTATCCTATTATGCTTCTTTTAATTGGGTTAATAATTAAAATTTACTCACTGAATCCATTTTTTATTCTGCATTTCATATTACTCTTAAAGTTGGGGGATGTAGGACGTGAAGATTCACACTTATTATCCATTATATAAGGACAGGTTTTGTATATCATGTTGTTTATGCTGAACAAGCTTCAGAGATGAAGAATTAAAATTATATTTGGCATCATTTGCAGTTCATGGTAATAGGGTTTCGACACTGACACCGCTTTAATGGAATTGTTTTTATACTGTGTCTGCAAGTGTACAAGTGGATTACACATGCTTTAGAGCTTTAGTCACACAGATAATAATACAGTTATTCTGACTCTAGTCCAAGCCTGAGAACAAAATCAGTTTAGGGGCTGAAGTCCCATCTGTACCATGGTACAAACACAAAAATAAAGTGAAATGGTTTGAATTTAAGTCACTTTGTTCCATTATGGAAAATATAGTGTTAATTGCAGAATTTATCAAGTAAACAGGAGATTTTTCATTCAAATCAGAACTGATTTGAATAATTACTTTTATGCTACGCATCTCTCATAAACTGCAACAGCTGATATCCTCAAACATAGTGTAGTATCTCTCCCTCACTCTCTCTCACTCACTCACATGCATGCATGCACATAGTTATGTATTTGGAAATAACCATGAGAAGCCCTCACCCTATTCAGGCTTATATACTGTGTAAAACCTAAGAATATTCTAAAATATGTTTCATTAATCTTATTTGATATTAAAATCATTTATATGATATGTGTCAAGCAGACAATTAGAACACAAGCTTTTGTTTGGTTGAGTTACAGCAGCATATATAATTCCCAATGTTCTTGTGGCTTAATTGTTTGTTGACGTTTTTTTAATGTATTGAACTTGGTGGACTGATTTTCTGTGTAAAATGCAGTACACCAAAAACAGACATGAAGTTTTGTAAAGCTGCTTTGTGACAATTATGTTTTGTAGCAGTATTCAAATAAAACATAAAATGGAATTCATCTGTACGGTTTGAGGACATTGGTCGGATATTTAGGTGGCGTGTGAGCTCAACTCTGGGTTTTATAGTTTCTTTCTGTTTTCAGTACTATTAAAGTAGTGAAGAACTTTTTATTTGTGGCGTTTCTGGGCTGAATGCTCTCCTGAGCTGTTAAATGTGGCAGCCCCAGTTTCTAAAACAGAAACTGGCCAGCATTCTGCCTCAGACCATTAAACATAGTTTTAGCTTGTGTCACATTAACTATGAAATTACTTATATATTCTTCAGACCTGTATGCATCTTTATTGGGTTACTCTCATGTAAAGTATTAGCAGTTTAAATATTTAAACAGTAGACTTACTTTAGTTGAACTGAATAGTCACTTTTTGCAAACTTGAGTGACCAGTCAGTCAGTCACACATGGTTGGGAGGAGGATGGAAAAGTGTGTGGGCAAGCTTCAGGCCACCTGGTTATTGGGGACAGGCTCGAGGAAGCATGCCAGGAACAAGCAGTCCTTCTAATCACATCTTCATCTTTGCCAAGTGGTGCCCACTCTCATTCTCACACAAACACACTATCTGCATCTCGTTTGTTGTCTCTATTTGCTGTTGTTTCTCTTTGTCACTCATTTGAGTCTCTCCTTCTCATACTGTTTCTGTTCTTTATCATGATTTCCCTCCAGCCAAATCTTCTTGACACTCTGGAGTTTGTCTGGTTGCATCTTTCTGTCACAACACAAGCCTCTGGTTCTGTACAGACTCTCGATTATACTGACTCACTTTGCTTAACTATTATTATTATTGTCACTCGAGTGACTAATTTGGTTTACCAATTTCCCATCTTTTATTTCTCCTCAGCACCCACACCATCAGGCTTACTTTAATTCCTTACATTTCTTAAATCTTTTCTTGGTGAGTTCACAGTGTGTTTAACCTGTTGAAGTACAGGAGCTGGTTTTACAGATACTTCTCCTGCACTGCACTTTGTACACAGGCTTTACATAATTGTAAATCTGTCTTTGCGGTGCTAAATGAAAGTTCTAAGGTCCGGGAGGATCAAGAAAAACAAGTTTATATAATTGACAAGAGGGACACGTGATGGAATAAACACAGCAGATGATCATGACATGACGCTGACCTGAAAAAAGGACTAATTAATCAATAAACAAGAACTAATGACATCAGAAATAAATAGAGAAGGAAACGCAAACCTTGCATCCTTTACACTTATCACCTCATCAGCCTAATTTTTTTTCTAATTGTTACCCACTTCATACCTTTAACTAATCTCAATTTTTTTTTAAAAACAACCAAAATGTTTCTTATTGTCAGCAACCAAAGTTAGCTGATCAAACATCCAACAAAAATCTTCACAGACTTAAATCTTAAAACTATCTAAGCTATGGCCACGTTTCCAAACTTTAAAAAAAACACCTTGCTCAGACATGCCTCCAGAACTGTTTTAAAGCAAATGAACTTGGGTGTCGCATTAAGTACCACTTTTTCTTCGCTGTGTCATCGTTTCTGACATCTGTGAGCCATTTTAGAAACCACAAATGTCACCGTACCTGCAGCACAGCGGTACATTTTAAGCAGATCACACATGTAACACTTTGAACTCAGCATTTTGTTTCATGTCTCGTTGATTTGGATGTTCTGAAGGCTTTTCGTTTTTTTTATATTTGTATGAATAACAATGTATGATATGGACAGTACACAGAGATGTGCATGAAGATCTGGTTTTAATTAGATCGAGCCTCAGGTATGAATAAATAAATAAATATATTTATTATTTATTATTATTTATTACTTTATTATTATTAATATTATTATTAGCATCATTAATATTACTATTTATTATTGTTATTGTTATTGCTATTATTAATATAGTTATTATGGTTATTATTATTATTATTATTATTATTATTATTATTATTATTATTATTATTATTACTGTTACCAATCAATTCGCATTACATTTCCTTTCATTGTCACTACATAATCATAGTATTTAAACTTTTTTTACTGTTAAATTTCGTTACATCACACTGCATTTCACTTTCTTGTTTTATGTCTAAATTTCATAAATGTCTGTAACCGTGGGGCAGCGAGGAACGTAATTTTGATTACTTTGTATGTATAGAACATGTGAAGGAATTGACAATAAAGCCTACTTTGATACTTTGAGGTGTCAATAAATATATACCTGCAGCATGTGTGATGTGTAAATAATAATCATAATCATAGATTATTTAATTATTTATTGTTTATTTTCTGATCAGGGCAGACGAAGACATATAATGAGTAGATAGATAGATAGATAATAGGGTGTGATGTTTGCTAACCTGGTGCATGTGAATCTTCAGTATCAATTAAGCCTGATCATGTTGAGAGTTTCAAAAATGCATTTATCCCAGGGCTCTGTGTGATCTCAAAGGCACAGCAAGTTTATCTACACTGACACAAGTAAAGTGAAAGTGTTAACAACTGAGTGCTTTAATCAGGTTCATACCATCTGCTCTGCTGTGAAAATGTCTCTGAAGTGATGACATTTTATCTGACATTTTTATTAAACTACCATACAAGAAATACTTAGAAGATTAATTTGGATTTTGGATTTATTTATAACATTAAATATGCTTTACATTTATGGTGTGCTGATGTGATTTCATCAGATTACCTCACATTACACACTTACTTCTTATTCTGATCTTTTGTTTGTTGTTCTTCTTCTTATCTGTCTTTTTGTTAGTTATTATGAAAGTTACAATGTTCTCTTTTTGTTAAGCAATAACAGAAGTCATTTTTACACGATTATTTTCTTAATAAGTTGTCTTAATCCCATTTTGTAATTTCCTGGTCCACACTAAGGTCATGAGGACGGAAACCATTTAGACTTCTGTCAAGAACTAATTGTTATTGCTATACATGCTGGTGTGTGCTTAATATAAACACATGTACATTGTACAGTTATTATGAAATCACACGCTCAGCAACAGAGTCAAAAGAAATGACAAGTGCAAAAGTCTCCCTGCATTTAACTTGCTCAGGGTGTGTTCTGGAGAAACATTCATAGTGAAGCACAACAGCAGGCAGGACAGATGTTAGCCATTGTCCTGACTGACAGGCTGACGTCCTGCTTTCGCTCGTTCAGGAAAGCCATCTTGAGTGCACCTGAAACCCTTAAGTGCCTTGAACCCCAATGTTTATCCCAGATAAAGAATTTTAAAGCGTAACTATCCAAAAACACAATATGAGGGCAAATGTGTGGAGACACCAACCCTGAATTTTAGGTCTGGATTTGTCCACCCAGTTTAAGAACATGCCTCGTGTCAATGTGGCCGCAGTGCAGGGCATAAATTCATGTAACTTTAGGTTATCCACAACAACCAGCAAGATAGGGGTTAAGTAATTTTAACAATGGCATGAACAATTTGCTGAAATTTTCATAAATGGTTGTGTATTTGCTTTAGAATTGTATTTCTTTTTTGTTTACTGAAAGGAAGCAGAATTTCATTCTAATGTATTTAGTAAGGTGAACATATTAAAGTGCGTAATGAGTGTTTATCAGTTGAATAGGCATCCACGTACTTTCGGTCTTTATTGTAATGTGGATGAAACATTTTTACTACAGTATTATCTGAGCGGAGGCTTTATGTGATGAAGAGCTTATTACTCCAGAGATAATGAATTGCTTGTAAAAGGTGTCGTTTATAGCGTTAATAACACTTTAAACCATCTACATTTCCATTTGGACTCCCAATTAATCACTTTCTACAGTTCCAGATAATTATTTCAGGCTGTTGGGTGCCATTGATTTGAGCTTAGCTGTTGCAGTTATATTAAACTAAAAGGATGAATACATTTCCTAATCAAGGACTGTTACTGTTTACTAAGCTCAACAAATAAATGTTAAGATTTACACTCATTAGAAACTGATTGGAAAATGTTGTACTATTTATAATGTGATGAACTTATTGCTTAGAGATGTTAATATTAAAGTTTCAACCATAATAATAATAATTCAAATGATTTTAATTCTCAGGATATGTGTTTCAGATTTAAACACCAAGTTGTAATTTGGTGACAATATTAATGTTTTTATTACATATATTATTTTTTCCACACAGTCTCCGATAAAAAGTGCAGATTCTTGATAATAATTTGAACTTTTGCTATTTAGATTCAGTTAAAGCAGAACTACAAACCTCATATTTCTTTCCAATTGATATTTTTGGCTGAAAGGAGAACCACTGTCGACGTATTAAGATCTTGGGAGACTGCTACTACTGTGTGTCAGGCCTGACACAACCCAAAACAGACCACGCCCATTGCTGTGTGGAGATGGGCCTTGACATGATCGACACCATCACGTACGTTTTAGTTTCTTTTTTTCCTTTTAAAACATAAATCTGTAACCTCCTTTTAACGAACAAATCAATTAAGTAAACGACTTTTAACATTTTGAAAATAAACTTAATAATTCTATTTGTTAAATCATAATTATTTAATTGACGCCTGCATATCTATAAGGTTTGGACAGATGCAAAAATACCACTGGCCACTGAGTGTAAAAACTCAGTGACATTTCAGCTCAGTCTAAAAGAAAATGCTGTGAAATTTGGATAGACAGGCTCTTTCAGACTGCACTTCATCATTTGGCATATTCATTCACACGAATCAGTTCATTGAGGAGAAGACGATCAGTTCCAGCACTGGAGCATCCCTGTGGCTTATCTCCTTTATTCATACAGACACTCTAGCCATCAGCCAGCATGAGATGGAACAGGGGCACAGAGACTGTATACATGTGGTGACCTGTGTTACTTCAATGTGGGGCAGTGGGGCAAAAAAAGTGAGAGGAGGCTGAGAATGATTTTCCACTAACACCATTCCAGCAGCTACACTGCTCAGTAGTCAGAGAACATTTTCTTTGCATGTGCAGATGACCTAAAATCTAATTTACAAACCGAGTCCATACTATTAAACTATGTACCTCACAGTGATGCACAGAATGTATACACACTTCAGTAGTATCTATGCCCATTATGCGGATGAGCAGTTTAATTGTGGAAGCTGTAGTCAGTGATGTTAGTGCAGTACTTTGCTGAAATCAGAAATCTCTGGATGGTAATGGTGACCACTTGGAATGATTTAATGTGACTTCAGAATACAGACATGACTTACAGCTAGCCTTTATCTATTTTTTCTGCTGAAATGTTCACACATTTTGGGTCTGTGTATGTGTACAATTTTTAAATACAGAAAGAGCAAAATCTTAATCTGCTGTAGCTCTTCTCCACACCCTCACTGCCTGTCTCTTTTTCTCACAGGTCGGTGGCGGAGGCGACGGAGGTAAATCTGAACATGCGTGTGGGATTACACACGGGCCGTGTACTCTGTGGGGTTCTAGGTCTCCGAAAGTGGCAGTATGATGTCTGGTCCAATGATGTGACTCTGGCCAATGTGATGGAGGCTGGGGGGCTACCCGGGTATGAGCCACAATATTGTGGGATTTTGATTTTGTGCACTCACAGGACTTTTTTTATTTGTGTTAAAAAAAATTTAATGTATGAAAACATGAGAAAACCCTTCTTTTTGCTTTGTTGATGTCTTAACATAAACTTGTTATTCCTTCCAACTATGAGCGAAAGCTCTTGCAGGTGGGTGAGTTACCTTCCTCATGTGGCTGTGACCTTTGTATTTATTAATAGGAAAGTGCATATCACACGGTCCACACTGGAGTGTCTGAATGGAGACTATGAGGTGGAACCAGGTAATGGACGTGAAAGAAACACCTTTCTACAGAAACATGACATTGAAACCTTCTTCATTGTGCCATCACACCGCAGAAAGGTGTGTGTGAAGTTGAAGACCATAAAGACTGTCTTGGCATCATCTGTATTTGATGTTCAGTGTGTAATTGTGTGTAGATAATGCCAGTGAATAAAACAAAACCAAGGCAAATTATATTTTGCAATTATCACCTCCAATTAAGTCTGAATAAATAGGGTCATAGGTAGAGAGGTTGTATGATGGAGGACCTGCATATTCGCAACTATGAATAAATTGTAATGGATTTAAACGTTTTTAGTTACTGCATGTTGATTGTTTTCATTTTAAATATTTAATTCAATAAATGATGATATTTATTACATGTTTTAGTGACTGTTATCCCCACCACCACTTTCACATACTGCATTAACTCGACAGCACCATCCAATTGAGACATGTTTCCACAGGTATGCTAGTATTGGCAAAAAATAGCTTTGTGAAGGAGTGTCCAATTATTATTTACCTGTCAACAGAGAGAATTATTTGACTTAACTGTACAGTACTGTGAAACATATGCCCACAGATATATTAAAAAATATTTTATAAAATCGGTTTCCCATGCAGTTTGCCACACCAAATTTATTTTCTTTTACATTAACTGTTGAAAGTGGATGTATTTCCCCAAATAGCATTCATACGGGCCCATAGCATTTCTGCCTTACTGACGGTACTGGCAAACTGCATGTTACTAATAGTAAAGAAATGATTAAGTTTATCCTCTAATGGATAGCATTAGCTATTTTAACATGTGCTGTTTAAATGTATGATTCGGCAGCTTGAGTGCTGCTTGCCATTCTGATTTAAAGTTCTGTGCTTGTATTGACTCTCAGATTTTTCCTGGACTGATCCTTTCAGACATCAAACCTGCCAAAAAGATGAAGTTTAAAACCGTGTGCTACCTGCTGGTGCAGCTCATGCACTGCCGCAAAATGTTCAAGGCTGAGATTCCTTTCTCAAACGTGATGAACTGTGAGGACGGGGACAAGGTACAACTTAATGTGTGTGAGTTCTTTTGTGTGTGTGTGTGTGTGTGTGTGTGTGTGTGTGTGTGTTCTTCTGCTGTTGTAACCCATTACAAACCTTAAGGTTTGACAAGTTGTGCAACCACAGATTAAAAATTTATTTATTTTAAGTGAAGCTATACAAGGATTAACAAAATCAAACTGAATGTGTCGGCATGTGATTCATGTCCACTGCACTGAAACACTATGCTCTGTTGAGGGTTGCTATAAATGAAAGCATCTGCAAAATGTTAATGTTAATAAATTCACCGTGCAAACACTGACCGTAATTTCAGTTTGGTTCCTGTTTATTTATATTTAAATAAAATCTATGTTTTACATCCAGACATTTTTACATAAATTATGAATTTAAATAAAAATAAAAATAAACCCTGACATCCTTTTAGTAGACAAATCTTACTGTATCAGTTATGATAAGAATATGAACAAGGCTTGAGACATCAGGCTGTTGTGTGAGGTGTTCGAGTTCCTCTTAAGCACACACTAATCCATTTTTACACACCTTTACCTACACACACACACACACCATGACAGGAATGTGTTTCCATTCACACTGTTCCACTTCATACCCCACTGTCTCTGGCGCCTACCTCCCCGGTGTGATGATTGTCAGTAGGGTGCATTCGGCCTCTCTCTATTTCTTCATCCTGTTTTCTCCCACTCCTTCGTTTTATTCACTCTCTCTTTTAGCCCTCTGTTCTTTCTTCTCTCTCCCACAGCAAAATACATTTTCTGCATTTATTTATTATTTTTTTATGTAGGAGAGAGTTAAAGATCTTCTCTGATGTCTCTCAGTATTGATTCGGGAAGCTTTCTGATTGTAAAAGAAGCTTTATTATATTTTTAGATCCATTTCCTTAGGCAGTTATATTTAGCCTGGTGGGCTGCCTCTGCTCAACAACACACATACGGGGTTTCAGAAGCGCTATAGAACTCATTGAGACGTCATCTCTCCAATTCCTCAATCACTTCCAGCGCAAACACTGCTAAACATGGATCTCTGGGGAAATGTGCAAGAAACTAGAGCAATTAACTTGTTCTTATTTATAGTTTTCTTTATTGATTTGAATTGTTTTGAACCTTTTAGCCTTATTTATTTACCCACAGAGAAGAGTTCTCCGCTCTGCACCAGAGAAGCTGCGTAATCGGACTTCGGTGTCAGCCAACGTGATTCAAAACAGCCCCGGCACAAGAGTCAACCGCTATATCAGCCGACTCATAGAGGCGCGTCAGACAGAGTCAGACACAACTGATTTACACTTCCTCACACTGATGTATAAGTGCTCAGAGCGAGAGAAGAGGGTAAGCTGTTACTCCACTCACTTCAGTTTTGTCTCTTTCCATCTGTTCCCAGTCAGTTGCACAGGATTAATCAGCATATTAAATCAGAGCTGGAGATCGGTGGCTAGTTCTAATTTGGTAAACGAGAAGTTGACTTGGGTCTGTACCTTTACTAGAGTAATCTCCTGATTAAAAACTGGGATTGACTCCTAATAGAAACATTTCCTTTTCTGTTGATTTTATTATATTTTCAAAATCCATTGACTTCACTGTCTTTTGTTTGCAGTATCATCTCATCCATGATGAGTACTTCACTGGAGCTGTGGTGCTCTCGCTTATCCTAGCTGCCTTGTTTGGCCTTGTCTACCTTCTCGTCATGCCACAGTAAATATTCATCTCTTTCTGCCAAACTATAGCTGAAACTTCATTCTACATCTATTTAAAATCAACATGTTAAACATAAAGTGCAATGTGACACAGTAGTTAAGGTACTAGACAATCATCTGAAGGGTAAAGCGTTTAAATCCCAGCTCTATTTAGTTGACTGAGGTGGAAGGAACCTTAACCCTCAGATGTTTAAAATGTAAGGCCTTTACTCCATTTTGGTAAAGGAGGTTTGTCAGACATACTTAATGAATGTGCATAATTAATGTAAGCTGTACTAATTACCAGACTAATATCATGCCAGCTTGCATATTTTATGTTTGGTCCTTTTCTGTTTACTAATTCTTAATCGCT
Organism: Corydoras maculifer; assembly: GCA_019802435.1. Classification (NCBI taxonomy): domain Eukaryota; kingdom Metazoa; phylum Chordata; class Actinopteri; order Siluriformes; family Callichthyidae; genus Corydoras; species Corydoras maculifer. The sequence goes on from JAFMOD010000064.1 coordinate 751,834, forward strand.
CTTGCTTTCGGTTCGGTAATTTGTGTGAGCTTATTAAATCCCTTTTGTTACCCTCTCTGTTAACACCAGATTCCTCCTTTTTCCCTTCTCTTTCTTTTGCTGAATTGCTTCACCTTAGGGGGACAGTTGTGTTGGTGCTGCTGGTTTTCTGCATCTGTTTCCTTGTAGCTTGTATCATGTATCTTCATGTCACTAGAGTGCAGGTAATTAACTGAATGACCAGATTATTTTAACACAACAACTTCTTCACATTTTTAAAATAATTTTTCTTTGTCTCGTGTGTGTGCTTAATATTTTGTAACTTTTTAATTATTCTGTTCCAACTTTGTCTAATTCATACTATTGTAAGCAAAAAGCATTGTCAAAACCTGCAAGGTTTCAGAACGAGTTAAATCTGTTTAAAAAAAGCATTTTAATTTCCAATATATCAACTTAAAAGCAAATTGAGACCTTAATTATAACAATAATTAAACTTCTGTTAGCTTAAAATGTGCTTTTAAGGTACACAAACACAGGCACAATGTAATCAAATTTTGACCAATTACAGAAATGTAAAATAAAATGGAATGTTTGCCCATTAAAGGAATTAAATGTTTAAAAGAGAAACGCTGATGTTCCTTTAAAGGCGAGTTGCTTTACAGAACATCGTCTCTTTAGTGAGCCTGAAAAATTCCCAGCTCATTCAGTTCTATTTCCTCTTTTGTTTCGAATAAAGCCATTATCAAGTTACTTGACATTTGACATAGTCTTAAGGGGATTTTTAAATTTTAATTCAGTCAGTTAATCTCTCTCACTCCGTTACTCTTTTCAGTGTTTCCCTGGGTGCCTCACCATACAGATCCGTACAATCCTGTGTGTGCTTATAGTGCTCTTAATCTATGCTGTGGCACAAGCATGTGTGGTAAGTCATTCTATTCTTCATCAAAAGCTTTATCAGCGCAGTTAATTTGGATGCTGAAGGTTTTACATAAACTAAATGTATCAGCAGATGTTAATCTAACGTTTGTAAGTCATTCCTTTTTATAGGTGGGCTGCATGCCGTGGATGTGGAATCCAAACTCCAACACCACTGTAATGATCTTAGATACAGCAGTAGGTGCCAATAACACCATGGGTGAGATGCCCTGTGACGGGGCAGAGTATGCCTTCCTTGCATGCGTGGTGTCCACTGTCACAATGGCTCTTTTTCTACGAGTGACCTGGCTGCCCAAAATGCTTCTGCTGCTTATACTAGCCATCAGCTACATAACCGTGCTGGAGCTGAGTCGCTACCGGCAAACCATGGCAGGGTAAGAGTTTTTCACAAGCTGTTATAATACAGAAAGTGTAAAGGAAAAAATGTACATGTACTTATTTATTTAGGTAAATTATTGTGTCCCACAAGGCAGGTATTTTTAAAAAAAATTTTTCAACTTGCCCAACAATTCAGTTACCTTCCTTGTTACCATTACTCTAGTCCTGGACTTTGTCTTTATAGATGATATATCTACAGCATTAAAGTGAAGTGTAGAGTATAATTTCATTAAGGCTTTAATGTTTGACACTAACTGTCACTAACTACTGCAGTCACCACATCGATAACAGTGTGCAGTGTACTTTACCTCAGAAGACATTACTGTTCTGTTAAAACATCTATTATAATTATGACCTTGTTCATTTTAAGCCTTAATATAAGTTAGTTTTCCCTAGAAAGTTTTAGTTCTAGACCTCTTTCTGCTCTCTTACAGCTGTTTTAGAAATAGGTCATTGGACAATTTAACAGAGAGCTCAATAAGAATCATAATTAAAAGTAAGTTTCATCTCATGTAATGAAGCACTGTGCTCCCTTTGCATACTTCTTTTAATTTAATCGTTATTCATCATCAAAAGATCTACTGAACCTTGCAAAATCTTACTTCAAAGTCGTAATCAGGAATAGAAACCTGTGTCTGAGTAATGAGTTCACATTACAGCTTGTTTTAAGTGTAACATGTGCTATCAGTGGAAGTTGAATAAAACAACATCCGTCATGGTAGTGTTTACTTTAATGCCCACAGCAAAAAGTGACTTATTTAAGGTTACAAAGTGCATTTACTGTACTTGCATCACACTAATTGATAATGTATAAGACCTCATGAACAGAATTTTTTAGCAGCTAGTTTAATTATTAAGGTTTGTGCCAATTCAGAATAGAAAACAGTAGTCCTGTGTAGCTTTTTCCAACATAATTAACCTTTGTAAATGGTAATGAGGGCGGCACGGTGGCTTAGTGGTTAGCACATTCGCCTCTCAGCACTAGGGATTCCCGGTTTGAATCCCCATCTGGGTGGAGTTTTCATGTTCTCCCCTTGTCTGCGTGGGTTTTCTCCGGGTTCTCCGGTTTCCTCCCACAGTCCAAAAACATGGATCAAGTTAATTGAGTTCTCCAAATTGTCCCATATAGAGTGTGTCTGTGTGAGTGAGTGTGTGCCCAGCAATAGATTGGCGCCCTGTCCTGGGTCTATCTGCCCAGTGCCCGGAACGTTCTCCCCTGGATGGGCATGGGGAACCCCACCGTGACCCTAATATAGGATAAAGCGGAAGATAATGAATGAATGAATGAAATAGTAATGACTGAATAGTGGCTGCTGGACTGCAAGATGCTTTATGGTATAGAACCATCCCCTCATTCTGATTCTGAAATCTGATTAGTTAGAATTTGTTTTGTATAAATACAAACATATCTGATTCTGCATGATTTTCGTAGACCGACAGATGGTCTCCAGTCTTTGGAGGGCTTAGTGTTTAAATCATACCTTATTTCTACCAATATGTCTGGATAATTTCACCAAAGTTTCATCATCTGAACCTTTAGCTGAGCTATTTCTGCTTGGTTACTTTAGCACAGCCAGGTTTCATGTAGGGTTTGATGTTTGACTAATGTGATAATTTGGAATGAAGGGTACCACTAAATGGTGTCATTGTGCTCTAAAAATATTTAAAGCCACCCCTTCCAACTGCCAGCTGTGTGCAGCAAGGTGTCATATTTTCTGATTTAGCTCATTAACATGTTCTTTGACTAGAATGAATTAGGAGAGAAGGAGCAGAGAACACTGTTAGCCCAGCAGGGAAAATTTGCCTTTGTTGTTTGGCTTACAAGTCAAGGGTTTAACCTGTATAATGTAATTTAAAATGTTTACAGGCATCAGTGTTCTCATGTATATATCATAACAAGCCTGGACACAATGATGACATATTTTGCTTTGGGTTATATTTCGTGTTTGGTCTGAACTGTTGTTACAGCTATGTTTATTATAGTAGAATAGACCCTCTTACTGATTATAGAAATAATTTACGGAATGATAACGCATGATGATAATGATACACGGCATGTTTGTGTCTGTGTAAATAAATTAATTAGAATCTGTGTGAGCAGTGGACTACACAATGCTTTTATACTGAACCAATGATTTAAATAGAAACATGGCTTCATTCTGATTCCTGTTCACAGTGAGTTTTGTAGGTATGAACAAGTGTACAAACATGGCTGATTCTGCGAGATGTCTGTAGACCTGCCAGATGCTGTTCAAGTCTCAGGAGGTCTTTGTGTTTAAATCTGGCCTTATTCCTACCAATATATCTCTGCATAGTTTCACCAAAGTTTCATCATCTATGGCTTCATTTTGTGTATTAGGCTGCAGTGCTATTTTTGCTTGGTTGGTCCTAATTAATAATGTTGATGTTAATGTTATTAAAACTTTGACAGCTGGGATTATTACAAATAGTTGAAGACTTTAGTGAAACCAGACCTGAGGAAATCTGCCAAAACAATTAATGTGTTAACCTGACAAATGTTGTCGGTTTGCAAATGGCCATGTTGGATACTTGTGGAAAAATATCCTTGATTTGCACACTGACAGCTAACCCTATCACCATACAGCATGATGGTGGTAGAGATGTGATTTGGTGTTGTTTTTTGTTTCCTGAATGTTAGCCTTTGTAGTGTAAAATCATTCAATGTTATAAATCAATGTCTGACTTTTTGTTTACACAGGGGACCTGTGAGTTCGTTGACTGTGCGCTCTTTTGAGCCTATCCTCTCACTGCTGCTGTTTTCCAGTGCGCTAGCTCTGCACTCCCGCCAGCTGGAGCTCAAACTGCGCCTTGACTTCCTCTGGGCCACACAGGTCAGAACATCCCCACAAAAAATCTAATAATCGTGGAAGCAATCACATGTGAGCGATTGTTGTTGATGGTGTTAAATGTTGTGCAGTTTTACACAATGTTGAAGATGTATTTCAGTGCAGGCATTTACCAGATGATGTTTTGCCTTTTAGTGATATTTGTGTTTAGACTTTTAAAAATGATTTCAAACCCAACAATTCTTTATTAACATGATGATAAACGAACGAACAAACATTTGTGAGTTACAGAATAATGAATTATGGATTTAAAAATCAGGTTTTTGTCAGTAGATTTCTTTTTTTATCTATTTCAGCACAGAAATAAAAAACTTTTTTCCTGATCTTTGAGGTGCAGACTTTACAGCCATGCAAACACGATGTCTTTTTATAGAGCACTTTAAATTGGATAAGGAACACCTCTGTTCATCCTGACCCCTCACTCAGTGCTTGAATACACCCACTATATCTATTTGTGGCACCTTTTCTTATCTGGGCTTACTTTATTTGGCTTTTATGCACCTTTTGTAACTTGTTTTTTATAAAATAACTCCCGAGTCACTGAGGTCATTTTTCTGAAGCTGCTCCACACAACACTGGCACTGACTCTCATCAGCTGGTGTTTTGCTGCCAACACTCATTCCACTGCTGTGTGTCAAGGTTGGCATGACACCAGGAAGGGTTGCACATTGAGTGTGTGTGTATCCATGCCTCCTCTATTTACACAACATGATTTAGTGCCCTACATTTCTTTAGATTTGTTAAAACTAAATGTCGCTCAAGATTCTGACCTTAGCAATATTTCTAACTCAGTGTATTATAATAATAATAATAATAATAATAATAATAATAATAATAATCATAATAATAATAAAAATTAATAATAATAATAATAATAAAACACATGCACTTTTATAAATTACATTATTAGTACACTATGGACATGGACATGCATGTGGTCATGGAGGAGGATACTAAAAGATCCAACTGAATTGTATCAGTAATCAAATATAAGTAGAACTGATTTATACTGTATATATATTATAAATATTTATATATTGATGTCTTTAAAATGTCTGCACTCGATAATTAATTCATCGAAATGAAAATACTTAATTATATCATTTGAGCTGAGCCTTTGTCGACAACTGTGCTCTGTTTCTGTGACAGTCATGCTGAAGTAATCACTGCATCTCATGAATGTCACATTACGCCCCCCTCCAGTTGGCGCAGCTCCAGAGGTGTTTAAAAGCACTGTCCGGGGCCCAGAACCGTCCACGGGCATGCTGGGTGGCATCGAGCCATTTGGCATGGCCATGCTGAGGTCGCGGGTGCCTTCAGGGCCATAATAAATCAAAGATCCTCCGTTCAGAAAGCATTTGGTGTCATCAGCATGGGTGTCACTCGTACACATCTCCAGATGTTTGGCTGATGTTTGTAATATGATTAAAGCATTCAAACAACCACCTGAGTTGCTGAAAGTATGCGATAGTTATTTATAAATAGATATATTTATAAATTTAGACCTTTTCACAAACTGTTTTTTCCAGACAATTAAACCTTTTTAAAGATGTGGCCAATATTAGTGATCATTTAACAATTACCTTATCTACATATCTTTTAAAAATATCACAAAATATATCAAATTCTTAAAAATGATCTTTTAAGAACTGCCCGAAAAGAAAATCTGTATGTTATGTAAAAGTTTATTTACACTGCATCAGCGGTTAAATGTTGTACTGAATCCAGCCACCAGAGGGCGACAAAACGCTTGGGAATACTTTGGCTACTCTTCGATACAGTCTGTAGGTAAAGTAAGAAATTATTTCTTTTAAAAATGTAATGAATTTGACAAACTTATTTCAGGCAAGGTAATTTATCAATAGCCAAAAGGACAATGTTTATTTGGAAATCTAAATGTCACCCCACTCAATAATCAATAGAACATGTTATTCATGTTTTCACTAAAGGGCGTTAAAGTCGTCATGACTGAAGTCCAAACCAAGTATTTTCCCTCAGTGCATAGCTGAATAAACATTGTCAGTAATTCCATGTTTACTTTGATGATCTTCATCTGACGTGGTATGTCCCTGTGTTTCATCATCATGCCATGCTTACAAAAACTGTGGTCTTTGCTTATGTCACTGTCTGATCATTGTTAAATTACCTGGAAACACTAGAGAATCTTGTATGGTTGTCTTTGCTGAACAAATCCTGGATTGTGGTGCAGTTGCACATCAAATGTCTCTGGTACAGCATTTGCTCGCATTTAGCAGACTTTATCTAATGCAACTTAAAAGTATACCAACTTGGTTGTGGTCAGAACACAGGGTTGATGCAGCACCCCTGGAGCCGTGAGGGTTGAGGGTCTTGCTCAAGGACTTCAGTGGACCTGGGATTTGAACCCACAACCTTTAGCTTGATAGTCCAACGTCCTAACCACTGAGCTGATACCTTCTAGTAAAAGGACATTTAAATAAACTGATTTGTCAAATATAAAAAAAACAAGAACCAGACATGCTCCATTATCATTGAAACGTTTCAACATTCTCTCTAATCACGTGCATCACAAAGCTATTTGCTGACCTCTAGTGGTCATATAAAGAAAACACCCCAGGTTGGTCAGGATGGAAAAAGGTATAAAGCTGTGTTGGTCCTGCTTTACCATATTAATATATATTTGTAGTGAGGACTTCTGTAATCACGACGTTGGCTTTGTTTCTGTTCAGGCTGAGGAGGAGAGAGATGGCATGGAGAAAGTTAAACTGGACAACAGGAGGATCCTGTTTAATCTTCTTCCAGTCCATGTGGCTCAGCATTTCTTATTGTCCAACCCCAGAAACATGGTGAGAGCAGAAGTCTTTAAACAAACCAGCACGGCCGGTGTAACGCTCACACTTGCACATTTTGATATTTGAATAAGGACTTATGTGTTTCAGAAAGACCAGGTACAGATGTTGGGCTTGAACCCACGTAATCATTGTGCCAGTTTATCCCCGTGGTGTTTGATGTTCTGGGTTTGGCACCGTGATATTATTTTAATTTGCTATATTTTATGAGCCACGTTTTAGACATTTCACTGGATTCACATTTAAATTTAGCAAAGTGAATTACATGTGAAAGAACAACACATATCAGTACATTAAAAAGGAACAAGCTGAACTGCAGTATTACTGGATTATTATTGGATTTATTGTGTTGCTTTGTTTGTCAGGATCTTTACTACCAGTCATACGCCCAGGTCGGGGTGCTTTTTGCTTCTATTCCCAACTTTAATGATTTCTACATCGAGCTGGATGGAAACAATATGGGAGTGGAATGCTTGCGACTGCTTAACGAGATTATCGCTGACTTCGATGAGGTCAGTCAGCTTCTCTGCCCTCGATCAGCAAACATCCAAGTATAACATCTGATCTAACTGGCTTTATTTCTCAGTTAATGGACAAAGAATGCTACAAAGACATTGAGAAAATCAAAACCATCGGCAGTACGTATATGGCAGCTGTGGGTTTGGTTCCCACTGCAGGCAGCAAGGTAAGTGTTTCAGTCAAACAGGAAATTTGACTGAAAATGCTAACTTGACATTAGGTACATGTTCTGAAGTGAGAAAACAGTAAGTATTTGAATCCCCATGTTTCAGGTTAAAAAGTCCACAGCATCTCATCTGGGCACAATTGCTGACTTTGCTATTGAAATGTTTGATGTCCTGGATGAAATCAACTATCAGTCCTATAATGATTTTATTCTGAGAGTTGGTGAGTGCTGAGAATCAATACTTTTATACAGTTAGTATTTATCAAGCAGTTTTACATGTTTACATCATTAAAAAAAATAGTGGATTTAGTTACTAATTAAATCTGACATTTTCCCTGTTTGTTTTGGTCATACTATATCAGTTACTCTAATTTTGATTTAACAGGCATCAATGTGGGTCCTGTGGTGGCTGGTGTTATCGGGGCTCGTAGGCCTCAGTATGATATTTGGGGCAACACTGTGAATGTTGCCAGCCGCATGGACAGCACTGGTGTCCCGGGAAAGATTCAGGTTGTACCTACATTCTTTTTTTGAGTCTTTATTTAGGCTTTACATTTAGTCTATGATGTAATATTTTGGTAAACTTAGTAGTAGTACCTGTACATATGTGTAAAATGTACAAAGCTTGTTTACTGTAGTACTGCTGCACTCTCTCCTCACCGTGCACATCTCATCTTCTTAAATATCTTGCAGCAGGTGATTTAGTCACTTCCATTTACAAGCAGGAGTCCAATCATGCTGTCACAACATGAAGAGGTGAAGCAAAAACACAATATGTTTTGTAGAATGGCATTTTATTTCTCTCTGTAGGTAACAGAGGACGTCTACCGCCTGCTGCAGGATGATTATGACCTGGTGTGTCGTGGCAACATCAGCGTAAAGGGAAAAGGTCAGATGTTGACCTATTTCTTAGAGGGCAGATCACAAGATGCAGGTCAGAGGCCATCTGAATGCTGTAAGAGCACATATGCTATGGGTCGTGCCGCCAGAGTTGGGGTCAGCTCCACCCTCAGCTCGCACACATCCGCACAAGGCCATTCTGCCTCCTATGTTATCAGAGAGGAGGAAGAGGACACTGAAGAGGAAGGAGAGGTATAGGATGAAGGGCTTAGAAAGGCACATATGGAAAACATGATGGAAGGGCCACTCCAGAGTCGGTGCATCACATGGGCCAGGAAAGGAGCAGTGGTGTTCGTATTTTGGTCCTGTTGTGCAAATTATTCTTACTGAAGAGGAGGTATAATGCACACAGATGAGTTGAACATCAAGCAATATGGAAAACAAAATGGGGAGTTCTCCCTCTTCCAGTTTGCTAATCAGCATCTCCATAGTAACAAGCATCAGCTGGAAATAATGCTTTCTTGGAATTTTGAAGATGTGCATGTATTTCCAATAAGATTCACTGATACTATGTCTATATACATGGTTTGATACTTTACCATGTCAGCTGGTCAATTCAGGACTCATTTTTTTGTATGTATTATATGCCAAGATGATCACGTTCGATGTAAATACTTAAATGTCCTTAATATGATGTGCGTGAACCTTTTTCTATGCTGTTCTGTGAGTTTGACTGAAGGTGAGTTTGTATGCATGTTCTGAAATGTGAGCTGAATAGCACAGATGACGTCCTACACCACCATGATGTGGGTAGTTCATCAGATCAAACTATTGTACTGAGGTTTTTGTTTATTCCCTGAATTTTGTGTAGCTTTAACAAAAGGCAGAAATTTCTTCAGAAATTCAGAAATCAGGGTTTTGAACAACTACTTTTTTACTTTTTAAGTATAATGTATAGTTTGGAATAGTTTTTTTTAACTACTTTTCTAATGTGAGAAATCCTGTTTATTGGTAAATCTTTTCTTATCAGGGCACCTCTACAAAGAATAGATGTGTTGAGATGTATTTCAAACCGTTGCCTACTTAGTGGACACTCTATGACCAGAAGTATGTAGTACACCCATTGTAATTATTCTGTTTTGGTGTTTTATGCATACTTAAAGGGATGCACACAGTCACGAATTAGCAAGCATGAATTAAGGTGCAGGTGTATTCACGGAATTCATGCTTAAGAGCAAGATTCCCAGAAGTACAGAAAATGAATCATTTGCTGGACTCATTTACCAAATGTAAATTAAATAAGCAATAATTTAGCAATATGACACCGTACTATGAAATTAGATTTGGGTATTATTGTATGATGTTGTAAATGAACAGGATTATTCCGCAATTCATAAAAATTTAGGGAGGAATCTTGGTTTTCTAGCATCTCTCTAGTGCCACATTGATAAAAGTGACGGCAGTAATGTAAGGGAACACAGTATGTAGTTTGTAATAATATACATGGGAGTCCACATACTTTTGGTCATATAATGGGAAGACCCGTTCATTTATTAAAGATCTCATATAAGAACACAAAAAAATTAAACGTGTCTTTTGAAATTGCATTGCTGGACACATACTGATTTGGTGTCTTGCAGTACCTCAATGCGGTATCTGTGGCCAATCAATTCTGACATTCAATGCAATTAAATTATTATATACTGTGTGACATAATTATGTTTTATGGCAGTGATTTCTGTAGGACATAAGTTATAAAAGATCAGCTTGGTCACCGTAAAAAAAAAAAATCACAAAGTTGGTTTCAGGTAATATGATGAAAATCTTTCAAGGTAGACAAAAAAAAGCAATAGAACGAATGCCAGAACCTAAACACACACACACACACACACACACACACACACACACACACACACACACACACACACACAGAGACAAACAAACAGACAGAGACGTTTCCTTCCACAAAGTAACAGACTTGTCACTTTTTCCCATATTACAAAAGTATACACACACACACACAAACTGATAATTTGGCCTGAAGTGGCACATGTCTCTTACTTTATAGCAAATTTGCCTTAAGTCTGAAGAGCTGTACTTTGAAATCCTTAACAATAATTTAATTCCTAGTTCATGAATATTGGTATGAATTTGCAAGATTTAACAGTTATGGAAGAATTCAGTGTTTTGAAAAAGGCATTTTAAATTGTCTTTAAAGGTTTGTCATTCAGTTACAGACACAGATAAGCTCAAAAATATTAAAGGGTAATACGAGAAGAACAGGATCCCTGTGTTCCACACCATTTTAATATGGATTACACTTTTTACTTCCAAATTTAAACATACAGTAAATGTCTAAATGTTTGGATTAAATGTAATGTAACCCTCTCAAAATCTCCTGCTGTTTAAATACATCTAATCATGCAGTGCAAACACTCAACTCAAAACTCTGTAAATGAAACATGAATCTCTTATTTTTTGTAGTGAGATGACCATGGAGTAATGTGTACATCAGGGTCATTAGAAGAGGCTAACAAGTGCAGAAACATTTGCACATTAAGGACAGTGACCTCATGGTGAGGGGAGGATCTCGCCCACGTAGAATCTCACCCACATACAGATCCATACTCAATGAAAAACATGTATGCTGACATATTAACCTCTAGCACAATCAAAGTCTCCTCATGTAAGCATTTTCAATAAGTAAATTTGGGATAGTGTTTACTCCTGTTTTAGATTAAAATGCTAAGTAACAGAAACTTTAGAAATAAGGATGTAACAATAGAGATCTAATTTTAAAAGACAAAGGGATTCTAATGGTGGTGCAGCGGTTAGTAATATTGCCTTGAAGCAAAAAAGCCCTAATTTTGATTCTTGGGTTCTTTACAGACATTACCTCAACAAATGTTAAGAAACTGTATAAATGTATTTTTTACAATCAGACTCACCTTTACTTCCTCGTACCTCTGGCGGAGAGGTTTTTGATCATTATAAAGAGAAAAGTCAGGCTAAATTTATGAAGGATATAAAAAAAGTTGTATGAAGACCTATGCTAATATATAACATCTAATATATAGCTAATGCTATAGCATTTTTTTCCCCATAGAGATTTCAAATAATATTGTGCTTCAAAATTTGTGTCGTGTTTCAGCTTAATTTAAATTTTCACAAATACATTTACAGAAATGGACATTTTTCCAAAAAGTGTTGGTTGTAAAAGTTGCTAACTACTTATCCAAGATGAATAGGATGGTGTCCACTTTAAGCAATATCCTGCCAAGTGTAGAATTTCATCTAAATTGTTTGAAATAACATTGTATTTGTAGTAGGTTTTTATATTAGTAGGAGTAGAGCAGCGTTAGCCGAAAGCAGCTAGCTTACATCTAAAGGGAACTGTTGTATTTTAGAGAACACACTCTTAAGATTAAAGACAGTTTACTAATTCAGATTTGAGACAAAAAAAAATCTCAGACAACTTCTCAGCAAATCTGACAAAGACTTTCCAAAGCAGCACCCCCAAATCATTAGCTCTTAATTCTTATTCTCTCTTGTTTATTTCAAACTAAGGCTCTATCTTGTAATTTTGCTTGCTTGAACACTTGGATATGATAAATGACTTTGCATGCAGTCTTTAATGAAGCAAGAAACTTAAGAGTTCCTTTATGTCTTTATGTTATTCTAGGCACAAACTTGTATATTTTTACATCATGACTCAGCATGCACTTATAAGCTAGGCCATGAACTATATCTTTTTTCACTCTATCTATAAAAATCATAAACAAAAGATATTTATTGCCTTATTTTACCAGCTTACTGTATATTTGCCTTTAAGGTCTGATTTGCCGATGCACGGTTTGTAAATGCGGTGGTGTGTGATGCTTCTCCTCTATACAACCAGTAAAAGATTTGTAATGAATAATTCCACCACACAAGGTAAAAAAAAACATTTATAAGGAATTCTATTGTCTTAACTCATGTTAACTTCAAAAGATCTGTACTTTGATTAAACATGTTCTATAGATTTTTAATGGCTTGCCTTATTCAATCTTTTCCTGCAAATTCTATGCAGAAACTGGAGTTTTAACACTATATGGCCAAAAGTATTTAGACACTTGAAGCTCACACTTGTTCAGTCTTAGTGATACCAAGGGAAATGACCAATTCAGGTCTGAAAAAATATATATATTTTGAAATATATAGTATGGTATGTATGAATACAGGACTCCTCAGATAAAGAGTATGTCAGTTCAGTTCAGGCTGTGACATTTGACCAAATGGCTCACATTCAACTTTGGAACAGTACTCTATAAACACAGCCTTGACAGTGTAAGAAAATGTATTGTTTAAAATGGTTCTGAACGTTGTAACATTAATATTACACTGAAAACAAAAGAGATAAACACACACACACACACACACACACACACACACACACACACACACACACTATATATGGACAAAAGTGTTGGGACAATGTGACACAGAGCTGAAGTGTATGTTTGCTTTGAGTAGTAAATGGGGGTTTCTTCTCACTTTTGTTGCATTTGAATATCACTCAGTAAAAGCATTTTCAAAAGCATTCTGAATTATTCAGAAACTGACTAATTCTATATGGTTATTATTTGTATTTTTAGAAATAGATCACAGAGATTAATCAAGTTAAAATAGGCCAGAGATCTCCAGTAATAGAAGTTATGTGGCACCAAATATTACTCCCTTATGCCACTAACAAAGACTACTATGTTGTGTCAGAAAACAAAAGTCTCATGAGTACATGGCATAAATATTTGGGCCCAAAAGAGATGAGGATGCTATAATGGCAAAGATTAAATATAGCATTAAGACAACTTTATGATAATACAACTGATCATGGCCAGGGAGTCCCAACAACTTCACATAGATAATGGTGTCCATATACATTTGGCTGTCTTGTGTATCACTGCATTTTGTAAAAATATTTAAGTGTTTTACATTAAGGGGTCTACAAGGCTTAGGACAACATGATATAGATAGGTTGAAGTAACAGGGTTAGTATTTAAATCTAGAACTAAAATCATTGCTCCCAGCTTTAATCATTACAGGTGTGTCTAATTACCACTCACTGAAGCAGGTTCCCATCTTCAACGCTGACTTCTACTGTGCTGTAATATTGACCGTGGACTTTTGAATTTGAAGGAAGTTTTAAGGATATTGCACAGAAGTAAGGGGAAAAAATGTTCTTATTGATGTATTATCTCTTTTCCATGGGTGTAGGTGAATACATTGGTTGGAAGGTCATTAGGTATGTTTTGAAAATCTGTGTGTTCTGTTGAGCAATGCTGGGATCAGGGAGTCACACAGTTATCAGTTATTGGGTAATACAAAGACATCAAAGGAAAAATAAACAGCAAAATGTTTTCTAAAGATCATGTTTTCTGTATGATCTATATTTGTACCTGGGCCACAGAATCACAGAGACCCCCTTGTTTTCAGCCATAGTATGTTCAAGTGTAACTAAAATATGAAAAGTATTAATGAATTGAACATTAATATTCATCATTTTATACCGAATCAGTGCAATGAGTTTCATAAAACAATTTACACAAGTGAAAATGTTGCTTCTGAATTACATCACATGGACAAAAGTATTTGGACGCCAATTTCAGTAAACCACTTTTCAAATAATGGATCACAGGCATTTATGGAGAACATTTAAGAATATAAAAGTGACTAGTCAAAAGGTAAAAGCCTTATTTAAAACTTGGCCAAGACTCATGATTGCTAATGTGCCAGAACCTTAGCTTCTAGTTGTTTCTAGTCATACACAAAGTCTGAGCAACTCAACGTTAATTACCTTGTTTTGTCATATATTTGAACACTTGCATATTTTCTTGTTCTAGCATCATGTACTTCCTACACACTATTGTAGAAGAAGATGAAGCTGAGGATTTTTTGCAGAGATCTTTGTTAGGCGTGAAGCCTAATGAACCTTCACCACATGGTTGGATTTTGCTTCTTGCTCACTTCTGTTTATTTAAATGTGTTAAAATGTGTTTTTTTATTAGAGTTCAACTGATATGTTTTAATTTAATGTAGTGCTGTGGATTTAATGAGGCAGTGGTGCCTTGGTGAAGGAAGTTTAGCAGTTGAACTGCTCATAATGTATTGTTAGTATTTATGTGAATCACTGTTTTCCCAGGAGTTGCAAAGCCAGGACATTTACCCTGCCCAGAGAATGACAAGACTATTCGTGTTGATAAACAACGTATTGCTCAAGAAAAGACCTGGCATAATAACAAAAACTACAACAGGGATTTGGGTTCAGTAGCCCTCCGAGTGCAAAAAGATGTGAGTAAGGAGTATGATAAATCAGTTAAAACAAAGGACAGCTCTTGGATAAATTCCACTATGAGAATTTCACCACCTGAAAGATGTTTTAGAAGTAGATACTCAACCCCAGAAAACTCTGCCCAACTAATGTCCTCCACACCGAGAAGCTCTAAAAGAACGCGATCCTCCAAATCAAGGATGTCCGCAGTGTTGACCTCATCACTGGAAAGCTCTGAGAAACAGGACTCATCACTGAGAAGCTCCTGGGGTTCACTTTCTTCACTAAAACCTCGTATAGGTTCACGAAGACGCTCTGGTTTTGAATTTGAAGTAAGTTATTTTCAGTGTATTGCAGTACATGCAGCTCCATGAATCAGATATTTTATATGATTTATTGTTTGTTATGTAATGACAAAAGATTAAATTGAATTCCTAGAGTACGTGCAAAATTATTGATCTGCATGATTTAACTGGATATCTGTCAAAATTCTTTTGTTGTGTTTAATCTAATCCTTGAATGTTTTTTTTCCCATGCAGGACAACCTTTTTGAACCCCAGTGGGTTATCAACTTAATGTTTGACATCGAAGATGCCCTCACACATGAGTTGACTGTCGAATAAAAGTCCCCCGAGAGACGGAGAAAGTACCTGTATAATTAAAACTTCTTTCTAAAAAGCACTAAAGCACTGTTTTACATGTTATGGAATAAATATTAGGTCACATCTCTTGAATTCAGATTTTAATGAGTCCAACTGCCACGTGTGTATGAAATTAAGCACCATGCATTCTGCATATCACAAACACTTGTTAAAAAAATAGATAAGTATCAGAAGCTCAATGATTTTGAGTATGTTCCTGTTACCCCTTAGTTTCAGTGCAGTAAAATCTCTATGCTTAAGTATCTTTATGCAAACAGTTTAAGGAAGCCAACATTTGGAATAAATAGGTTCGAGATTCTAAACCAGGAACTCCTTACAAATACTCATCTGACACACTTCAGAATCCTGAAGGGGTTTGGGGCAATCTCCTTATTAAAGCCTATGGATTCAGAATGGGATGCAGTTAAAGCTCTTGTAATGTGTGATATGTACATTGCTTAATACTTTTGTCCACATAGTTCAATTAAAAATGCTTTAATTATGCTCAAAAATCATTTAGATTTTAAAAAATTGACAGGTGCTAAGAAACTACATGACAGGACAATGTTAAAAACTTCCACTGTTGTATAAGGCTAAATATATGTAACAGCACAGAGATTTTCAAATGTGTCTGTGTGCACATTCAATCAAGTCCATTAGTGAGGTCAGGCATGGATGTTGAACACAAAAGCCTGGCTTGAAACGTTCCACTGCATCCCAATGGTTTTCATTAATGATGAAAGTCAGGGTTCTGTGCAGCTCAGTTGAGTTTCAAACTGATCATTACTGCAACAGAGAAGAACCCTTCCTAAATATCTGCCATAAAACTGAAACTATATAATGACATGAATCTCATACATGAGCTGATTTAGTCATCGACTTCATAAAGAGTGAGTTAAAGTGTGTGTGTGTTAGCACACCTGTGTGCTCAGAGTAGCCATCATGCCTGAAATACAATTCCTGTTAAAATGGACATTTTATCATTAGCAAGTTGAATATTTTTCATTGAATGAAACACCAATCTTTTTTGTTACATCATAGCAGACAAAACCAACTTTAGCAGTGACCAGTTCCAACCAGCTAAGAAGGAATTTCTCCTCCTATGCAGACATCATGTCTGTTTTTTTTGTTCTTGCATAACT
Source organism: Corydoras maculifer (assembly GCA_019802435.1). Taxonomy (NCBI): domain Eukaryota; kingdom Metazoa; phylum Chordata; class Actinopteri; order Siluriformes; family Callichthyidae; genus Corydoras; species Corydoras maculifer. The sequence continues at coordinate 768,437 of JAFMOD010000064.1, forward strand.
TCTGCCTTTTACACAAATGAACTGTGCTAATGATTGGCTTGTTCCTCACAGGGTTTGCGTATTTATTCACTAACATGTACAACTTTATATTTTAGTGTCAGATGTGTCCATCTAACCTAAATACTGCCGATTAATATAAAGGCCCAAATAAATATGTTTTTTTTTAATGAAGGCGACTGTATTCATGCAGAAACTGACTAAGAAAAGATTAAAATGTTGACTGTTTAAAGATTTAAAGGTTTAATACTACACCAGGACAAGGGATAATTATCACCACTTACAAACAGGTTCTAATTGAGGCAAAGCTGTTCTGTTACACAACAGACAGATAACCCTGTTTGTGTGACTATATCAGTGATAGAAACAAAGGTCCAATGTCTGATATTTCAAGTTTCTGGTATAATACAAAGAGAAGACTCCCAGAGTCGGGGAATACAATCAAAAAGAACAATGCTGCACAGATGGATTATTTGTGTAAATTTCTTCTAATAATAGTATTAATTATTTATGTTTTATGTGAATCTATCATCAGCATTAGGAGTATGTTATGTGACTGTAATTTTTAGAGCTGTGGTTACCTGATTTTAAAATTATTTTATAGGAATGAAATGTTGGTGGACATGTGAATCGGGGGATGAGTGAGGTTCAGGAGCTATGACTAAATTTTTATTTCACTTTAAGGAAGCCCATCTTATTTCTTCCCTAAATAAGAGGAAGAAATTGGTTTATATTTATTAGTTTCTTTTTTGATATTGATTCTGTTTTCAGGTTAGAATCATAGACTGTAGTTCCCTTTACACTGTTCTTTGTTGGTCAGGAGAACCAAATGTGACAGTGATTTGATGGTTGTGCTGGTTCAACTGAGTAGATCAGACACAGCAGTGCTGCTAAAGTCTGACACATTTTGGATTCCAGCCCAATTCCTGGTTGTTTCTTCTGTTTGCCAGGTTAAAGTGTCTGCAGTCAGGGTTATGTACTGAATAAGCTCAGAGGGCTCGGGATGGGTGACACTGAGCATTCTGACTCAGTAAATATTGACAAGCTGTTTAAAAACATCGCGCCAATCGACGCAAACGTGCAAAACATCCAGCTGCATTTCGTAATAGGTTACTTTTTAGAAGTAACAAGTGGGTCAAATATTAACCCCTGCTGGGGTCGCATCCCGTTGGGTATAAAAGCGACGCGCTCCGACGGCCAAATCAAAAAGTGCGAGGTTTTCCGAACGCTAAAGGCAGATTGTTCTGTCGAGCTGAGCGACTTTCTCTCTCTGTCTATCTTTGCGCAATGTGCGGATTCGCGCTGCTGCTGCCGCTCTCGTTGTTCCTCTCGCCCGCCGCCCTCTCACCCGTGCCGGGTCCTGAGCCGATTCGGTGCGCGCCCTGCACCCAGGACAAGATGAGCGCGTGTCCGGCCGCTCCCGCCGGCTGCCCGCTGATGAAGGAGCCGGGATGCGGCTGCTGTCTGACCTGCGCGCTGCCGGAGGGAGCCGCATGCGGGGTTTACACGGCGCACTGCGGTACAGGACTGCGCTGTACGCCGAGAGCCGACGACCCGTTCCCGCTGCACTCGCTCACCCGCGGCCAGGCCGTGTGCGCCAAGGACGAAGCGGCCCAAGGTGCGTCGCCGAATTCGCCATTTGGCTCCGAACGGTCGCAGCACGTCACGCTAAACAATGATCGTCTGATTGCAGAGGACGCCGAAGACTACACCTCCTCCCTGCATCACCTGCTGGGCTTGGATAAAGCCGGAGACCCAGAGGCGCACGAGAGCATCAAGGCTAAAGTCAACGCCATTCGCAAGAAGCTGCTGGAACTGGTAAAGAACATTAACATCTCCTAATTTAAACAAGTCTGTTCAGTCCTAAAGGGTTTTTTATCTTCTAAACATTTTTATAATTCGTCTGCAAACAGATGTTTGCAATGCAATTCAGTCAACGAAGGAACGATGCATAGCCTACTATTAACTAATTAACTGGTGGGTGGGGGGTGGGGTGGTGCTGTATAGCTTATTCTATTTCAGAGTGGACACACTAACATTTACATCGGAGGGCAATTTACTATCTCAAATTCAGCTGACTTACAAGTGCATTAGCTAAAAAAAATCAATATGTAAATACTAATGCTTTTATACAAAGACCTTTTGAACTGCAAAGGCTGGAGAAAAAAATCCTCTTCCAGCATGACTATCCAAACTCACTCACGAGTTTACATTTAAATAATTTCGAGTAAATTAGATCAAAACAGTCAGTTCTCACAAATGAGCGTCATATTATTATAGCGTCTTATTAAACACAGATAAATTAACATTATTCCATAGTTGTGATCGTCGCTTATAATGGATTAAATATCAAGTGCACAGTGCAACAATTATCCAAAAAGTTCAATTAAAACAATGGTTCAATACCTTTGTATGAAAAAAAAACCCTGGTGTGATTACATCTGTGTGCCTCTAGAGGGCACACAGATCTACTTTACCTACCGAGACTGAACGTATTAAACTAAACATTTAGTTTTTGAAACTCGAACTTACACCGAATATTTCGGTTTACAAACACTGCTGATACATTTATACACTGTAGTGATATATTGCATGCTAAAGGTATACATTGTTTATGACTTTCCACGAAAACCTTAAACTGTTTAGTTTGATCTAATATGTCTTGCTGAATTATCTAGATTACTGGGGCATTAGTGAAAAATACCATGAGAATGCCAAGTCAAGGTCGCTTTGGTGGCTGACATGGCACTAACAACAACAATCCTATATGACATACAGATACGGTCCTACTGACCCACTGGCAAACTGCATGTGATCCAAAGTAATAATAATATAATATATAAAAACTTAATATAAAAAATATTGTCCACATCTTCCAAAAGATACGTTACACATCTGGTTAAGATTTGGTAGAGCTACGTACATGTGAGCCAGGATCAGCTGTGTGGCTGTAATCAGGGTCATATGTGATCAGCATCTTGCAACCAGGAGCGTGCAAGTGGACCAGATTAAAATTATTTTGCAATTTGCATTATGACATGGTGAATTTGGAAGTTCTACTTTATGCAAATGTTTAGTGACAGTCAAGCAACAGCCTTTTAGAAAGCAGAAGTGGTTCTCATTTTGATTCGCAAAATGTTAAAAAGAGAAAAATGTACTTACCTCTGCTCATGTAAAGTGGTTACATGTGATGCTTTGTGGTCAGTGGTGACAGTGTTTGATGTAAGATCCCACTACTGACAGGAAAATCTGTTTCCTCCCAAACATTCCTTTCACACAATTTAGCAGTCGATATATTGTTAGAGTTGCCTTAAAAAACAAAGAAAAATAAAATACAATGCATATAGCAAAGACATTACATATAAAATATACATTTAGGCAGCACAATAGTGTTAAGGTTGGACCCCTCGTCTCACAGCAAGAAGGTTCTGAGATCGAAACTCAGCGCAAGTTTCTTTACCTTTGGTTGCATCATATCTTCATCTTTGGATAATGACAATTCCTTAATACTAACTAAATTCTTCTCATACAGGGTCCATGTCACACCGAGCTACACTCTGCTCTGGACACCATCTCAGCTTCTCAGCTGGCTCTGGGAGAGAAGTTCACCACGTTCTACCTTCCCAACTGTGACAAGCATGGTTTCTACAAAGCCAAACAGGTGAGCTACTTCATGAAAAATAAAAAAAAAGTATATTATTAGGATACAACCATCACATTTCTTTCTCTCACTCTTCATTATCTGATATATAAACAGTGTGAGACGTCTCTCGTGGGACAGCCGGCACGCTGCTGGTGTGTCTCAGCTTGGAACGGCAAGAAAATCGCTGGATCCAGTGACGTGCCTGAAGACGCACTCTGCCGTCAGGAGGTCACTCACTAACACGTTAAACATGGAAAGTTCTGAAACATGCTTTATTTTGTAAATAAGCACTTTTTAACAGGGACCAGCAAAATGTCACAGCAAGAGACCTTTGGTTTCCAGAGTCAGATACATGTGCACAGATTTATCTGAACCCCTTTCATGGGAGATAAATAACCTAATTTATTTTTGCTTTGTCATATCCCTACATATTTATTAATTTATATATTTGTGTTCTGGAGTCGTAGTCGTTTGTGTCGTATTTTTATAGTATATAGTATATGCTTGAAGATTAAGAATAATATTTTGTCGTGTTATTACTGTTTTAGTTCTGTGGTTTAAACAACTCCATATCCATTCTACAGAAACAATAGAAAAGAACTTGAATGTCTTAAAAGCATTTAGGAGATTCCATTTTACAGTCCAGTTAGTTCGAAGAGGGGCAGCATGGGACCACATGTTTAGTTTCATTCTCAGCACAATTACTGAACTCGGTACCAAAACAGCTTCACCATTCATTTGCTTTACGATGTGTCAATTTGCCCTCCATTTGTGCAAGTCTGACCAAGCGTTCTTCCTCGACCTGCTACGCCCACATCATTTCTGCATCTGTCCGACTCCTTTTCTGCCCCTAGAAGGAATAGCTCTGGATTTTTCCGCTTACATGGGACAACTGCCAATTGATCCCAGATGTTTTGAAGTAGATCACAGATCTCAGCCATGTTTGCAACACATACAAAGCTCCTACCTCTTACAATTGCAAGTTCCTGGCTCTTAGCCCTGCTTGTGGGCACTTGCTTAGTATTTGCCCTCTCATCACCCCACCAGGGTGTTTTGGCTTCAGTTCTATTTTAAGGCATTTACATACTTTATAATAAATCAAATTCAAAATGATTCATTGACTGTTGTTACAGTGGGGGGTTAATATGAATTCTACCTCTGCTGTATAAATAATAGTTTTTGTTAAGCCAAAGAAGTCTATGAATTCACTGAGCCAAACCATGTCCATTTATTCAGCACTGACTACAGTTTGCAGGTCTGCAGTTCTCTTTAAATGGGAGGATATACCAAATGATTCTTCCACAGGGGGTAACCATGTAACTGTTTCATCGCGAAGGTTTAAATTGTAGAATTGTAAATGTAGGATTCTACATAATGTAACTATTGGTACAAGTAATATAAGCATATTGGCTGAATATTAAATGAGTGCCTTGTTCCAAAAAAAATGTAATGTTTTGTATAGCTATATAAATAATTGTATATTTATCTTTTTTTTTATTTACTTTGCATTAAATTACCTCTGTGAATAAGTATTTCATTTTACTTGAAATGTTCTACCACAGTCCATTTCATGCCTAAATTTGGACCAGTACATCCTGAATGCATGTAAACACAGTTTGCCTTCACACCTGCTTGTGTCTGTCTTTATGTCTACTTATAGTATATAACTTTATAACAAGTTATATACTTGTTTATATATATATATATATATATATATATATATATATATATATATATATATATATATATATATATATATAAATGTATGCTGCTATTACTTGTAATTTTTGTTTGTGTTTGTATTCTTAAATAAAAGCAATACTGATAGGCTTGTTTCTTAAAGTTTAATCATTTTATACAATTTATTGGCCCGATGGTGCTTCTTAATAGTTTCTGAGATTTCAAGTAACTCCTGTTAAGTTTTTTTTTTTAATTAAAACATAAAATATCTATTTTAAACTGCTAAACCTTTCAATGACATAATTTTTATAATGTACCAACACAGGAAGATCACAATTAAATTCCTCCTGAAGTTGCTTAAGTTAATTAGAATTAGACAAAAATGGGACATGATACAGCAGAGTTGCTGGTTTATACAAATTCACAGTATCAAGAAACATCTAGTCTTTAGATGAGAAATGGTTGTGTCAATATAGAGACAGAAGAATGTGTTTTTTTAAAACTGAGCACAATTAGAGGTCGTTATCTTAGAAGACACATTATTATGCTAAAACCTCTTTAGTCTGCATTTGATCCTGTCTAGGAGAAAACACATGGCAAAATTCACAAAGATTGCTTTCTGATTTTTCTTTAATCTGGGAATTACTATACCTATGTAAAATCATTAGGAGCCATACCTAGTTTGACCACATGGGGCAGATCTTTTTTTTTTTTTTTTTTTGTAACCTAATAGTGAGTTCTAAATGGCATGGCACTGCAGCCTCACAGCAAAAGAATTTCAGCCTCTTTCCACAGGTAGGTGGCCATGGTAATTTTTATTTGGACTCTTAAGTTCTAATTTTCTCTGGGAGATTTGTTATCTTCCCACAGTCCAAAAAGTAAAAAACTACTGGAGCACAAAAAAACTCCTAAAGTCTCCAACAGCTCTGAAAAACGTACCTTTTTGTTATCATAGGCGTATGAGCAGCTTAACAGGCTTTCAAAACAATGTAAGAACAAACGTTAATACATTAAGATTCATTAAATTAGATACATATTTATTGAAAATAAACACCATTATGTCTCCTCGTTCATAAACACTGGGAACACTAGACTACCACTGAACAGAGCAGTTAAAGTCTAAACACTTTTTTACTGGTGTAATGTTCCCAGGCAGAACTTGGTGACTTGGTATAGCTTATCCATTAGAGATTTTGTCAATAGAAATCAATCAATACAATGAAAATAGAAATCATACTGTCAGTTTGTTATTGTATTACAGTAAAGCATTTCTGTAGCACGACATGACAAAGTATGCAGTAAAAATGCCTCCATGTTTGTAAAAAAATATTGCTTAAACAGGTATGTGTGCGCTTAGACATTCAGCAATGGATCACAAAAGTAATACTGAATCTACAAACAGAAAAGCAGAAAACATTAAGTGTACTATGAACAGGATGGCTGGATTTCAGTACTTTCTTTGACTTCCCATTCTTAAAGAGAAAGTCCACTGTAAATGGCCACTTGCAGCAAAAGTAAGGAGTAAAGCTGCATCTGAAATCACCTACTGAACTGTACGTACTAGTTTTGATCTAGTAGTTGATGCAGTAGGCACATTGAGAAAGCAAGTAATCATAGAACCTCGTACATGATGTGCATGACATCAGAGGTCACATCACCACTGAAAAAGTTAATAAAACTATAGACTTATGAACATAATTTGTGTGGTTGTGGCTTATTTAAATAATCAACTTCCCACGTAAATCAATCCAGTTGAATCATGGGATAGCACAGTATGATAACTTCAAAATAGATTCCAATTCAGCAGGTGATCCAGGAAATTTTCATGCAAAACCTGATGTAGTAGGTATTTGGACATATCAGCCACTCACACACAGCTTTTGCAATTTTAGATGCAAAGTCAGCATGTCAGTGAAATTGTACTGAACGCAGTACTGAAATGCAGAATCTTCAAGAAAGTTGTGAATGTTGTGAAGACCTATGCACTGTATGAATACACAACAAACTGATTCCAGCGTCAGCTTTACATTTGTCCACATGCATAACCAAAGGGCTTGAAACCACAATTTAATGTAATTGGTTTGTTTTGTGCAGACTCTGTATTTTAACATTTCTGTCAATTAGAACTGGTTGAAATTCTAATTTCAAACATTCCATGTAGAGAAGTCTGAATGAAAATATAGGTGCATACTTGGACATACTAGTTATTCTCGCTTACTGCGTTTTTACTTTTTCGTAGGTGATTTCAGATTCAGCCGTTATGTTTGGTAGGAGCTAGCAAACGGTTTGATCTCAACAGATCTCTAAACACTTTAGTCTGTTATGTTCAAGTTCATTTCTTAAGGTGCAAAGCATATAAACCTTCTTTGGTTGTAAACATCTAGCCCACAACACATTTCACTTTCATACTACATCACCGCCCGTCACTGGTTAATGCATTAAAACATCTACTAAAATAGAAGTGCAAAGGAGGACAGGAAGTAAACATGAAAACACATTTAAATTTGTTGTACAACTTAGTTTTTTTGTTAAGACACTGTGGAAATGTCCATTTAAAACAGAATGCCATGTTTGTTGCTACTCGCATAGATATTCTACCAAAGATAGTACAGACATGAAATACATGGAATTGTTGAAAAATAAATGCCCACCTTGAGTGTAATATCAGCTAAATTGAAACAGGGTCATGTTTATTCTCTTCTGTAAACTGCACTGCGATTCGAAAATGAAGAGACCAATTGCTGTAGTTTTGATTAATACAGGATTTAAGCTGCTTTGCAGTCAGTCTTTTGCTGAATTTTTGCATTTGAAACGCCAGTTTACCATCCAGACCCTTTTACTACTGAGCTGTGATTTATATGGTTTAGCTAATGTTTTACACAATGACCATTCTGTTTTTTTAACATTTCACACATCATCCCAACCTTTTTTTTCACAAAAAGATGCCATTAAAAAGTTTTATTAAAAACTTTAAAAACTATAAAAAGTATTATTTTTAAATTAATATCTTTGTTCCATTTCAAACATTTTTGATGCTTGTTCCCAGCAATGTACGGTTTCTGGATTTTGTATTAATTCATGGTTTGGTTGCTAGGTTTAGCTTCATTCACACTACATGGGACTCACACACAGTAGGTCGTCAGACAAAGTGTAAAGTTAAAGGCTCAAGCAACTTTTTAGGAAAAAAGCAAAATTTACACAATTAAGAAAGTAAGACATTAGTTTGGCTCATGTCAAGGTCTGATGGCTTAACATGAAATAATGACATCATTTTGCTTCACACTCATTTGAGTCATTATGTATAACTTGCTTCATGCATCTTGCAGGACTGTGTTCTTTGGTGATGGGTAACGCCTGAGTACTGTTCTGCAGTGGAAATGCCCTGTATCTTGATGCTCTACTAGATTATTTATTTATTATTATAATTTTGTCCTAAAAACATTGGATATATCCACAGGGGATGATGGGACTAAAAAAATCGATTAAAATAAAGTATTCAATTCAAAAACTTTTTAAAAAAGAAAGCATGTCTTTGTACTTGGGCATGATATTTCAGTCATTTTTCTGCTGTTCAGGTACTAAACCAAGTATATTAACTGGGAATTTATAAAGCACTACTTCAGCAAAAACTGTACACTTAATGTGGCTGTTGTAGCTTATAACTTTGATGTGCTGAACAAACCAAATTTTCAGAAAACCTAAAAAATAAAATACAGTATTTTAATGATAAACCTAATTCTATCTGTTACATATAAACATATGTTTACATATAAACATATTTCAATTTCTGCATCACATTCTGAAAAACTTTGGACTGGAGCAAAATAAGACTGAAAAGGTTCCAGGAACACTGTTCTGGAGGGTTCCACAATTAGCAGTTTAACTGCTAACAGATGTGGTCATCAAGGCTGAAAATAAAAGGAGCATCCACCAAAGTCTTCGACTTTGTAAGTACGGATGGGTTGTGGTTCACCACTCTGTGCCACACTTCCTGAGAGGATTGTCAGTCAGTTTGAAGACAATGTCTCTCAGTGCAGGTCAGAAACGATCTTGGTGTTTAGGAGCCAAGGGTGAAAACCGCTGTTGAATGTGTGTAACCATCCAGCCCTCAAGCAGCATTGTTTGAGAAACTGTCATGTTACCATGATGGACATATTCACATTGGCTCAGGAGCAGTTTAGAATAAGCATGGTCCCTTAAGGGAGTCCAAATTTCTGACCAAAAGTCAGATTAATTTTGGGCTCTGAGATGAAGCCAAAAAAAAACATAGTTCATGTGTTAATTGGTTGAAATATGGCATTAAAATGTATAATAATACCCTTTTTTAAAAAAAGTCACTTTTCATCCAATTAAAAAAAAAAAAAACCTAGAACCTTTGTTGTTCACTTTATTATATTTCGACTTCCATGCAGAATAGAGTAAGTTTAGTGACGTGAATGGTGAGTAGTAATGCACCCCTCTGCTCACACCCATCCACAGGTTTTAGATCAGATTGATTACTCAACTGCTTGTCTACTGCTTTGTTTTTTGGTGAAAACCCATGCGGACTTATGGAGAACATGGAAACTCAAGCCAGATCATGTTTCCAACCTTGATCCCCAGTGGTGAGAGCCAAACGTGCTAACTGCTACACGACCAATAAACCCCCTACAACACAATCCATCCTGGCACCGCTTCAAGGTCTGTTTCATTTATTTGGATTTCACCAAAAATACCACTTTGTTTAGTCTGAAAACTTCTCATTTGACTATAAAACCTTTTGCCACATGACATTAAAATATTAGAAAATTCCAAAATAGCTATGTGGTATTTTTGTGTTTGTCTTATTCTTAAAACAATATTTTTTCCCCATTATCTAGTGACATTTTTTCACAAGGATATGAACATTTTTATAAGCACTGTTATGAAGCACTTCATTATTAGATAATGAAGCATAAGATAGAAACTCCTTTAACCAGGGATGTTATCTGCCCAAATTCAGAACCCATTAAGAGAGAAACAAACAATAAACAATTTAAGTTTCAGTTCATATTTGTTGATTTATGTCCAGAGTAACGTAATTGTCTTTAAGCATTATGAGATGTCTGCTATAAATGAAAAATAATGCATCATGCACATGCTATCAATTTGATCCAACAATGGATGTACGATGCTCTGTATTAGCAAGAAACATCTTAAATGTTTAAAAAAATGTGCTAAAAAATTTTACCGGGACCAAACTCCCACCTAAAAATGATGGAAAAAAACACCACTTGTCAGAAACCACTAGCATCATGAAAGACTTCGCCCCCCCCGTCACTGCCTGTTTTTTATCTTCAGGTAAGAGACGGCAAAGCTGACGGTGCAGTACAGCCAGGCTCTTTAGGAGCCTTTACCAAACTGCTATCAGTTTCCAGAACACAGTGGTACATGAGTAATATCTGAACTAAATCCTGAATAATTCAGATTTAAGTGCAACATTAAAGGGTGAGATTATTTAATTTGTATTATTTATTTCATAACTTGTTTTACAATTATTTTTGTAATTCCTAGTTTATTTCCTTGTTTTTATATTTCTCCTATGTTATAATTTGTAATAAAGCCAAATGGGATATTTTTCCTGCAGTGTGTTTATATACATTTATATACACACAGGAGCGCACACGCACGCACACACACACTACATGGTTGTAAATATTAATTATTTTTCTATGTGAAAAATTTGTGGAGTGTTTTAATGGAACAAGAACGAATATTTGCTGCCATTCTTTTCATTTGTAATGGAATATGTTCATAGATATACAATCTCGTGCAGTTTTTAAGACACCTTCAGCTAAAGTTCACGTTTTATGGATTTTCTAAGTGTCAATATGTTACCACATGTTTATACACTAAATGTAATATAAAATTTTAAAAATAAAATGTACATTAAACATTTATATTATTATTTGTTACATTTAATTTATCAAAAATCTGTGTTTTATAGATTTACATATATTTATATCTTGATAAACATTTTATCTAATCACGTGTTAACGTATTGACACTCATCCAAACTTATACATAAGATTGTATAATAGGTCAAGTCCTCTATATTACTACATTAGCCACAGACACATACACACTCACAGACAAACACATTTATGGAAAGTGCTTGAAACATTTGGCTGTCGAACCAGTCATCTGTGGTCAGCCCTTAGCCGAGTCTCAGTCCTACTAAGCAACTACACCACCACTACATTTTAAGAGACATTCTAAAACCATCACTCGGGTTCCCTCCTGTAAGCGTCTAGAAGTCCACTGCAGCTAATGAGTGGAGCACAGAAATGAATTAGAGGCACTTTAAGCTCTGGATGGACCAGAAAGTCGATTCCCGTTGAAATGTTTCCTGGAGAAGCCATGTGCGAAGGAAGGCCTGAGCAAAACAATTCCAGCTTTTTCTTTATGTGCACGATCCTTCGGCTTCTTTTTAGCCATTTTGACCGATGTCTGCTGTTTTCCTATTGGCTCTCCGCAGAGTAACACTGGGCATTTCCTCTCTCCTTACCCTCAAAGCCTGGCAGAGGCTGGCCATATTTGTCCACACACCAGCATATGCCTCTCTTACGGCCCTTGGATGGCCAACACTGAGAAAGAAAGGGAGAGGGGAGAAAGCAACATATAAGATCATGGTGAGGACAGAGGTAGAGACACGGGTGCATTTATTTGCTCCTTATAGATCACCACAGGTTTGATAATGCATGTCTTTGAATCTGGTTTTGAATCAACAGTCCCGTTTTGGAAATCTGCTGAGTGACCTGTTACAGAGCACAGGTATTTTCAGGGGGTCCCTTTTTTTTACGACACACATCCTGTTTTGCGTTCATATAGAGCTGCTTAAAGGTAAACATGGGGAGACTGAAATATTTGCTCAGGGCCAGTTTGTGACGCTCGCCAGCACCAGCATCTATTTTCAGCCTCCCGCTGGCCAGTACAAATCATCCATTGCTGATTATACCCCCGGCTTCAAATTATGGGTGCTACAAATGACTTGCAGAGCTTGGCGCTCCAGTCCAGAAGCCTGTTATTTAGCTGCCAATTTAACTAAAGGTCAGAGTCCTCTCCAGTGTAAAAAAAAAAAAAAAAAGACAACAGCAAAGGTTACCCAAGAGCCGACCAACACTGTGACTCGTAAACTGCCCATTGATTGATGGAGTTTATTGTCAATACCAGGGGAATTCGCTTTAAGCCTGTGGAACTGGCTCAACTACAGGATGCTTCTGACAAGAGATAAAATCCAGACGACAGACCCCAGAACTGGATATCTGAATATTTGAGCATCATTCAACATCATGTTCCATTTACATATAATCAGAGAAGTCACATTCGGAAAATTGGATCAGATCGAAAAGCAAAGAAGGGAAAATGCAAGGAGCTACCTGGGAAAGCAGTTTGAACCACAGAATGTGCTCATAAAACCAAAAATAAAGCTCTCGCTGAAGACGACATAACTGCTTTGCCATTCGAGCTAATCAAATCAGACACGAGCATTCATTTGCACTGGATTACAGCATAAACATTCCGACTTAATAATTAGTGCAGGGCTAAGTTTTGCGTTGGCCACAAAAGCAAACACCCAGTCATAAACTGGTCATCACTCCCTCTCCTATGGGGAGACTTATTTCCATAATCGGGGCGGCAATAAATTTTTTTTTAAATGCATGATGATAATGATGATCTCGAAGGGGAGACAGGTTTTTAGATTGTGGGTCAACGCAAAGACTCCCATTAAGCAGGAACTGGCATGCTGTATAAATATTGCTCTGAAAGACGGAGGATAACTGCATCCATATGAAGGCGTCTGGGACACTCATTTATTATAAACCAATTGTGGGCCGACCACGTGAATCTGGACCGAGCTCAAATCTATTTCCATGCTGCCGGCACAGGGAGTCCGATAATTATGGGGAGAGGCTCAGACCCCACTAGCCACCTTGACGTCGCTCTTAGAGGGCGGGTTACGCATGATGGCCACCGCTCCAGCCACGCTCGGTTTGGCCCCGAGAGAGAAGCGGCCCCAGAACGCGCTAATCACCCGTAGGAAAATAACTAAAGACTGAGATAAAAATGTTTTTAAGTGTTGTTAAATATTAAATTTAGATGTTTTAATGGTGTGAGCAAACCCATCTGAGAGTGAATAGAAAAACATGGTGCTGCTGATACAGGACTGCAGATCATTTTGAGTCATCAACACTACACTATATAGATTACTTATCCTACATGAACTTGTTGATTTTAACACCACTGACATTAAATGTGGAGTTGCTGCAATAACAGCTTTAATCTTCTATAAATACTTTCCATTACAGTCTGACATGTGCATTTAAGGATTTAGGTCTAAAGAACAGGACAGGCAAAAATGTCTGAAAATAAAGCCTGGCTTGTCACACCATGCACCTCACACCATGTTTTTATGCTGAACCAAAAGCATAAAACCTTCCCATAACACCTGCCACAAAGCTGAGTCCAATTAAATCTGCTTTACATGCCATTTTACAACAGAACACAGTCTAAAAGCAACTTTACAGAACCAAGCAAGTCAAAAAGACAACCAAAGTACAAAAGGTACAAATCTTAGGAAAAAACCTTAAAGTATTTAATAACAATAACAATATATTTTATTTAAAAAATTAATGATGTAAAAGGGTCAAAAGGGTTGACCACATAATTTTGACTACTTTGTGCATCAGTCCAAATAATAAAAATCAAATCAATAAACAAATAACAATAACACAAGTTTTTGTATAAATTCCTTACCATTAGAGAACAGGAAATCTAAATAAAGATTAACAAATAAAAAATAAAACAGATGGACTTCAGTCAAAAAGACAAAGACCACGGACATTGTGGACATTTTACATGACTATTGTTTAATTAAACTATATGCACGTGTTGCATAAACGCCTGATCCAAAAAGATCCAAATCTGCTGGTTTTGCATCCACAGACAGTTTAACTTTAGCTGTAAACTGTGTGGCTATTTCCACTTTAAAACATCCAACTCTCAGTTTTGACTTGAGTTTGACTTGTTGATGTTCATTAATAAACTAAACACTAATACATACATCTGTTGGTCAAAAGGACAAAGTTAACATTTTGAAAAGTACTTCTTGTGACCAAAAGTACGTGAACACAGGACTATCTAACCTAATTGAGCATTTTAGTCATTCCATTCATTATGGATATGTCCAACTGGTATGGCTGTACAATTGGAATTGAGTTTCTTGGAATTGAGTTTCTTGGAATTGAGTTTCTAAAGGTCTTCTGGGGGTTAAGATTATGGCTTTGAGTAAGACTCAAAATATCTACTCTAAAAGTCAGAGGACACTCCTCAATTTGACAATCAAAAGAGTCCAGATAAATCCCTAATGTGATTGAAGGGTGAGGTGCACTGTGGGCTTGAGGAGGGCTGATCATGAAGTGCGATTTTGCTTTTTAAAACTGCTTTAGACTCCAGTCTAGTTTTAACTTTTACTGATCCCAGTTAGATTTCTTTTTACTTTTGCTCGTTAATAAAGTCTTACTTTAATGTTATAACATGCCTGTAAAAGATGAAACCTGATGCATCATCATGAGATAAGTGAAAATGCAAGTTCTATATCCTGTCATGAAAAAAAAAGAGTTTTACCTCACCTGTTTTTTCCTGTAAAATCCTTTTTTGTCACAGTTTGGAATGCGAAATCCTCGTGGGTTTAGCATGTGTGTGATTTTCAGAGTGTTAAGAATTCCTTCCATTTCCCTTCGGCAAGGACCCTGCACATGGAATCAAACAACATAAGGCATGAATATCAAGGAAAGCCTTGAAAACAATAGAGAGCAAATGGGGTTGATTTTTATGTCTCCTCTGACACTATTAAAGACAAGAATGTGAGCTTAAACTTCAGTAGGAATAGAAGTTTCTAATTTCTAATGAAGCATGCCTCTTCTGATCTGTGAGTTGATGAAAAGGGGCTTTTACTTTTTCACAACAGAATATTGGATTAACTACTTCAAAGAGCAATAACTGGATGGTCTGATGTACAAAAGAAGTTAACCTTCTAAAGACACTCATTGACACATTGGCTGAATGAAAGCCGTCTTTAGAAATAGATATTAATGTCCAGCTGGTGAATCTGGATGTGTACATAGACTTATTTCATTACTTTGGAACAAATATTGAGCTTCCAGGAAATGCAAACATTTTCATAAAAACACTGTTGGCAAAACGCTTTGGAGCCAAAACCTCTAATGAAAACAGAGCAACATACCACAAGGTTTACCATAAAATGGGAATAGACATTCTATAACGAAAAATCTACAGGTCTATCATCAGAATCAGAATACTTTATTAATCCCTGGGATTAAAAAATGGGTAGGTATTCATCATGCAATGTATGGTGATCAGGAATACACAGATTGCTCATTTAATTAAAACAATTTTCATAAAAAATTTATAAAGACCTTTTTTTCATTCAATAATACTTTAAGACCTTATTGCTACTTGCTACTTTAAAAGTAACTCTTAAACAATGGTGGTCATATAAAAGCAGTAGTCATTTTATTTGAAGGCTAACAGAAACCACATGAATCACAGACCTTAAAACCCCTGTCCCCTCAGTGGTGCACAGACGAGAAGGCTGAGCTTGTTTACAACAAAAACGACCAAAAAGCAGAGAATGTGGCCATCAAAACAGCCCTAACACACAGACCAACAGCCACCAGCCTGAGTTACTCATTAGAGTCCGCAAATACCACGCACGCACACACACACACACACACACACACACACACAAACACGCACACAGGCATCTAGAGGCATGATCCAAAAAGCCACTGCAGTTTGGCTCAGGTTAAGATGGTAGGACCCAAAAAGGGACAGCTCAGGCGCATAACAATCACACACCCGTTTAGGGTGCTGCATTACAAATAGAATGAGCTAAATATATGACAAATGCCAAAACACAGTCAAAAAGACACACTGCTCTCTCAACACTTTAACCCAGTGCTGCAGATTTCAAAACAGCACAAGACATCTCTGGAATGTATGAAGAATTATGTAATGCTCCAAAACAAACAATACAATGCAAGTCATACTCTGATAAAGCCGAAATGCTGTTTCTCATGCAGATGCTCAGCATTTCAACTCTTTTATGGCAATGACTATATAGGAATAAAAGCTTTAAAAAGAAATTCATTTTATTTTATTTAATTTTTAAATTTTTCACTTCACTTGTTTATATAATCAATGACTGGTTTGTGCAGGCTTGTAATGTAGGTACTATGCTAATAAAGTGGTTTCCAGAACCAGTTTTAGATAATATAGCAGGTTTTTAGAAGTCTGAATTGACTGAGTTTGTATATTTTTGCATTGTATATGTTGCTGTTACATACAAGGCTGGAAAAAGACTCCAAACACACCAGACAGGTCTGCACCACCACCACTATGGAAGACTGGAGATAGAGGAGTAGGGAAATATTATTGATCAGCATACAAAGATTTTAGGGAAGGCCATTTCTTACTCCAGCAGGTTGCCATATCTTAAAAAAATGTGAGTGGTGTGCAGAGAACTCCGGCACACACTGTGAACATCTAAAAGTCAAGACTGCACAGAAAATGGTGAACAAGAACAAGAAGTCCTTATTATGGTAAAACCTCAAGGATTTCAAAACAAGGGTTAAACACAGTTAAATTGTTTAAAAATGCAAGCTTACATCATTATGTGGACAGGAGAACACAGACTGTTTAAAAACTGCACTGTCACACCAGAATCTCACGCACTGAATAAAACAACCACCACATAGTACTGGGTTGTGTTTGTGCTCCAGCATCTGATTAAATGACATCAGAACGACCCCAATCTGATTTACTACATTAACCAACCAAAACAAAGTAAAAATTTGGTGAAATTGGAGAATTTTAATCCATGTAATGCAAAACTGTGTGGGTCTGGTTAAAATGTAATGCCACACACACTTTCGCCAAAGTATTTTTTTTTTTAAAGTTTCAAATTGATGACATTATTAAATGTTTTTTGCACTAGTTAGTGTTTCCGCCTCACAGCAGAATGGCTTACTGGAAATAACCTGGATTTCTTTGCAGTCCTGCTGGGAAGACATCACAGGTTTTTCACTGAACTGATTCACTTTTTCTATTTTCGAAAAATGGACCCCTGATAATTACACAGTCAGTACATTGGTGTTCTGCATGATTAATGCTGATCAGCGCTTAACGATGATAAGTCAACCACTGAACCTTGGTCCTCACAAGGTTTACCACCACCTGAAAGTTTTTCTTGTTACGGTTACTTATCTTATTTCCTCCCACATTCCAAAGACATGCTGATCGGTAAATTGGAGATACTAATTGTGTCCTTCGTTTGTAACCATTCCCGTCAGGAAACTAGACTCAGACTGCATTAAACTGCAAAATAAACCTATACCATCAACATTGTTATGGAACATGAAAAAGCCTTAAGGTTTATTAGTGTCTTCTCTTAAATAAACAGGTAGAATCATAAATGTGATTCAGTGGGATGAGAACCAGTGTTTAATTGGAGAAATGGTCAAGCATTTCTATGCCTGTTAAAATGTATTACATACAAAACATTTTGATTGGTCATTAGTTTGAATTATGGTTGAAGGTCACTAGCACTTAGGAGACTTACTAGTTTAGTTTATATTTATTTATAGTGCACTTTAAACATTATATATAACTGCAAAGATCTTTACAGTGAACAGGACTAAACCGCAAATAAAGAAGCCACAGTCACCAATGGAAAGGAAATAAACCTGAAGTGGGTCCAAGATCAAAAGAGGGCAGCATTCTCCTCTTGGTGACAACCAACAATGAAATTAAGTTTATGACCAGTAATACTGCACTGTACAGTGCTTATAAATTCTTCTGGTGAGGGTTATGGGCTGGAAGAAGTTTAAAAAGCAGTTTTTATGATGTCAGGCTGTGAAAACTCAGGCTATAATTTTCTTTGTTCTACAGAATATGACTAAGTGACAACTGATCAGAGATCTAGTGAGCCATCTCCATCATGCTTTAATAGCACAAACAGCACTGAACTGGGTATGAAGGATGCTCTCCAGACACACGTACTCATCAGGGGAGGTGGCCTTCTCAAAATATTTTTAAGAAAGCAAACACTTACTGAGCACTTTATTGGGTCTATTATATGTTCATCAGCTTTTGCCAATTGTGTTACACAGAGATAACATTTGGACAGAACCAGTCCCTTTCAATATCCGCTAAGCATCCACTTTCTTTAATGATTTTAACTATATAAAGGAAAAGATAGAATCTGAGGACAATAGACTGATGCTGTAAAGGTTCTTATGGAGATAGATGAACTTTATAAGATTTTGGTAATGACTGCAGCATAACAATACAAAGACATTCTATATTAAGACAGACTAATTGTGAGGGAAATACAGGACATCCACTGGATCTATTTTCTGACTTCCCTCGCAGTCTGCACATTGTAAAATGTCATTCTTGTTCAATGGAAGCATTATGCAATCCTTTTCCTAGTATACCACAGGGAATGCAATTTGGTGCCAAGCCTTGACAGACACACCTCCTTAAACTTGTTAAAATACTGAGAGGTCTCTGATTTTAGCCACAGGTGTGTTCGATTAGGGATAGAATTAAATTCTGCAGGACTCCATGAGAACTGTTCAGCAGCTCAACATGTTGCAATGCAAATTGGGCTGCCCTTGAGGGCAATTTCATTTAGAAGTACCATAAATAAATGCTGTGGAATGCATAATGAGTTGCAGTGTACAGAATCTTTTACAGGACTCAAAAGCAGAGCACCGATTCCTGCCACTAAATAAAGGCCAATTTAAAGTGTGTGTTTGCCAAATCAATTCAGTTACCCAACAGCTTCACAACAGAGCCTTGTATTGTACTTACATACTCAGGCTCCAACTTGGACTCAAAGGAAATGTTCTGCTGGTTGGAGTTTGGCACAGCCGGAGATTCTTTAATTCTGAAGCTCTGACTCTTCCTGAATGTCTCGCGCCGGATGTCCTCCATCTTGGGGTAACGCTGGTAGGGCGGATAGCGCCGGCCGTGGGAGGCAAGGACGTTCGTCGACTGCTCCTCTCCAGCTGGTACCGAGGGACTTGTTGTATTTATGGTGGAATTCTCCCCAGGCATCCTGGCAGTGTTAGCAGCATGCACTGAAAATCAGAAAGCAGAGATACTAAGTCCATGTGCAACTAAGACACCAAGCTGACATGAATAAAGTATTACTGCATGTCTCAAGGTATTTTTGTCTGAATGTGCTGAGCTGTCTAATTTCTGGACCTGCATTATCTTTCTGTAGTTTCTCCCGCATTAGCCTCCCACTGCATCCCTGGGATCATAGCAGGTTAGCACTACCACTCTCCGACAAAGAAACAACACTCCAGAATGCAAGTAAACAAATGATTTATCACCATGATTTCTTAATGGGCCATGGCCAAAACCCTGTCCAGTAACCTCAACACAATTTTGCTAAGCAGCATAGAAATAACTCTGGTTGCTGATAGATCTCAAATGCCATGTATTTTCAGAAGCACCATTAAGGCCACATTAAGGTTATTTACAAGTGGAAGGGTAAAACCATCACGATCGTAAAGAGGCAATCCACAGGAACTCCTGGAAAGATTGTTGAAGGAACATTAAAAAATTGTGAAGAAAACTTTAAGAGTCAAGGAGCTTTTAAACAGAGTACCAGAAAACCCTGGGAGCAGCAAGCAGTTATTTCAGAGAAAACAATAATTATTGCATTTCAGCTCCACGTTCTGTGGTAAATTAATATGTCCAGCACGTAATGTTTTCCTCTGTGCACATGTTTCTCTGGTACATCACTAGTATATTATCTTCTGAAATTTGATGTCATTTAATAGTTATAACCAAATAAAAATACATTTATTTAAAAAATGTGTAATACAAAATGTAACAAAGATTTTTCAAAATCCAAACAAATTTTTGCTATTATAAAGACCCGAAATGACAAATATGGGCATAATGAGGACTACAGAATACAAGTACAGCTGTCTATACCAACATCTATTCATGTGCTTGGCTGCATTAGAAGTAAGCTCATTGTTAACTATTGACCTGCATTGGCTGTATATATCATTTTCTGGCAATAATGTTAAGAACTAATAGGAACTGTATGTAATATTTTTTAACAACATCCATGGCTAGAGTTTATAAATGTAAAAAAGTTTTCTTTTTTTTTATAATGTAAAATATCTACATCTTATTGTAATATACATGCAAATGAACATGAAACTCAATATTTAATAATCATACCAATGGTGTCCTTTTTCATAGTTAAAGACAACGACTCCTACCCCTGAAGGGTCATTACACAGTCAACTGCACTCATAAACTAGGGTTAGGGCCAAGGGGAAAAAAATAATTGGGTCAGTAGCAGTGCTCAAATCAGAGTACACAAGTCCAAACATTATTTTGCAAATGTCTAATTTCCATATGACTTTTGTTATGATTGAGAAATAGTGCTTTGAATTTGGTGACAAACATAAAGCCATAAATTAAAATATGCTGCAGAAAACCAGCACTGGTTCTTGTATGACATTACTTTTCATGTGGTGCATTAGTGACTCAATGGTAAACATGAAGGAAACTGGTTTCTCCATTTAAAACACTTTCTGTATTACAGGGATGTCATTACTTCTTTCAGAGACATGCATACCCACAAGGCTTGCTTCTAGTCACTGTCATGGCCCGGTTAATAAAATGGTTTGGAACAGAAATGTAAATTTAAACTCAGGCCTGGAAAACAATCACATATTGAAATGTAAATTACATTCTTAACTAATTGGTTGTATATATATAGAAAAAATTCTGTCTCAGCTTCACTTTATTCGGGGTTTAAGAATGAAGGGAAAAAACATGACATTTTTATATAACTGTAAGCTTGCATATTGGATAATGTTGATGTTAACCACTTGATTATTTACTCTTGTAAATGACTTATTTCAGCTTCATCCCAAGATCCAGCTCTGTGGTACTGTGTGTGTACTGTGGTTCCAAATGGCTTTTTATTTAGTAAGACATCCAGGAAATTTAATGCTTGATGCCTACTGTGTACTCAAGATTTAATAGCAATTCTCACAAACTAGATTTCGTAGTGTGAAGTAGATAATAGATAGATGGAAACATTTCATTTCAACAAGAAAAGGATTGATGTTGTTCCAAAATTACAGTATTTTGCAGTAATATTGTTTATACTGTGCATGCTGATGCACCTGCATACCATGACTGTGTCAATGAAAGCTGCAAAAGCCAACATCTGTCAAAGTACCTGTTTTTAACTTTAGTACAGAGCTTCTCAATACCTCTATCTTTTCACTCCCACATGTATATCTTTAAAATGAATTACTGATGAACAAATATTGATTTCCACTCATGAAGAAGGACTCTGCGCTGTAATTGCACTAATAACTGTAATTAGACTAAGAAATCATCATGTCTTTGAAATAATTCAGTTGATGCTTTGTCTTTAAATGTCAAATTGTAACTAAGCTAGACTCTTGTAACCAAATCTTGCAAATATTCCTAATCATGTGTCATATGTGATGCATTATTAGGAAATCAGTGAAGTAAAGATACATACTGTGATCTCTGTGGACAACTAAATTGATATTATCTGTGTTTTTATTTGTGTGTAATTTTATGACTGCGTAACAGGAATACTGAGAATAGTCTTGGGAGAATAGTCTCATTATTTCCAGAACAAAGACGGTAATGATAAACAGTGATATTTATCATCCTGACAAAGTTACAGTGAATGATGGGATGCATAATATGTTTTGTATAAGCAAAAGACCTTAACATACATCTACCAAACACTCAATATACAATAATCATGTCTAACCACTGATCAGAAACATCTGCTACTCTCACAATCAAAGCTAATGAAGTTCCATGTTGCTGCATCACCAGTAAGAAATCCTAAACATGTCCTTCCACTCATCAGAAATGTCTAGTCATATGTTTATTAATTCATAAAGTGTTGTACATCACTGCACAGGACATTATATAATAATTACACTCCATTATTTAATTTTGAAGAAGCTCTTATTCGAAGTGAGAGACGTGTAGCCAAAACTTCTCAGAGAGAAGGTTTAGTTCTGATACAGCACCCCTGAAACAATGAGGGTTAAGAGCCTTGCTTAAGGGACCATATTTGGAGCTTTGGTGGATTTGGGGTTTAAATCCTCAACCATCACCAATTAAGATACTAGGCTGTCACTAACAGGTCCTTAAATAAGGCCCATGACCGATCAGTGTTTTAGTTGTATCATGTTTAGACCTCTGTAAGTCAGTCTGAATATAGGTTCTGTAAATGTACTATACCAAATGATTGTTTACAGCCTGGAATCAAAATGTGGATATAAATGCAGTCAAGACTTAAAAAAACACAAATGTAATAACTTTGGTCATAAATAATATAGTTTAAATAAATATCAGAACAAATTCTTTTAAAGTAAAATTTGGTATTTTAAAACAAAATAAATATACTTGATCCAGTAATGAGATAAAAATGACACCTGAGATGCAAAACTGACTTTACAGCGTGATTATATGAGGCAATCAACTACATTACTGTCAGGTTTAGATCGCTCAAAGCCTCTGACAACATAAAAAAAATGTTAACCTAAATTAATGTATAATTACAAATAAAAACAATCAATCTGCTGTTTCTATGGTCACTGTCTCACTGCTCCTTTCCTTGTCCAAGACACAGCAGCTCATTCAGACCATGCAAGTTGATTACTAATGGGGATGTTTTCCGATGCACAGGTTTATGTCTGTAAACATTCTTTCCATGTTGCTAGACACTTGCATCGTTCTGCAGTCTACCATAGTTTTGGATTAAGTCAAATGTTTATGACTACATTAAAAAGTTGGTAATATAGGGACCAGGTTAACACATGCTGTAGCTTCCTCTTCTTATTAAATACTTTATATTACATCTTGTTTAACATATTTTATTCTATAATCCACTAGCTTTCACTGTAACTGCAAACAGAGAGACTGCCAATTAGGACATGATCTCTGTGTTTGCAGAAATATATGTTGTAGGTAAGTGACACAATCAAGCACATGTTAACATGTTCTAGTCTTCTAACATGTTTGATTTTAGCCACACATGCTGTCCAAGTGTGCATTCTGCATTTCTATCCAAATGTTTGCATATTGCTATCATCCTTTAATTACAATTTCTTTTAAAATGTTCCATGCTATAATCTCTTGTATATAGAAGAACATTTATAGTTTTGAAGACTGCACATTAGCAAGTGGGATCTTGTTATGAAATTTGGAACCTTTGAAGCTTAGTTTTTTGTAGTATCCTGTTCCCTGGACATTAACAGAGCTGTAATTGCTGCAAAGCAGGTGTAGGTTATATGTTTCTATATTTCATTTACGTTTTACTTAACACGGGTATGCTGTGCATTTTTGGTTAATATAAACCTGAGAGGCGACAAAGCGCAGGGGCCCCTGTATATAAAGTCTCTGGCTGCACGCACCTTTCTGCGGACCTTCGTGCGCGCTGATCGGAGGAGCGCCGCTCTCATTGACGCACACTCCCCGGCCCTCCAGCAGTGCGTGCAGGGGTTTCGGTTCACCCGGCCGATGGCGGCACACCAGCCCCGCACCGCAGCGCCCCGTATAAACACCGCAGGGCCGCCCCGCTGGAAGCGCACAGGTGACGCAGCAGCCGCAGCCGGGCTCCCGCACCCGCTCCACGCAGTCCTCCGGTATGGGGTCGCACAGCGTCCGCGCTCCCGCGTCACACGGCTCGCAGCGGATCACCGCGCCGACCGCGGCGGACAGGCGCGCAACCGCGGCCAGGGTCACCGAGACGAGCAGCGAGCGGAGCGCAGCCACCATGCTCGCGGTGTACGGCGATAAAAAGCAACTAATGAAGCCCCCCCAGAAAAAGAAACGCCGCAGCGCGCCGGGAGTCGCCAGTCAGCCACGTGAGCCGCGCTTTAAATGGAAAACTTCTCTCTCTATATAAATGCACGGCTTCAGAGTCACACCCCTGCAATGAATAATGTAGCATCACCACTCTGACATCACGCACCACTCCAACCAACTACCAAGAGATGGGCACCAGCCAAAAGTTACACTCTATAGACAGAGGCATTAAACCACCTACACGGTCCGTTCTACACTGCTCACAACTTTACAGCTGGAATCTTTACTGTCAAATTTCCACAATATTTTGGAGTGCGTCTGTTGGATTTTCCATCAATTGACCCAGAAAGGCATTTATATATCAGTGCTGTTAGAAGAGAGAACCTGGTTCACACTGTCACAATCTCTGTTCAACCAAAAGATGATCGAAGATGTGCAAAGTCACACAAGTAGCCAAAAGCTACATGGAAAACCCCTTCAGCTGCTCATGACAAGGTTAATTCTACTGCAGATAAAGACAAACAGACAATTATATGCTCATGGTTTTGTGGTAATGGTTTGTGGACGACTCTAGCCTATCCTGCTCCAACATGACCAGACTTCTGGCAGAGTGTGAGGTTCACTAGAAGGAGCCCCTGCACAAAACAAAAATCTTTAAACTAAAATGGAACCAGTAAACAAATTAAGAAAAAAAAAAACTGTTCTTTTGAATGAACGCATACAAATTTCAGCCCAAACCATTTCAAATCATTTGATCATCCAAGTCATACATAGGAAAAGGATCTCTCCTGTGATTGGCTCAGTCATTAAGTGATGGCATTGTTGTCATATTCCCTCTTCAGTTACAGCCGATTCTATCTATTTAAACAATTATCATTGAATATAATTAAGTAAGAAGAAAATTAAAGACCTACTAAAGCTTAAGTAGTAGTTTAGACCTATTTAGTACTAATTAACTGATAAAACAGTAGACTTTGTGCAGGTAAGTGAATATGTAGTTATATGGTGTGGCACAATAGCCAGCAGCAGTGACAGGAACAGGAGTTAGACATGTTATAGGGAAAACGTATTGAAAGCATATCGAGTGACCAGTTAGACATGTCTGCTAACAGCAATGCAATAAGTGAGAATATCAACATTCTTAAAGGCGAGCTTTTTCTTTGCCTCCCTTAAACTTTGACACACACACACACACACACACACACACACACACACAAACACACACACACACACGAACATGAGAATTTTGCTTACGATGTACTAACTGCATCTAGATGTTTCTTTCAGTTGAATTTGGCATAAATCTATGCCTAATGTACTCAAAACCACAAACACAGGGGTGTTTAAACTTTTGCACAAAACTGCAAACAGAAAAGACTTTTTGCACATACTTGTTTGCACATGCATGCACATATTTCGCATGTAAAATGAATTATTAAATTATTTTAGTGCTTTTAAACTTTGTTTGATGTGATATTCACACGAACGCAGAGATTGAGTGTTGTAATAACTCTGTATTTACACTAGTGGTCAAATTCAAAACTGTAAATAAACCAGTGATTAATTACACTGCAGTATTTACACCAGTGGTCAATTGAGGAAATACTTTTAGAATAACAAGAACACCTCATTCTGTAGTTTAACCATGTTGACTTTATTTATTCTGATTATCGAAGTCCATTCTCATGTTTGTTTCGCTGAAATGGGAAGCTCATGTCACAGCAGGGTGAAAGCCTCAGTCTTGGCTCTTAAACATACACAAAGCACATTGTAAAAGAAAAACAAAAAACAATTATGGGTTATAACATATTACTGTGACCAGCTGTTTGGCGTATTCCATCGTGACTGTGTTTACCTCTGTGTGGCCTTGAACAGATTTCATTTCCCAGAATCGGAGGTTAAAGCACAGCATGATGCAGCATTTCTTCGAGTACGCACAAACCAACCCATCTTAATTCTTAGAATGGAATGAGCAGAGTTAAATGTGTCATAACAAGAAAAGACTCCTCATCAAATGCAAATACTTGTTATATTCATTGGTTGGAACAGTGCTAAGAGATCCCACTTACAGCAAGAAGATCCTGGGTTCAATTCCCAGGTAGGGCACACAAGGAGCTCTTAGTGTGGAATTTGTATGTTCTCCCTGTGGCCATGGGTTTCCTCCCACAATCCAAATATATTGTATTATGCTAAATTGGTGATACAAAATTGCCTGAGCAGGAATGTGTTTAAAAGAGTAAATAGAAGTCCACATTTAAATGTTTATTAAATTTCAAATCTTGTTTTTATACTAAAAAATTGATCAGAATGTGTGGTATTTTTCCATTATTTGGAATATATATATATATATATATATATATATATATATATATTACAAATAATGTAAAAATACCACACATTCTGATATACATATATACACACACACACACACACACAGTAATTTGGGCAACATGTTGGCGAGTTTCCACACCACTGCAAGAAGGTTCGATTCCCAGGTGGAGCGAAAACAGGTTTTTTTTTTGGTGTCTGCATGTCCCCCTAGTGCCTACATGGCTTTCAGGGTCTCAGATTTCCTCTGATTTTCTTGATTTAATGGGACTCTGAAAGGAGGTGAAGCTTCCTGCTCGTTGATTATTTGGTACATGCTCGAGGGGTAGACTACAAATTAACAGGAAGCACAGCACTTACTTGATGAAGTGAAAGCCTCGTATGACCAAGTGGTCAGTGATATAGAGTTGCAAAACAAAAACCTTTAACCCTGCACAACTGAATTTTATTACTAACACTTGGTGTGATTATAAAAAGATATTTTGCTTGAATTAATAACTCCTACTGGCACCTTTTTTCTTTTTGAGCTCATTAATTGATTCAATGAATTCGAGACTAAAGGGACAGGGTGCAGATGTGCAGATAAAAAGCAAATCAAACCTCCTAATGAAGAAAAACAGTGTGAAATGCTGCTGAAAAATCTCAGTGTTGATCTGGAAAAGTGCACCAATAAAACTTGATCTAAACTGATTAATGATGTGAAAGTCTTTAAAAAGCACCCAGTTATTAAACAACTGAAATAAGTCACACCAAGAGAACAATGCCAGTGATTAATATATCGTTACTCTGATGAAAGTGTACCTTTTCATCATGGGACGCATCTGAGCAATACCACTTCTGAAAATTCATTTGGCCAGAAATGGCGGCCACCATTTCCCAGAAACAATGAACCGAAACACTGTTTTGCTCTTAACCATGAAAATGAACCATAAGTGTGGTTAGGCTTATTGCCTAGCAGCAAAGGAAACAGCGTATTTTTGCAATCACAAGCACTCATGGGTTGTACAGTCATAGTGATATCACCCGATTACCAAATATGTTCACCTCTGGCCAACACTTATTTCTGTATTTAGTAGGTAATACAGGCCAAAGGTTAAAACTTAAAGTAGATTAAAAGGTTAAGTGAAAGGCATCTGAACCAGTTGGGTGCTCA
Source organism: Corydoras maculifer (assembly GCA_019802435.1). NCBI lineage: Eukaryota > Metazoa > Chordata > Actinopteri > Siluriformes > Callichthyidae > Corydoras > Corydoras maculifer. The sequence continues at coordinate 796,186 of JAFMOD010000064.1, forward strand.
TTAGCAGCTTCACATAGCTAACAAGTCCTAAGCTATGCTAGATTCTGGCGAAATAACTGACAAAGGGGTAATAAGAATGCTTTGAGGTTACAGTGAGGAGAAATCCACAGCAGTGAGCCCGGGCTCGGAGCCTAGTTTACTAATTTGAAGCAGCAAAATGTAATAAAAACCCAAGCAAACAAGTCAAACAAAGGCAGGATTTACGAAAAGCCAGGGGAATGAGGGTCTACTGGCTTGTCATTGGTGTAGCCATCGATGTGAAAAGCGCACCAGCTGAGAAGGCTTTGTGACGCATCGCTGACTGAGTCACTGGTCTTGAATGTGAGGTTTGAGCAGTGGAGCAGCAAAAGCACTTGTGACCAGATTACTCCTACTCTGCCCTGTTTAGTGGGCACACTGTGTGTGGCAGAATCCTGGGGGGTCTCACTCTCATCCTCTCCCTTGTCAGGCTCAGAGGGGGGCATTGCCAAGGTAGAACAGGAGAAAATAGCCAGCACATTCCACACCTAGACGTGGACCATTCCAAGACCTAATTACGAGTGGGAGTCCGAGTGCGGCAGACCACATTAGCAGTTCACCTCACACAAAAACAAAACAGAGGCTGAGACAGGCGTACAGTCGCACAGAAATAGTTCTATTCTAACAGCTCTGGGTTTTCTCTAATAATCAACCCGGGTGGTAGGCAGACGCACTCTCCAATCCCCCTGCAGTACTTGGCCCGGAGCTGCTGCTGCTGCTGCCTACAGTCTGACTGGAGAACACGGAATGTCAAGAATTTGCTGCATGTGATGAAGTGGGTGACAGCAGACATTTTCTGCACTCCCACTTTTTCATGCATTCACAGGACGTTCTGTCTGAACCTCATCGCTTCACGAGCTTCTGTGTGCTTCATAGTGTACTTTAAAGATGCTGTTTGCAATAATAGCATATCCACTTTTATCCACCATTTTCACCTTAAAACTAGTTTGAAACATGTTTGAAAGTGAATTTCATGAGTTACATGTTTCATGAGTGAAAAGAACCTTCAAATAAATTCACACTGTTTTATAATATATTGTAACGTTAAGGCCCATAACTTACCCCTAAAAAAATAGCATTCCAAAGCCACCTCCACACTGCAGAAAGTCGAGTCACAATTCCTTTTTAAATGTAACATTATCAGAATCATAATACTTTATTAATCCCCAGGGGGAAATTGCAGAATTACATCTGCACATGTGCGGGTCTTGTTATTTTTTTAAGTTTGTCCTCTTTGGCTCTCATTTAAAAATTTTAAAACCAAATCTTCGTGGTTAACAACAAAATTCTGGTAAAAAAAAAAATAAATAAAAATAATCTGATGAAAACCAGAATGTGAAGATAAAGTAAACACTGATTACATTCACAATTTCCATTCTTTACCATCCAAGCCACTTATATTACATTTAATAATACTATATTTGCACTTTTCATATTTTGCACTGGAAGAGATCGTGGAGGACAGAAAAACGATGAGTCGACTCTGATGCCAGGATGTTACATCACGTTGGAATTGAATCAGTGAATCAAGTCTGTTATAATGTCTGACAAATCCTGTCTTTGATGCTCAGTTTGTCCCGACATTTGGAACTCTCTAATTAGCGAGCTGTGATTTGAAGTGTTATCAAGCATTTTTCCTGTACACTTTCATCAGCATCTATTATTGTTTTTTTTTTTTCAATTTGAAACAGTGATTACTATTTGGTCTGCTTTATTCCTGTCTGTCCCTTCGGTCTGACACACTTTGGATCACAATGACCTGACAAACACAGCATGTCTTAAACACCTTCATCCTGGAGAAAGTGGGGCAAACTGTGAGGGGCTTATAGCTGCTTCCAAAATAAAATCTGATTTTTAAAAACTCTGAGCATCAATTTCTATCTAAGCAGTATAAACATTGAGTGAAAACCAAATCGCAGTAAAATAAGATTTAAATAAAACACAGAGTGCCAGATGAAGCTGGACTGTGCATATCAAATCTCTGTTGGAACTTTGTCTCTTATTGCTTTGTTCTAAAACCAGAAATTCAGCCTTAAAAGACTGTAGTGGTTTTCAAATCTGAATACATCAGAAATGAATTAATGTCCAAAACCAATTTATAGACTTTTACTCAAATTTGGGCAATCAGTCCTTCGGCTGACTGGAAGCCGGTGTAAGGATCTATTATCTGATTCGGGAGGTTTAGTTAGATTCCATAGCAGAGATCTATACTGCGAGTTGAGAAATAAGTTCTCCTAGAACTAATGGAGGCATAAACTGCATTTTAATTTTTATTAAGGTAGATTTACTTTTATTTCACCCATAGTAAATAATGATGTAGGCAGCATCCTGTGGGTACTGATGTAGGATAAGGACTAAAACTAAAAATTGCATAGATTATAGATACTTTCAAATTAATTAAGAATACTAAACAGACTTCTTTTGAAAACTAACTGCATTTTGTTGCTTTGTACTTGTATATGAACAAAGACAATGAAGTTCAATCTATCCATTCATTCTCCATGCTTCCATTGTAAGAAATTCTTTAGCTGTGTGTTTTATAATTTGTTCATATAACCAAAAAAAAGAATCAGTGTTCATTCTAGAGTCCGAAAAGTCAGCTTTCAGCTGTCGAATGTTATTAAATAATTGGTTCACCATGTAGTGAGTAGTGAATAAGGAATGAAGGAACCAGTCTGAACACAGCTCTAGTGTCTAAAACTCATTTTAGTGGCTGAAGGTATTTTGGTTACACATGTGGACCGATGTGGACAATCACACAGCAGATAGCAGGCTGGGAAAGGCAGAGTGAAAAGGGAGAGTTAGAAAAAACATTACACAGCTGGGCCTGAGATCATCTTCACAGTAATCTACAGTTTTAATCAGTCTGCCTGTTTATTCTGAATGGATTCATACTGCCTTGAGTGTGCCACATTTTTTCAAACGAGCTGCGATCTGATAGCCGGCAGACAGTGCTCAGCTCTTTTGGAAAGCCTCCTCATCTGCAGACATTCAAGGCTCTTCTTTTGTTTACAGTTAAGATTCTTATTAGCACTAATTTTATATTTTCTGTTGCCATAAAGTCCATCCAAATATTCTGCTTCGCATCCCATAAAAGGCCATCAGAGGAGCTGCTATATCCTGACAGATTTCAGAACAGTCTATAAAACATTACTGCTGGTATTTAGCAAAGACATACAAAGTTCCCAGGCAATCAAGTGCTGTTTAAAAACCGTCCAAAGCGCTTTTATATTGTATTGGCTTGGTGACGATTAGTAAACACATGAACCAAGGGAAGGAAGCAACTCATCCTGTGGTTACTCTACAGAATCACAGTTTCTCAAACATGTTTGATTTGAAGCTTTGATTGAAAATATAAAAAAAAGGCTGATGACAATAAGAACGGTTCATAAGAGTCAGTGAGACGTTAATTTTGCAAACTGCTTTTAATCTCATCAGTGAGTCACTCACTGGCCCAAAGTAAGGGACCTGGACCAGCATGACGCCCTAAACTGGAACTGGTCTGGAATGTTCTATAATTTAGTCTGTAAAGTATGAAACTCACCACTGAGGTATTCGAGGTGATTAAGGACAGGTCTTCGTGTGGATTAGTCAAGTTCTTCCACACAAAACCATCCAACTGTGTCTTTATGGACCCTGTTTTGTGCACCGGGGTTCAGTCATACAGCAACAGAAAAAGGTTTTTGGTACAATTACATTTAACCAGGCTGATTTTTCACCACTGCACATCCTTTGTTTTTAAAGAAAGACACCTTGTGAGGACGAAGCCCAGACAGGGTTTTCAGTTTATGTACAGGGGGGAAAAATGTCTAAACAATGTCACATGACCTGTCACAAATGTCATTCATTTACCCCTCATGTGTTTAAAACAGAACATCCATCCATCTATTATCTTACACTATCCACTACTAGGGTCATGGGGGGGGGGGGCAGTGTTCCCACTCACACAAACACACTCTATATGGGGCAATTTGGAGAACTCAGTTGACCTTGATCCATGTTTTTGGACTGTGGGAGGAAACCGGAGATCCTGGAGGAAACCCACGCGGACACAGGGAGAACATAGAAACTCCACCCAGATTTCGAACCGGGAATCCCTAGCGCTAAGAGGCGAACGTGCTAACCACTAAGCCACCGTGCCGCTTAAAACAGAACACGTGTTAAATATTAAGACTAGCTGTAGAAACCTTAATACATTTTCATAGATGATAAAGCCAGAGAATGAAGCATTGTTAACTTCTCTGAATAAAGCTTTCACCTCATAATTCGTAAAATTAATTATACAATAAGCCGCTCAGTTCGAAAATCCTACTTAAAAGGAAATGACTTTGAATCAACATGACTACACAATCCAGATTTATTTAGGTTATTTTGCACCCGGGGGGGGGGGGGGGGGGGGGGGGGGGGGGGGGGGGGGGGGGGGGGGGGGGGGGGGGGGGGGGGGGGGGGGGGGGGGGGGGGGGGGGGGGGGGGGGGGGGGGGGGGCTGTAAAGTTAGTGATGTGTGTGTGGGGGGGGGGTAGCTGTAATCACATAATCATGGGCTTGTACTCTTCACTCAGCCGAGCCAAACTTCTCGTTTCCACTCTCCCCTTTACTCCTCTGAGTTTAAAATCAATTGGGTAAAAGTAGAACTACCGTGGTGTAAAGATTGATAAGTAGTCCATCATACAGAAGTATAGACTAAAACCCTCTCACCACATCAGTGTCTCTGCAGAACTAACAATAAACAATACACCACCCAAATGATAACCGTTTTGTGGCGGTCCTGACCAATAGAGAACAGAGAACCAACAGGGGGCTAACAAAAAAAAAGAAACCGATGGACTACAGTCCGTAATTGTAAAACGACAAATTTCATCTATACGGTAAGTGGAGGATATAGACAATGGAGCAAAGGATTTTTCATCCCGACATACTTTTGATGTGGAGCTTAATAAACACAATAATAAACAGCTCAGGAGGTGTTGACAACCTTTTCTGACATTTGAAGTAAAATCCATGAAACAACACACTTAGCTGACGTTTAACCTTTATCCCTGTATGGCCTCCTGAATTTGAGGAAACATAGTTGAAGTCAGTGGGGGTGTAACTGGGGGAGTAAGGTGGGTGATCCAAAACAGTTGAGCCACATTTACATTTGGTCATTTTTTGGACACTTTTATCCAAAGCGACTTACACAGTGAGCACAGGATTAATCACAACATCCCTGGAGCAATGAGGGTTAAGGGTCTTGCTCAAGGACCCACATAGGAAACTTTAGTGGACCTAGGATTTGAACCCCCAACCTTCAGATTGATAGCCCAACACCCCAACCACTGAGCTACCATTTAGGTTGAAAGGTGGCGCACAGGGATCACAGTGAACTGGTGCGTTATTACGCAGCGAAATCCAGAAGAACATTTCATATTTTTTTTCGGAGATCTCGACATTACAGGGTTGATCGAACAGAGAGGACTCAGGACGACCCCCAGTCAGCGCCGCTCGTCTGGTGCTGCACATTACAGCAATACTAAATGATTAGAGCGGTGATGGACATCACCATGGCTCCCTCTAGTGGCAAATCAATTAAACTCGGCGGTTTATACAAAATTAAATGTCTGATTAGAAATAAATTTCTATTAGAAATTAGATTGGAAAACTAAAACAAGAGAACATGGGTGACGTCAGAGTGCTCATTACAGGAGACCGTACAGATTGGTGACGTAAAAACGCATCGCATTGCGAAGCGCACAGTTTGGCAGAAAGTCGCCATGGACATGAAGCGTGATGCGCATGCGCGCGCCAGGTGTCTTGAGCGCGTGGATTTGTGTTATTAACGCAGAAGTTAAATGCAAGTTGTTCTGAAATGTTTTCGTTTAAAATAAAACCTTAAATCAAACTGAGATCGTGAGAACTGCCTTTAGAGCCAAACCTTCACCACAACATATTTAAACGAACTTACCCGTTTGATTTCCCTGATTCCCTGGCATCGTGTTTTCATCAGATAATAAATCCAAATCCGATCATCAACTTCATTAACGATCAGCGACTTCATTCATGTTTTAATCTTTTAATGCTCGGTTCTATAAAAACGCCGCGCCGTCGGTTTACCTCCCGAACAAACACCTAGGTAAGTTTTCAGGCTGTGTTCAAAATCACTCCTTCACAGATAGAGTGCACTTACAATATAGTGCACGAAAAATATCCCACAATGCACCTGGATGTAGTGTTCGTACGATGAAAAGTTCGAGGCAGCAGATGGACCACAATGCAACAGCGTTTCACAAACAGAATATAACGAATCGGAAAAAAACAAGATCAAAGTTATTTCATTACTGTAAATAAAATGTCTCTTAAACTCACATGCTTAGGTTTTATTATTTAATGTTCTGTTAAAAAAAAAAACACAAGCTTTTTTCTTTAAATCAGAGTGAAAAGTTTTGCTTTGAAGTTAAGATTATTTCTTATTTCTGCAGAAATCCAGACCCAGAAGCTTGTATATATATATATATATATATATTTTTTTTTTTTTTTAACAGTCACACATTTACAGATGAACACAGTACCTTCAGGAATCTGAAATTGTACCCAACTAAAAAAATCACACTAATACACTTCTGCAGGTCACGTCCTGATATCTCACACTGATTACTTTTGATTTTCCCACTATGTTACAAAAGGAAACAGTGTGTTTGAGGTGCCTTAAATACATCTACAGGTGTCCCGCCAATTAACCTAAATTCCAAATGACCAATCAGAAGCTTCCACAGCCATCACCACCAGAGCTTTTACAAATTGGTTAAAGACATAGTAATCTTAGGTTTTAGCCAATCAGAGTTTAAACTCAGAACTCTTCTTTTTATAATGCTAAAAACTAAATAAACAGATTCATGAGTGAAAATGTAATTGTGCATCCCCTTAATCCAAAGTTGCATCACATTCTTTATATGAAGGCACTGAACAGAACAAAACAAGCAAAGACACAAGTTTAGATTTTAAAACCATTAAAGATAAAAAAAAAGGGGGATAGCAATACGACTTACTGTATCATGATGTAAATCTGGACTGCAGCGGTTATATTTGGTGTTTCAAAACAGAAATACTTCACTCAGAATAAAAAATGCTTTGATATAATCCTTTATGAACAGTATGGTTACAAAAGAATTCTTAACATGACATCTGCACGTTATGAGACTTTCAAAAGTCTCTAATGTGACATGGGCCAGAGGATGATACATATATATATATTAGGGTTTACATAGAAAAATACATATTTACTACGTTTTAAAATAAACTGAATGAAAAGTGTTAATCTGAAAGGGGAACCTTTAAACATATTCCATCTTCTGGCTGAGGAGTCCACAGTCTGTTCTAAAATAGCATTTTAACAGAACATTCCTAAAAATACCTCTGCTTTGTGAAAAGTCCTTTAGTCTTTTACAGAAGGTAGGATAATTTTTTAGGACAAACACCTCTTTAATTAACACATGTATTTATAAAGTGGTCTGATATGGAGAGTGAATGTCATTCATCTGTAAAATGTCTGTAGTTGAAAATACAAAAACAAATACAAAGAAAATATTTTCTTCTTCCGGCTTCTGTCCATAAAGGGGAGCATTTCGCAGTTTTACATCAGATACACTGATTTACCCCACATTCCTGTTGTGGTTTGCGACTTTAACTACACAATGACTGACAAAATGTACACTCCTGAATACTTTAACAGCATAGTGTCTTCAATGTACATAGCATTTTTTTAGATGTGGGAACCATGGAGGACATGCAGACTACACACAGATAAACGTTGTTCCCCTCACGGGGAATCAAACCTGGGACCTTTACTGTAAGCGTCATGTTGATGCTTCAGGTCTAAGCAATATTTTAATGTGAAAAATCACCTTCATCACGTTCTGTAATAAATAAATATGTTCTGAATATGTTAGTATGTTTTTTAGTATGTGTACATATTTCTCCTGTGTATCGCTGGATCCTGTGGATTACAAGGCCATTTAATATTATATTGCAAAATACCAAAGCTGCACAATACACCAAAGTCTGTTGACACCAAATATGATTGATGTTACATCACATATAGCAATATGACTCTTAAATGATCTCATAATGCTGAGGATCTAGGGATGTACACAGGAGGAATTGTTCTAGAGCAATAAAAATGTACACAGGAGGAATTGTTCTAAACATTAAAAAAAAATTATAATTTACCACAGAATATAATCAAGGTGATTTAAAAAAGCTATTTATTTTGACAAAGAAATCCTGCTGGGGGGGGCGACCACAGAATGACATGACTTTCAGGCCCTAATGAGATTCCTGTTTACATAAAATTAGGTCTTGAAAATCTAGTACTGGAAAAACAAATGCAAAAAAAATTAAACAATAAATATAAATCGAGTAGATACCAATACAAACATTTACTGCATATAAATTGAAGCAAAGTCCTTTTTGAAAGTCTTTAATGTTCTTAAAGCTCTGTTCTTTAGTTGAGTCACACTTCCTTGAGGAGATCTAAACAGCCTGTATTTGTGTTTTTGCCCATACGTGGCAGAATGGCGAGGTTTGGAGACTGGCTGTCCAATGGCTCCTTGCTTGAGAGATGCTCATCCTTTTTAGGGATATATTGTCTAGAGACACAATGATGTGAAATCCCTGCAAGTACTTATTATGCGTTTTTGTGGGAGCCAATCATGACCTTTGAGACGAAGTTGACGATGGCGCTGGCAGGCTGCTCAGGATCGTGTTCAGCAAAAAGGTGGCACACATTGTCCATGCCACTACCTGTCTTCCTGGCGACAAAGCCAAATATCCTGTAGAGATGTAAAACAAATCATTTAAGATGCAGTGGAGGTGATGATACAGTATGGTGCACTAGAAAGCATCTCTTATAGGGGTGTAGCAGCTCAGTGGTTAGGGTGTTAGGCCATCAATCTAAAGGCGGGTGGTTCTGATTCCCTGTCCACCAAATATGGCTATTTTGAGCAAGACCCTTAACACACTAACTCCATGTTAATGACTCTGCAATTAAATCAATATCAAGGTGTGACTTACTTTGCTGATGGGTATCCCTCTCTTCTCCATCTGTTAATAAAGAAAGAACATTTAATAAAAACTCATTTGTAATTAATCTTCTTTGTAAGTAATCTGACGCATTTTAATACTCACTTCCTATCCTGAGGGTCCAGAGCACAGAAGATAACCATGTTGACAGCATAATGTCTTCTGAAGAAGAGCCTATAAACACAACGTAAATGAGAGGTGATGCAGGAAAGAGGTAAAGCCTGAGTGTAGAGAGGGGTCGTAAACAGAGAAATGAGCCCTTACTTTCTCTGGTTGTCTGTTAGCGTGATGCCCTGCGAGGACACTTTAAAATGCACTACAGTTGAACAGGGTGGAGGCTCCAGGCTCAGGAAGTCTGTGGTGGCTTTTTGCACAGCCTGGTTTCCAGTCAAAGACTCCATCTCCACAGAGCCGAGGAACCACACGTTACATGCTAACAGAAGAAAGCATCTGTGTCAGCTTAAAAGCCATTAAAAAAACACAAGTGTCAAGAAAATATTCCGTTTTTTTTAAGTTGGAATTAAATTAATTGTAAAAGCAATATTTGTAAATTGTCAAAAAGAACCTCTAGAGTTTATTTCCACGATTATAAAAAAAAAAACATCACGTGCTAACTGTGATTCTACTGCCAGCTGACAGGTGACTAAAATTATAAAATGCTTGTACGATCACAATCCTGTTGACATGAATGTAGATTTGGTGTCACCTGCTCCCTGCTTTAACAGCTCGGCTGCAGAGTTTGTAATGCATTGAGACGGTGTTGTCTCTGCAGTGTCCTCTAGTGGATCTAAAGAAAAAAACGTTACAAAAAACTCCAGAAAGCATGACATTTATTTCTAGGATATGATTTCTATCAAGAAGTGAAAATGGTGTGTTATACCTCTGTCAGGAATAATGAGCTTGCACGGCAGAGCTAGCGGCATTATAGAGTGCTGGAAAACCAGTGCAGACAGGCTACCTGTACAATTACACACAGACAAAAATAAATGATGAGGTTAGTTTTACTGAACAGAACCTTTGATTTTTGTTGAACAAATGGCTCTGAAACCCTGTGAGAATGCTGCACTGAAGACTTTCAGAGAAGTTGTGCAATTTCAGAGAATTTTCCATATAAAAAGGGTAAATAAAATACAGAAACTCTTAAGCATTATTGTAAACAGGAGATATTGAAAGAATTAAAAAAGAGATGGATGTACATAAGAACATACCAAAGTATGGCTCATTGGGACAGCCCTTCAACCGAACTCCTTTAGACGTGCACTCAATGAGAAAATGCCGAACAAGCTCATTGGACAAATCACCACCTAAGAGACAAATAGCACAGAACAGTGAAAACACATTATTTATCTAATTACCCAATAAATATTACATTTTTCATGTTTCCCTAGTTTTTATTCTTATAATGTACCATTTGAAAATGATTCGTCTTGTGAGTATAACATGTTTTAAGTATGATTTACAGATCCCTTGTTTAATCCACAGTTATTTACTGAATTCCACCTACTAGAATTAAATATATAAATACACATATTTACCTGAACTGGCCTGTACGGATGTAATGGTACATTTAAGAAATTACTGTATGTTTTATTTTGTTTTTTAACAAGCTTCATCAAAACCAATTTCATATTTATATCCTCCTTATAATACATACTGTTCCTCGAGGCTAAATAAAAAGCTTCAGTTTGCACCTCATACTTTAAAGGAAATTCAAGTTCTTCAAGCAGATTCTTCCTCCTATTTCATTTCTTCGACACCGCACAGGTGGACTGAGTGAAAAGAGGGATTTCTCCACTTGGTGTCAGGACGGAGCATTCTCGAAATGCTTGGCTCAAAGGTAAAAGAATGAGCACAATGACTTCAGCATTGTGTTTCCCTTTCTGAGCTTTTTCACAAAAGCTTGACTCAGGCAGTGAGACACTTGATGTCATCACAGGTGGTCAACCTTAAAGCTGGAGGGCCAAAGTATGCCTGCATGTATAAAAGTGCATGTTGTTCGTGTGCAGTGGCATGTAAGGGTTTGCCAAAATGTCCAATCCCGGTAAATAATGAAATATATGTGAACATATTTTTAGTTGCCAAGCACAAAGTTAATGATTAAGACACACATCTTAATAATAATTATAAGCAAAAATATAATAATTTCACGTTAGTTAACTTAAGTATACTAATTCGTTTTTCAGGATCTAAAAAACAGGATCTGTGTCATGGGTTTCATGACATTTTATATCCACTGCTTGAGGCTACATATAAACGTCTTTGTTGGAAGGTGACTTCACTTTAGACAATGTTTCAAGAACTAAACCAAATAACTTGGGCAGCATTCACGCTGTTTCTGTATTGCCGTCATGTATAGCCATGTTTTTACCTTTCTTGCTTTGCTGCATGACTGACAGAGGAGGCGTGGCCACCTTCATAGCCAGTCCATAAGCACCTTTAAAAGAGTGACTGTCACGCACGATGAAGAAACCAGGCTCCTTCTCTTTCAGCACAGCTATAGCTGTAAAGAGAAAGATGTTTGATTTTTATTGTGCTACTGCGTTCTGTTACTGTGCTATTAAATCAGTGAAACTAACGGATTAAATGAATGCACAGTTACCTTGTTCCCTTGCAATATCAGGCTTGTACCAGTATTTGGAAGTGTCCTGGACAAAATTTACTGTAAGCTGTTTGCTCATAAGCACATCTAAAAACAAGAAGAGGACAAAATATATAATATCCAGATAATAGCAATGTTTAATTCTTAATATTAAATTTATTGATATGATTCCTTTCTATTTCATATTTACTAGTGGATAGTAAGATTATTGTTTGTTTCTATTGTTTTTGAAATACAATATTTCATTATGGGAAATGACCTGGTAGAGGACTGCCACTGCTGCTCCTGGTCTGAAGCTCAGGAATCATGTTGGGAAATGGAATGGAGAGTGAGCTGCCACTGTGTGGGCTGGAAAACCCACTGGGTGCTGGGGAGATGGAACCATATGAGCGCTCATTGTCCAAGGCTCGCGTTTTCTCAGGAAGTGGAGGCTGCTGGGACTCGTAGTTCAGTCCATCGGGTTCCTCGTCAAAGCTAAACGCCGGGCTGCTATTCAGCATGTAATGCGGTCGACTGTTCTGCCCGTCTCTGGGCGAGCTGTGGGCATTAGGTGCTAGGTGAGCGTGTAAGTGGGGGTGGTGCGACGCAGAGGAGTTCTGGCTGAATTCCGAAGTGCCAGAGCGCTGGACATTTAAAGAGGCATGGCGGGTCAGCATGGCTTCTTGGCAGGTGGACCTAGCTGAGCTAGAGGGCAAAGGGTTAATTAATAATTACTAAAATTCAGCACAGTAGTTCTTAAATACAATACTTCTTCTAGTATCTTTTGTTAGATTTATCATTTGAGCTACAACAAAGTTCAAATCAACTATAATGAATTAAATGAATTAATTAAAACTATAATGAACAGCATAGTATCAAAAATACTGCTATATTAATCCATTTTTAAATGTACATAAGCATGTAGGTAAATAAGTATGTAGACACCTAACTACCAATTTTCTTTTCTTTAGACTGCTTTAGGTGCCACAGTGAGAATTGTTTGTTTTCTAGTGATCTTAACTATTCTGAGCTTTGAAAGTGGATGCTTGCATTTAACATTAATTTTAGACAACATCCCTTCATCTGAGACATGCTAAGCTGTTGGTCTTACCCGTCTGTGAGGGTTATAATGGCCCCAGTTGAGGTGGAGTGGGTGAGGGGTCTGTGGGATAGCTGTACTCGGCCTAGGTCTGGCCCCATGATATCCGGGTAGGCTCTCACGTCTAAAATTCAGCACACAGACAAAGAAAAAATTAGAAATGTTATTTTTAAGAATATGAGCTATTAGGTATTTAATAAAGATCCCATTTAGATCCCAAAGATCCCAAAATGCTTTCTTTCTTTGTTGAATTACAAAATTTCAGTTTCTGGAGAAACTAAACACCATGGCAACAGAATGTAGGGTCATGGCAGGATGCCATTTGTAAAGCTAACTGAGGGTTGAACACTTTAATAACTACATGCTGTTTCTCTAACAAAGCGGAACATTTTAAACAACAAATTGTTGTTGTTTATTGAAAATGCCATGTGGTAATGAAATTCCAAATTTTATACATGCGTATATCTACTGATCTGGCATTTAGTCTGCTCGTCAGTTGTCTGTTTTCTTTCATTCTGGTCTTTTGTAAGGTCAGAAAGCACATATGTTTCTCTCAAGCACAAAAGCTTCACATTTCAAAAAAGCCACTCCTTCAATGTCTACTGGTGAAATAGCAGTTCAGCTAAAGCACTCCACAAGTTTTATTGAAATAAAAGTTTCCATGTGGAAGAAATTAATTAAAGTGAAGTAGATACCAGGTCCTGATATGAACACAGAGCATTGTTCCCAGAGTACTGGTTGTGTACAGGACAAATAAAGATCTGCTAGATCGAGACTTTTACTGTGTATTTAGTCTGACTATGATCTTTGATTATATTTTTTTATCATCACAGTGTACTTGCTGTAGTTGTCATGTTTTGGATAATTCATTTCTGGTAGAAAAAAAATCTTATTTTATTCAATATTTAATTCAAGTTGAAGTTAAAGTAGTTCGGGACACTTACCATGCTCAGCCCTGTAAGCTCCATACATTGGCATGCTGGACGCAGGAGTCTGGGGTAAGGATGAAAACTCTGGCATTGTCTTTACTGTTGAAAAAGACAAGAAATGGTCTGGTTTGGTGTCTCTAGCGTTAAGTCAAAGCTCAGTTGGCAAAAGCAGAGCAAGAGGCAATTATATAAAACCATGGACAAGTTAAAACCAGTATCCTGACGACATTTATGGACGCACCACCATTGCACAACTAAAGGCGTTTCAGACAGATGTAGTAATTTTCTGCTAGTAAATGAAGTGAGTGCATTAGTAATGAGGTGGATGTTTTAAAGGGGGGGGGATTCAACATAAAAGTATGTAAACACTTGATGCATACACATGAGCCTGTTGCACATCACATTCCACAAATGATGGCATCAGATTAAACTCCCACCACTGCACCAGCAACTTTAACATCCCACACATAATCTGTGGTGAAGTTAAATACAGTGATGTTTTCCAGCGGATGTTTGAGCGTAGGTAATGGAAATGCACAAAAAACTATTTGAAGGCAATGAAGTCTTGAATAGCTTGCAATAAACCTTCCTTTTCATCTCAAAGACATTCAGTACAAATAATTGAAGCTACAAGAAACACACAACTTTGGCAGAGAAGACATAATTAAACATGAAATCGAGAGGCAAAGTCAAAGTCAAATAGGCAGATGGGATAGGAAAAATCATCAGGAACTTCATTCATTCATTTATTATCTCCCACTTTTATCCTCTATTAGGGTCGCGGTGGGGTTCCTCATGCCCATCCAGGGGAGAACGTCTCGGGCGCTGGGCAGATACACCCAGGACAGGGCGCCAATCCATCGCTGGGCACACACTCACTCACACAGACACACTCTATATGGGGCAATTTGGAGAATTCATTTGACTTGATCCATGTTTTTGGACTGCCGCCTCATCAGAAACTTGTCTGTGTTAAATTGTCTCATTTGTGCAAAGGTTTGAGAGCAGGAGTAAAAGAGTCTTAGTTGAAGAACTAGATCAAGGCAGCATAGTAAAAAGTCCCAGGTGAGCTCCTTTGTCTCATCTGCTTACCTGGCTCTGCTTCTCATTCACAAATCTGCGTTTGATCGACGGTGCCATATGGATGTGTATTACATTACATTTGGTCATTTATTGGACGCTTTTACCCAAAGCAACTTACAAGGTGAGCACAGGGTTAATCACAACATCCCTGGAGCAATGAAGGTTAAGGCCTTGCTCAAGGACCCACATTGGTAACTTCAGTGGACCGTGGATTTAAATCCCCAACCTTCAGATTGACAGCCCAATGCCCTAACCACTGAGCTACCGCGCCCATCAAGACATTGTATTAAATGTGGCAGTTAATGGAAATCAATTAAGGTAAATAAGTATTCATAGAACATGGGCTCATCTGATTTGGTTGAACACCTGGCAAACTGCAGAGTTCTGGATCAGATGATGAAGATCAAGCAAGATATCATCATCATGGGGGGCGTTTGCTCAGTGGTCAGGGCGTTAGGCTATCAATCTGAAGGTTGGGGGTTCAAATCCCAGGTCCACTGAAGTTACCAGTGTGGGTCCTTGAGCAAGGCCCTTAACCCTCATTGCTCCGGGGATGTTGTGATTAACCCTGTGCTCACCTTGTAAGTCGCTTTGGATAAAAGCGTCTGCTAAATAATCAAATGTAAATGTAAATGTAATATATTAGACTGGCAAGCAATGCATTGCAGTAGTGGGAGAATGATCATTTCAGACAAAACCTCAAAATGAAGCAACCTGTACCTACTTATTCACATGTCTCTTACTTTTAATTCAGTGATAAATCAGTCTGAATAATTTAATTTTAGTCAAAACACAGAAATAGGATTTTGTTGCGTCTGAACAAACCACCATATTTCCATGTATGAATCATGAGTTTTACAACAATGGTGAAATGCTTGGGTATGTCTTGTGAGCAGCAATAATCTACTTCAGAACAGGTTCCAACAAGCATTTCATTTGGTTTTGTAACAGCTTCTTACACAAGAGACAATATTTAAAAAAAAAAAAAAAAAAAAGCTTAGTGCTGCTTATATTACATATAAAGAAAGTTCTTTATATGCAGGAGACTAAATCAAATAGAACATATAAAATGGCATCTACTGTATAAGGTTTATTAATGTGTGTATGAGATGAGTATATAGTGCAGAGGATAAAATATGCAAATGGGTGGAGAATAAAGAAATCAATTATATGAACATAATGAGACACTTACTATGTATAAAACCCTCAGAGTAATACCTGTAATAATAAGCTGCTCAGTACATCATCCCTTACATATCACCCAGTCCTATCTTATGCCGAAGTATAAATTTAAGAAGTATTAGAATAAACAGAGAGAGGTTTGGAAACACATGCAGGAGGTAAGTATATGTTTTAGTTAAACATGAATGAGGCAAGTTTGTGTGGAGAACAAAGTGTTAGCATTTAAATGTAAACATCTGGGTACATGCTGAAAGATCTGTGATGGTAAGTGTCTGTGACATACCAGAGTATGTACTCACATCATTATCACAGCAAGGCAGTAACCACAGCAAGAACAAATTCAGCCAAAGTCAAGCAGTTCATAGCCGATCAAACTGGATTATGTGTACAGCTCTGTCTGTCTGCGTGTACAGGTCGTGTCACTTACCATAAGGCGTGGGTGGAGAGATGGGAAAGGATGGTGTTGGCGGAACCACATCATTGCTCATGTCCATTCCACTGTTTAGCCCGGCACTCTGACCTCTGTATTCAACACTGTTGGTTCTGTACAAAGGTGCATGCTACAGAACAAGTACATGTTAGTGCTAAAGCATGGAAACTATGGGCAACATTAAACATACAGTTGAGTTATTAGTGGTTTATGGCTAATAACTTATTATATATCTTATTTGAAATGATTGTGCAGTAATTTAAAGTTTCCCATCTTCGTATTTAAAGCAGCATTTTCAAGTCAAAGCAACATTTGTGTAATTAGACACAAAAACAGTATCAAAACACTTCTGTTATTTAGATTCTTATCTAAATAAGAATTTTACCTGTGGTGGGGCTATACTGTGAGGGTAGACAATTCTGTCCCTGAACTCTGGCTCGGGTTCCCATGTCTGTCGGATACACCCCCCTGAATGTTGGGCCACTTCACTACTCTGCCGACTCAGAGTCCTCAGGTTCTCCCCAGCAGCAGCAACAGCTGATCACACACACAAACACAAAGATATTACAGTTATTACTTCTGTTGTCATTGTGTTGCTTTTTGTGGCCTTGTAATTAATCAGTGAAAAGTTTACTATTGAGGTTTAAAGTGGACCTGTTCTTCAAAAGTTTTGAGAAGCATAGCAAATAGTACAAACTATGAAAATAAAGATGTAGTAGTTTTTGCTGATAAAAATGAAGAAGGTACAAAATTAACTAAAATTAATTAAGGGAGTTAAAATTTGTTCATTTTAATTAGGGACCAAGATAAATAGACCCTGCAGCTATGCGTCCTTCTGTGTCTAAAACTAAAATGACATTCTAGATTCTAAACTGCTACATCTAATGACAATGTAAGGGGGAAAAAAACAGATCCGCACCAGAGCCCAAGCAGAAAAGGAAAGGATGTGAAAATGAAAGGTTAGGAAGATGTTAAGAAGGACAGCATGTAGAATATAAAACCCTAACGCCAGCAAGAAATGACCAAGTGCCATCTAAATTACCTACCATTTCTTCATAACCTAGGTTTAAACATGTTAGGTGGACGTCACATGAAAGTGGCATGTAGACAAAGATTCCTCCCACCTTTTGTAGAATGCCAAAAAACAACAACTTCTTTTTTGTCGGCTGAGCCGTTTGTTTGGCTGTCTAGCCAACCTGTTAAGTGTCAGTTAGCAGTGAAGTGTTAATCTTGGCTGTTCACAAACATGACCCCCCCCCCCCCATTTTTGTCTCAGGAATGTTAATAAAGGCAAAAGGGGCCAATCACTATTTTAGAGCCAAACATGTAGAAAAAAGTAAACTGCTAAGTCATTATCATCTCACTGGTGAAAGTTAACAAGTCTCACCTTTGATAACTGGCTTAACTCCCATGAGGTGCCAAAGGGTTACAAACAATAGACACACACACAGAAATGTGTTTTACAGATATGTGTTAGTGTCCACTTAGTATAGTTAAATGAACAAGGAAAAAAAGAATGTGGAGTTAATTAGATAAATCAATTGCTATCATGATTTAGCTTAGTTGCTCAGAGAATTGATGAAGACTAAAGAGATTTTATTTACTTAAGTGTGTGTGTGTGTGTGTGTGTGTGTGTGTGTGTGTGTGTGTGTGTGTTTGGAGGGGGGTCAGAAAATAGAGATGTTCTTATTACATTTTCAGTAGTCTTTTATCTGTATTAAGAATATTGGTCAAATTTGAAGTGAGCGTTAGCCACCAAATGCTAAGTTACAGCTAAATCACTCTGGGTGCACCACAAACATTTCCAATCTCTCAGTTCCAGCATAGTCATACTTTGAACAAGATTTAAATGACAACTGTCCACAGTGACCAAAGTTTTATTGTATGTATAATTTAAGATTTTCTCTCCAGCGTCAAGCGATGAACGCATCACATGAATTATACAATCATAATGAAAAGGTTCCAAATTATAAAACCATCCACAAAAACCCAAAATGTTTCTCTTTATTCTCCAGGCATGAGACTTTCAGGCCTCAACGGTGCCCAGATCTATTTTAAAGAGGGCAGTTTGCTTGCGAAATCAAGCATGATTTGTATCATTGTGGTTGTTGGTCAGCTATATTTTTCTAGTGGTTTGATTTTTGCATGATACTTCACAAAACACTCTATAAGTATGGCTTTGTGTACAATATTAAAATTCTTTCTTTCCAAACTGAACGGATCTCAACATCTCAACACATTGCTGGCTGAATTCATGATACAATCTTTTTATTACCTAAATACATGGAACCTTTCAACAACTGGTGCAGTGCTGCTGCTTTATGAAGTTTCTCTTAAAATGTTAAGGATTGTTTTCTGTGCCATTGTCGCCCTTGGTTCTCATTTATCTTATCAGATAAAGCACAGCCTTTTGTGCAGCAGTGTTTTGACATCTGCTCTTCAAAACAAAAAAACTAAAATTCATATGTTGGAGCTACACATGGTGATTTCATACATATTTTGGTTGTTCCGCCTTATAAGCTGTTTGTCAGCACTTGAGAATGCTGAGCCTCAGGCTGCTTCCTCTCCTGTCTGTTTCTTCTACCATCTCCTCCACCCAGTCCCTCAGACTCCAGAGTATAAATCCCGCCATTATACTCAGCATGAGTCACTGCATGTTGGACTATATTTATGCTTTAATGTACTCAGTGTGGATGTAAAACCTTTACCAACACACAAACTTTATACAAATGGAAAGGTAGATGGTAAATCTGTGGGTTTTTCTAACAAAATCTTACTAATTATAATAAAATATATGCACTTATTCCTTTTTTAAACTTATCTTAAAGTTTTTTTTTTTCATAAAACATTCAGAAAATATCAATGCTACTTAAGTCCTGGGAAATAAATAAAAATGTTGTTCTAAAGTCAAATCCATTTTAATTCAATATCATTTTTTTTAATGTCTGTCTATTCATCCAAAAGGCCCTTGTGTGGTCAGACACTGATGTTAAACGAGAGGGCCTGGCTTGTCAACTCAGTATTAATTCGCCTAAGTTTAAATGATGTTTAAAGCATTTGGGGCACCTTCAGGTCCAGTTTAAATGACATTTTGCTGAATTTCATGCACATTCTTTAGTTTCTTTATGGGAATTTTTTAAATGTAGTGTATAACTCCTTTAAAAAAAGTTGGTTGACACTGTACCTGATACCTGAGATTGTGAATATTGTAATGTTATAATGGTGTTTCATGAAAATTCCTTAGATTCCAAGGCAACGTCTACACAGGTGTGTGTGTGTGTGTGTGTGTGTGTGTGTGTGTGTGTGTGTGTGTGTCCTTTGAGTAGTCCCACAATACCTACAGTTGTCCGCCAGCTGGATAAACAGACAACATTCATTGCAACCATTAAGTAAACAAGCCACAAGAATACCACCTGATAACTGATTGACGAGCATAATTTGCCACCAATACAAAGAAAATTCTTTGCTTTTTTATCAGTACTGCAAACAACATTTGTAAACTCTCACAAATCTCGTATTTACAATATTATCTTGTCCTCAGTTTGTTTTTATCTCTTTGTAAATGTGTTTGGTTTTACTGTAAAACTGTGGATTTACTTCAAACAAATTCCTAAGATGTATGGTAACCCCCCTTTTCAGACCTCGTCTTAATGTCCCTAAGGGAACAAGTAGGACTTTGGAATTTGATCCAAGCAACAAAAAAGCAGCAATTCTAACATGGTTACTTTTAGTAAGATCACAAACACTGGGATTATTAACTGCTACATGTATAGTAAGTGTTGACTGGTTAGAGGTCTAGCTGAAGGTCTTACCTTGGAGATCTGCATTCAGCTTCATAACTTTTGAAATCTAATATTTTAGAAGGTTGATCTCCTACAGTTGGTTTGATGACCTATACAAGTGCACTGTATGGCAAAACGTTCCGGTAGGAGCATTAGATACTGGAGTGCTATAACTGTAAGTCTTACCTGTCAGAAGTCAGAAATAATAACTACTATCAAAAGGTTTTTTCCAAATCCAAAAAGATATACAGGTATCCAAATTTGATGGGATCACATGGCCAGCCATATTATAGCACCCCTGGAGCAATGAGGGTTAAGGGCCTTGCTCAAGGGCCCACATAATTAACCCTCAATTCTAAAACCTTTGAAAGTGATAGACCTAAACCACTAATCAACTGTATTCAGGTCTGCAAAATGACCTCAAGTATTATCAAATATAGTGTTATGTCGTCCATGAACAGGACAAAATGTGCGTAGCAAATATGTATGAAGTAAAATGGTCATAACTTGTCTGTGACTTGAATACATATTCTAAAATTATCAGCCTATAATTTAACCACAGTACCAACATTACTATACATACCTGTTCAAAGGTAACATGCTAAATTGTATTAATTATATGTATACATTTTAAAGTTGCCACTCAGTGTTAACAGGTTTAGACAAGGTGCATATTAATATTACACAAACATCGGAATTTTATAGCATAAAATATGTAAATGTTCTGGAATCTTTAGTAATGCATCTATTTAACTTGTGGCTATTCAGTCTTAAGACATTTGTAAAGTCAGGCCTTATGCTGGACAAGCTCTGACTTGCAGTCATTCCTATTCTTCACTGCGAATGAGATCAGATTAGATTTGTGCCGGCTGATGCCAAACAGCGACAAAAATGATGAAATGCTGGAACAAATGTTGGTGCCAGATGGAATCTGAAGATTATTTAATATAATTTTTTACGCTGCAGACAAAGAACCACTGTAGAACTGGTGACTTAATACTTTGGGACATGTAGTTTAAGCAGGGTACTAAATGTGAGTAGATTACCATTGCGATCCAAAAATTTAAACAAGTGTGTTATAAATCACATTATTAAAACATTAGCAGTCCCACCACCAATGCATTCACCAAAACACAAGGAAAATCCCATTAGTAGCATTAATTACACCAGTTTTTGTTTATTTTTGTAGATTTAGTTTTAAATTAGTGATTGATTTTATCAAAGCAGAAGAAAAAAAAAACCCAAAGCTCTTCTCTATCTTACCTGTCTGCTGATTCCTGTTGTTCTCATTCAGTATGAGCATCATGCCATTGTTGCTACATGGAGTAGCAGTCGATCCTGCATTCCTCTTTACAGAGTTAGTCCGTGTTGGAATGGGGACAAACGTAGGGTCGAGGTCCAGGATCAGTTGATTGAGCTGGTCAATAGAATTGTCGATGTCCACCGTAAGAGAATTAAACTCCTCATCGTGACTTTTCCCAGCATCCTGGCCGGCAGACACCTTCAGGTTCAGAGATACAGGTACATTGCTTTGATTGTTGTTATTGTTGGTCTTTGCTAAGGCTTCATGTTTGTTTGCCTGGAAGCTTTCCTCCTCTCCTCCTTCATCTGGCAGGTAGGAATAATGAGGAGCTGATACCATTTGCTGCTGCTGGACCCATGTCTGTGTGGAGTAGCTCCCCTGCCGAAACTGCTGCCCTCTGCATGCTGGTCCAGACGTGGTGGTGACAGGATTGGAGATGCTTCTCTTGGCAAAGCAGCTTCTTCGAGCCTCGGCACTTACACGTTCATACTCTTCCACTGCCAGTGGGCCATGACTTTGTGGTTCTTCAACACCTGTTGGGCTGGAAAAGCCATCAGACAGCAGTGAGTTCTGGCTGCTCTTGTGGTTTGATGACGACAATGTGCCCAAACTATCCACACTGCGCAAATCATGACCCGATATTAGGATAACTTCATCATCAAGGATGTCCGTTTCCCGTACTTTTGGGTGTGCGTTGCCGTTTATATGGACTTGCGCAGGGTGATGCAGGACTCCCTGAGTGTTTGAGGTCCGTTCCATGCCGTTTTCTGCCTGTTGCGCATCGAGCCCAAAGCCACTCAGCAGGCGATTTAACTCCACCTTTTCTTGTTCACTTGGGCCCGTGGACCTTCCGCCTGATGTTGCACAGCGTTCATTCCAAAGGGAGGCACTTGACAGGCCAGAGTCGCTGCTGGCCGACAACGCGTGGTCACTGTGCTCTGGGCTGGACGTGACCGATTTGGTGCGGGTAGATCTACTGTTGATGACAGCGCTGCCCTGACTTCGTTTAGGGGAGAATTTGTCCAGGGTGGCAATCTGGGGCTGCAAGGATGGAGGAACTGGGGGAGAGAAGAGACGTAGCGCTTCAAGATGTCAGCTGGAATACATGCGCTTAATGAAAGTTAAACACCAAATATTTCCATATCATACAATCTGTAACACTTCAATTGTAGACTTACATATTTCTTGATTTGATATAATACACAAAATTCTTGCACTTGTTGCAGTGTGGATGTATTTTTGTAAAAGTGGATAAAGCACATTCTACACAGAATCAGCTATTTAATTTTATGCATACTTTTACTAGATAACAGACATCTGTTAGGGGATAACAGGTCTTTATATGTACCTACATTTTATGTATGATGCTTTTTGGTTTCTTAGGTAGCTTTGTTCTCAATCCAGTAGAAATAAAGGGCTTAGTAGTTATATATGAGTTTAGATTACATTTTACACTGCTCTTTCTTACATTTGTAGTAAATGTTGCAATCCAACTGGATTGGACTCTAAATACAGAAATGTGTCACATGCCAAGATTGTTCAGAAAGATTATACAGTACAGGAAAAAAAAGAATCGACAAATCAGACATGCAACACCTTTGTACAGTCAACGTTGGAGGTACATGAGTGAACCTTCTAATTTGGACTAGACACCTGTTCCCCACAACAAGGCTTTCAGCACAAGAGACTTTAAAAAGCTCCTAGAGTTTGAAGTAAGTTAATCAGAGGCTACATCTCTAACAATGGAGCCGAGCAAAGTTATGTGATTAACAGCTGTTTCTTGCACTATAAGATATAAATACTGTAAATACTGTACACAGACAAAATAAACATGCGGATGCAATCAGGCCACAGAATCACACCTTGTGTACCTCAACATGCTACTAACAAGGAAAGAACACTGGTATACATTACCCTTAGTGGCCCAGCCATTCAGTCTGTGGGAAAGAATCATTGCGGAGAGCTGGTGTATTAAAAGGTGTTAGCCTGCCAGCTCTCACCGGGCCAAATGAAGAGGCAAGAGCCAAGAGCTCTGAATACCAGGCATGCATGATAAAGACTCCCTATTCACACCATTGCATGTTCACACGGTCACCCATTCACACATACATACATACATGCACAGATCCGCGTACATCCAGCTCTCAATGAAGTCGCCCTTTCAAATGCAAACTTGGTTTTTGCTGAAACATTCTTACTGAGTCTGCACTTACTGTACCCTCTCGTCTCTTACTGCCTCCCTCTTCATACACTACCTTTCAATTTTCTTCTCTCTCCTGTTCTCCCCCTCCCACATTCCTTATTCTCACCACCCCTCTGTAAGGGGGAACAATTCCTGGTTTCCCACCTCCTTCTTCAGCCCAGCATGAAAGTCACGTAATGCTTCCGCTATAGTGTCACTATGTGAACAGGAGAAAATATAGTGCAGAACTGAGTATGCGGGTCATCACATGGTAGACTGTCTTTGCTATAATCATGAAGGGGTGTGTGTGTGTGTCTGTGTGTGTGTGTGTGTGTGTTTAAAATTCACACAAGGACAATGGTAGGGTGGCCAAATATGGAGAGAAGAATGTAAACAAGGGGGCAGGGCCTATTTGGGGGGAGGAAGAGAACATGTAACTCAATACCCTTACAGTCAAAAAAAGAAAAAGTAAAAAAAAAATGAGAGGCTGGAGTTAAAAACTTTGTTGGATGGACTGTAAGATGGTAGAATTTTTTTTTTGAAGTGTGTGAAAGTACAAAGTGAAGCAATAATGGAAGAAACAGTTAACTAGTTGTGTTGGGTTAAATAAAAAAAAATGAACTCAAAGTATAAAGTGAGACGTCTGAGGTGCTAAATAAAAGTAAATGAAATGCGTCTCTCAGTTAAAAGGATCCGTTTCTAAACTCTAGATTTGTTAAATAACTGCTCTGGCCTTTAATTGCTTCAGTGCTGTATTTGGCTGAATCTACACTCTGACCCTAAGCTCCGGTGGTGGGATAAGATATTTATTGCATTCTGCAACTGTATGAATAAATAATATACAACTGATGTTGTGATGTCTTAGTGTTAGCAGTGCCCATATTTGGCACGTCGTTCTTAGCATGATTTTCCAATTTCAGACTTTTCAAATTTTCTTTTTTAAATTATTTTCTTAATGATAAAATAATGTGTTTTTCTGGTAACAAACTATTTTCTGTTGGTTGTTTTCACCTGGGCTTTTTTGTGTCACCCTAAGTGACAAAGTCTAGTTAAATCAAATATATATATATTTTTTTACTTGTATTAAATGCACCATATACATAAATAAAATTAAATTACAGCTTTTGAATTTAAGAGGACAGTGGGCTTAAACACTAGAGTGTCTTTTAAATAGTGGTTTTAAGGGGTGATACTTTTCCTTACTTTCCCTTTCGTTTTTCCTATAAATATTTATATATATATATATATATATATATATATATATATATATATATATATATATATATATATATATATATATATATATATATATATATATATATATATATATATATATATATATTTATATAATGTTTGTGGGCGGCACGGTGGCTTAGTGGTTTAGCACGTTTGCCTCTCAGCACTAGGGATTCCCGGTTCGAATCCCCATCTGGGTGGAGTTTCCATGTTCTCCCCGTGTCCACGTGAGTTTCCTCCGGGTTCTCCGGTTTCCTCCCACAGTCCAAAAACATGGTTCAAGTCAATTGAGTTCTCCGAATTGCCCCATATTTAGTGTGTATGTCTGTGTGAGAGTGTGCCCAGCGATAGATTGGCGCCCTGTCCTGGGTGTATCTGCCCAGCGCCCGAAACGTTCTCCCCTGGATGGGCATGGGGACCCCCCCCCCCGCGACCCTAATAGAGGATAAAGCGGAAGATGATGGATGGATATATAATGATGGTTTGTCTCTCACTCATTTTCCTTCTTTAAATCTTTTAAAATCCTGTCATTAAATATTTTCTTACATAATTTTTTCTTTTGAATATGTTATTTTTACTTATTTAGGCTATATTACTTTCCCTGGCCGCAGCATAACCAGTGCAACAAGAGGCAATGTTTGCATCCTGATGCAGGAGTCTGTGTCTTCGCACCTGATTAGGCCACATGGAACCTACAGGTGGCGGTAGACTGGGAATAAGGTTTCCTCAATCTGAATTCTGATCCCTCTGATGTTGGATGAAAGTGTCTTTGACACAAAGTGCAAAACACAATATTGCCTCATGTAAGTATGTAGAAAGGAATTAATACCTGTATATAAGGAACAAACGATGCTTCTGCTTCATCTCTCCATCTGGAGGTAAAAACAACATTCCTTTCTGCAGCTAACCCCACAGTGCAGCTTTTTAATTACAGTAGTCTAAAGTGCCTTCTAGTTGAGCTGCTTTTTTATGAAACCCGAGCCGCTTTCTGCAGTTGTACCAAATTACACGCCTGCTGCTGTCAACACACATGGTGCTCTCATCCATCCAGATGTGCTGCGGCCCAAATGACTGCCTGTTCCCATTGTCCCAGGCAACAGTGTTTAGATACAAACTACAGAGTCACCATCTGATACATTTAATTCTATTAATCATGATACAGACTGTTTTTTTAGGAGTAAAATACCATATTTTCATATTCAAGAGATTAAAAAACGTGCTTGGAAAACATGTGTCTTCGATACATTACAGACAGCACTATTAAAAAATTTTCACTGTTTGGCACTGATGAAGGAGATGGGAAGTGTATTGGCACCATGGTGAAGTGGAAGTACCAAACCACACTTAGATTACAGTAAGTAGTTTTTCAGATGGCCTTCTAGTCCAGGGAGGAGATAACTATGATAGTGGACTTGCTTGGGGTTGGTATTTTGCCTTTTACCCCAGTATGGCCAAAAAGTTCTTGCCTCAATTAATGGATCATTATTAAAAGCTTGTGGTAGAGATCTAGAGAAGCAAGGGATGCTTGGTGGGCTGAGGACAATTGATGGTAAATGCAGTTAATTAAAGCACCAGCCAGAGGTCACAGATTGCTGCCAAAATCCACGATGCATGCTACATTATGAGGATGTCTGTGGCCTTTGCAGGCAGAGTGGAGATGAATGGCTTCACCACGCACTGACACAGAATACTCCAGGATGGTGCTGTTTGTCAGATTGAAAGACAGGAAGGGTGCAGAAATCACAGAGTGCCAAAATGGTGGGCATCTGTAACTCCTGCATAAGCATCTAAGGAGGAGAAGTTTTTTTTGCCCTGCTTTGAGCCATGAAGCTCCCTATATTTTTTCAGCTAAATTAAATTAAACAACCATAAATGCCACACCCAGGGGATTTGAGAAGTGAAGTTTTCATATGTAGAAAATCCCTCCAAGCTCTCTCTCTCTCAGCAATTTGCACCTTAAGTAACAACATCTAAAAAAACATCATACTGACTCCGAACTGCTGCATACAGGTTGTTCCGTGGCTCTTTTTTTAATGTATTTGGCAGGTGGGCCACATTTCTAAACAACTTTATGACCCTATGTTTGGAAATCTGCCAGTGTTCTCCAGTGTGCCTGGTTAATGATGGAGTAATGCTCCTGCCACTTGTGGATAATGGCTCCAGAGGTGTGTATGGGAACATTCAGAATTCGGAAAAATCCATCAGTGACCACTCTCATTGCTTGTAAAAGTCTTGGTAGAGCACTTGCCCTCCATCCATCATGCAATGTTTTTTTGCATGATAGTGAAAAATTGATTTGTTTCTTTCATGCCATGTTGAAAACCAGAAGAACTTGAGTGGAGAGTTAGTTTTTAACATTCCGAGCATTAATAATCAGCTAAGTAAATTAGCTGTAATAAAATTGCAATTGCAACAGTGTTTGGTTAGTGTCTCTGGATTTGTGCCACCACTTTTAAAAAAAGGGAAAAAAAATAACATTCCACAATAAAACCCACAGAAATCCTCAACAAACCAACCGAATAATGCCACACATTCTCTTCCTGTAGGCAACAGTTTGTTATTGCGACTGCAAAGGGCAAGAAATATGCACTTCATAAAAGATGTTAAACCACAACTGTAGTTTTTGGAGCTAAACCTGTATCAAGTTCATTCAATCATTCAGTATTGACAAGTAATAACATGCGGGAACTTGATTTAAGCTCCCACTGACCCTGTCTAATACTGTGCATGTTGTTTCTGGCATTCCTGGAAATAGCTTGATTTGTGACTGACAGTGAGGAAGACAGAGAAATGAAAGATTGACGAAATGAAGATGCTAAATTCCTTCAGAGCGATGTTCTCAAACATTGTGTTTACATGCGAAGACAGGAACCTCAAAATGCCGCAGGAATTCACCTTCTTCAAAGCAGCCTCCGATTCCACCAAGCAACCTCAGTCTGGGTTTGCTGTTCTGCGCTTTATTAAGGGAGCCACCCTGCTTTATGACAGTTTTGAAATGAGCTTTACTCTCAGAAGTGCTCATAACTCAATGTGGGTAGAGTCTTGACTGATTTTGGTGAGCTGAGCAACACCCTCAGCCTGCGTTTTGGAAGAGGCTCTGTATATTTGTCTATTTTCAGAGGTCTGTGAAATCCGTGGCTGACTGGAGAGGTTTGCAGTGGAGGCCACTGCAGGAGAAAAATACTTTACAGTTACCACTGTGGTGAGGACACGATGTGGGTGAGAGCATGTCTGCTTCGAGGCTGTGTGTTCAGTACAATACAAGCATGCCCTGACTAAAGGATGAAAAACTAAAGGGACAGAGAAGGAAAGGAAAGAACAACAGGGAAACCACAAATAACTGCAACTGATGTCAAAATTTCTGGGTGTGACACCATGCAGCTTTGGGTTTCTCAAATCCATATCATAAAATACAACCTTAGTTTCCAAACAAGCTGGAAGATTGAATTAAATAATATTAAACCCTTATTTAACTGATACAGGTGTGAGAAAGGACTTTCACAAAATGTTTTAATTGATGATAAAGGAACCAGCTAAAGCCCATACAGATACAGGAGCTGCGTGATAACAGCACAACCCACTGCAGTGTTATGTTCCAAAGGTTTTATCATATAGTCATCATTCAGAACATCACTACATGTGGCTCGAGATACACAGCAGTAGTGGATCAGTGCTCCCCATCATCCTGTCACTGATCAATCCTTAAACAAGGCCCTAACCCTTAATTTGTGGAATGTAAATCATTCAAGATTAAAGTAGCCACTAAATGTCACAAATGTGAATTTTGTGGACAGCGGAAGAGCTTCAGTGGTTTCGGTATCTGACCAAACTGATGACTAGATGGGCATAAATTTCCACATGGTTCTACTATCATAATAGAAGCATCAAGGCTTCATGAATGACAATGTTTTGGAAACTTGTTCAGTGGAGTAGATTAAGTATGACGTCGTCAGCACAACTGTAATTTTATGTTGTCAAAGATTTTACACAGTGTGGGAGACACACAAAATCAGCAGGGGTTCCTGACTCCTACAACCCTTTATATACATTGATTTCAGTATTTATTGTGTTGTGGTGTGTTCCCTTTTTCAGTAATGAGAAGATGCTCTCATCTTTTACATGTCTGTAAAGTCTAATGCTGTTGTGCAGTAAAATTTCAAAATCTTACTATAGTCGCTCTATTTTCTCTCGCCTGTTGGCTGGTGTTAAAAAAAATTTCAGGTGAACAAGTGCATTTGTCAAAGGAAAACATATTTTAAATGACTTATCCAGCTGTTATCTCTAGGTAGCTGCTGTAATCACCGCTGTGTCATGAGATTTTGGGAAAATGCAGTTAATGGAAACGTTGAGCAACAAAGTCAAAATATATTTGTCAACTGGGCCACAAGAGAAACTTTCTCATTCTTCCGGTGTTGACTGTGTGTCTGTGCATTTGTGTGTGTTTGCATGTTTGTCCTTATGTCCTCTTATTGATTTCCCTCGGCGTCATATGCGAGATTCATTACAGTGGCTCAGAGCTGCAGTTCTATGTTAATGCTTCAGTGTTTTTACCTTATCTCCAAACTGCTAACACAAACTATACAGTATATATATATATATATATATATATATATATATATATATATATATATATATATATATATATATATATATATATATATGTTTTTTTTTTTATATATATATATATAATATATATATATATATATATATATATATATATATATATATATATATATATATATATATATATATATATATATATATATATATATATATATATATATATATATATATATATATATATATATATATATATATATATATACACACACATACATATGAACAGCTAACAAGCAGTTTGTTAAGAAATATGTGTGTTTTGTGAGATGCATGTTTCTGGTTTTCACCTTCCCCATTGCAGATGTCTTGGTAGGAGTCCCATCTGTTGAGAGAGTCTGTAGAGCTGTAATCTACTGAGACATCTGCACCATTCTGCCAGTGTTCAGCTCCTAAAAAAAACCTGATAATTTTAAATGTCCAACATAATTATATAATTTCTATATATTAAACCTAACATTATTTCTGTCAGTGTGGAGCTTCTTCCTGTCACTCGGGGTTGACACATTACCATGTTGATATTAACAACACAGAATCTAATTTTCACATCACTTTCATTCATTACAAACAGTTCATAATACAGCTGCTTCTAATTTGAGATAATATCTGATGGTACAATCAGAGAAGTTGTAAATGCCACTGAAGTTGTCAGCACTTGTATTATGTGTAAAAGAATCCACAGCCTTAAGACAAATATCAGCTTTACTCGGAATTTGATACAGGTTTTTAACTATCATTGAGGTGAACAGATTTGTGCTTAAAGGTTTGATTTCTGATAAACTTGCAGTATTTTATTCTCTCTTTCTTCTGTTGGTTGGTAGCTTGAATATGTTAAATCTGTCTTGCTTAAACACACACTACCCCCACCCCCTTGTCTGTGTCTCAATGGAGAATATGTGTGAAGTGTGTGCTGACAGGTCAGCAAAAGAGCTCAGCAGGTCATGCTACAGCTCCCAGTAGGAGAGTTATAGCTGGATACATCTGAGTGTGTGTTAATAATGGGAATACTTGGAAAGAAAAAAGGAGTAAAGATATGGAATACCTTGGCTTCGCTCCGGACTTTCAGAGAAAATCAGTTCAACTTTGCCATAATCCGGAAATCTGGGATCTGAAATCCAAACAGTAGAAATTGAGTAAAGCCAAAGAAGTAAATGAGAGGGGTTAAAAAGAAATGCAGCATTTTTGCTTTGCGCAAGAAACCCAGTATCATCAGTCCAGAGTCAGGATAATTTTGGTGCAGCATTTGCTTGAAGGTGTTTGGGAACAAAGTGTTGCATTGATTTTAGCTGTGATTAACAAAAACCATGAGAGATTTAAGAGAAAATAAATTCTGAAAGTACTATAGTCTAGTTTACATAGTATAGTATAGTTTACGGATAAATAACAAACAAAAATAAAATATATAACTATATAAATTTGTAAAAACAGAATAAAAACAGAGTTGATTTTACTTCACCCTTTTTAGTAATATAAAGTAATAAGAAAAGCACTACAAACACGGTTTCTGCGTGATATTTAACAACTAAAATAAGTTTCATTAAAGTGTCCTTTGCTGTTCGGGATGTGGCGTGAATTAATGTATAGAAACCAAACTGATAAATGCCATGTCAAAGCAATAAATTAAAATAAGATTCACATTTTCATCTTTGCATAACCACCCCTTTTTTGCCTGTACTTTGTGATAACAGACTGACGTTCACACAGATTTGGCTTGATAAGTTTCCTGTGAACTGCAGAAACCTCTGACCTCTTTAATGCCTCAGAATGTATTAGGAAAAAGTTGGAACATCAGTGTTTGACCCTATGAGTGCAGCTTAACTTAATATACACAGATTCCCATGTGGAAATCCTTTACAGACCAGTCGGAAATCTGTCTGGTTTAAAGGGAAAGAAATCCAAGTAATGTAAAATCCAATAACATGGTTATAGTTATGGTTGCGATAAAGTTACTGTTGATGTTAGGGTAGGAATATTTATGGTTAAGGTTTGGGTAAGTTTCTTTAAAGTGAATAAAAGTCTACATGAATGTAAATGCATAAAAAGACTGAGTGTGTGTGTGTGTGTGTGTGTGTGTGTGTGTGTCTCTGTAGAACCTTTGTTGGCCTGTTCCATGTCCTCCTTCTCAAACACGAGGGTGTAGCCCTGCACAGCACCAGTGTGGAACTGCAGTCTAAACATAAGTTCACGTTGAGAAGGGCTGCTTTTATGAAAACATTTTACCTGTGAACAAAACAAAACAAAAACATCTTTAAATAATCAAACTGAAGGTTGGGGGTTTAAACCCCAACTCCATCAAAATTGCCAAATGTGGGCCCTTGATCAAGGCTCTCATTACTGTTGCACATGGCTGTTTTAAGAATTTTAAATATTGGCAGTAATAATAAAATAAATAATAAACATAGTTTTATTAAAACAATCTACAGTTAAACATGTGAACCCTGTAAAACCTATGACTATAGTATAGTGTAATTTAAGCATCACTGTTTAATGGAAACCTGTTCTGTCAGCTGTTTACTGTAAATTATGTAATTTATACAATAAATTGGATCAAACATCATTTGATACCTCTTTTAGCATATCTTATATCAGTTGCTGATTGATATGAAATGTATTTGTACTTGTGTTAATGTTCACAAAATGAGGTTAATCAGTATACCATTATGTCTCCTTTCATTAGCTGGGCTGGCTCCAGAGCTATGCACACCTTGTGTCTGTGGCCTGGTCCAATTTGACTGCACACACACACACACACACACAAACACACACATTTCACATTTCTTCAGTTACTTAGATATCAGGAGGAATCATTTGTGGAGGAATCATTTGTTGTAAATCATATGTAAAACTATTGTAATTTGTGCAAATGTAATCAATTCACACTGCTGATGACCTACAATATAAAAATCATCCAAAGCTAAATAATAACAACTTCTTTAAGTAAATTTCTTTTACCTATAACCATTTTAAATGTACTAAAGAGTAGTGATCAAGAATACTGCATTGCAAATGATGTACTGTCTAAATATTGATAAACATTAAAACATTTGCTAATGAAAGCTGTCCATCTGCATAGAATGCAATTTAAAGCCTTACAATAATTAAGCAATAATGGAACACAGCACAAACACAATAAACACATGAGAAACTTACTAAATTCCAGACGTATATACAGCCTGCATGCCCTGGTACACCTTTATATAAGGACGACACACTGCAAAACAGAGTAGTATAATGTAAAAACTTTTTTTTTTCCAATTAGGCATCTAGTATTTAAAAAATGTTAATGCTTCAGTGTTTTTACCTTTACCTTAAAAAATGTATGTTTTATGTTTACAGAAATATATCATTTTCCATTGTACCATTTTCATATATCTGTCACACAACAAGCACATTTTCACATATTTTCATATAGATTTGTATAGTGTGTATAATGTACATGTCTGACCAGGGTCGTGTTTCAGCGGTTGGTAATGTACATCTGATATACGATGAATTTCACCTCCCAAAGGCCCCCGGTGTTCTGAATGGGTGAATGGATGTCTTTATTCATGCATGCGTTTTAATGAATGAGCAAGAGTCAGTTCCTGCATGTACATGTACCTCTGATTGTGTTTTACTTGAATAAGAACCACCATTCATTCTGTCTTTTAAAGAAATGTCTCCAAGGTCAATCCTTAACCACACCCGCATCCCGTGCAGAGTGTCCCTTACCCTCCAGCCTCAAAATAAACCACGAGGTTGGCGTTATGAGTCTACAGCATAAATATTACACATTTAGGAATAAACTGTAAAAACTTTGTATTTTTAAATAAAAAGACTCTACTAGAGTAGCATACCAAACATGTCTAACCAATAACAATGGAACAAGAAAAAAACCTTGTCTAAACTTTTGGAAGCCTAAAGTCTAGGTTTATTGTATATTGTTTGGGTATATAGAGACTGTATACATATTTCAGTATGTTATCTGCACTTGTGTAGTCATGAAATTAAGTAATTTAAACCTCACAAACCTCCAGAGTTGTCAAAGTTAGGGATTCCATGCAGGATTATACAGTGCAAAAAAAGAGGAGACGCATTCATCTTTATGGTGCCGCTGAGTAGACTGTTAAGAATCCAGACATATCTGAAAAGAAATATTAATCGCACATGACAGACTTTTATTAATATTATTGAACATGAGTAATATTAATGTGCACTGGTTGCTCAGTCAGTGGGAGGTTGGTGATTAGCAGACTGGAGGTTTAAACACTAATAGTTTTCCAATGTGGACCCATTTGAACTCTTATTTTTAAAGAAGCTGTATTATTGCTGACCCTGTACTTCCCAGTACTCTTTACATTTAAACAAGTTTGATTACATTATATTTTGCATGTGCTCTTTTTAGTTCTTATGTTTTTTAGAAAATACATGTTGTTGTTTTGGTTGCTTACGTTGATCGGCTCATATGATAAAGAAGGAAACAGAGACGTGGGAGTTTTTAAGCCCAAGAGACAAAGTGACTGTGGGAAAATGACTTGCACTTGAATGAGTTCGCCAGTGGCGTTTGTCACATCTTATAATTGATAGTGTTGGGTTACTGACATACTTTTATACCTCAGTGTCTTCACGTTAATTCAACCTTTTCATTGTTGTTTGCTTTTATGTTTTTAACTCAGTGGCTATAAGTTACACTGTAGGATAAACTATGAATGGAAAGCCATTTTAAATTGGCGTTTACCTTTTCTGGGAGGGCGTCATCATAGCAGAGACTTTGTCATCATAGAACTTTCTCATGGCAAAGCGATCTAAAGCCTGGTCTGCACTGTGATACAAAGGAAAAAGATTTATGAAGCAGATGTAATGATCGGTACACATTATAACCTAAGTACACAGACACCAGAACATCACACATGAGCTTTTTGTATAGTCCATTCCAAAATCAGGAACATTTGACCTCTGAATAATGGTGGTGCATCACATCTAAGATTGTGTGAATATTTCATACTCACTTACCTCAAGAAGCTCAATGCTTAACTGGTTAAGTTAGTTTTAACTAGTACATAAAGTTTAGTATGTGATTTCAGATGCAGCTGTTTCTCAATCCTTCTGCATGCTGGGATCCATCCTATGGAGGACTTATTCATTGTTTTATTTAAACAGCTATTGTAAAGAATTAAATTCAAAGGGCAGGGCAACTTATTTAACAGAGACTTTAAATAAATCATATCAGACACAACCCACCTTTATAATCTTTAATTTAGCAAATATGACTGCCTGCTGCCTGAACTTACAGCTTTCCAGGTAAATTTATTTTTTTTAATTACTTTGGCTGCACTACACCAGGAACGTTGGAACGTTGGCAACTCACACCCAGATTTTTCATCTTATTTATACAGTCTAGCAAAGAGTTTAAATTATTTAAAATCTTTTTTAAATTGTTGCCATTTTAGTGACAGTGCTTCTCTCTGAAGGGCTATAAGCCACACGGAAACAAACAATATTTAAAAATGTTCACATTTAATGTAGTTCGCATATGTTAAAGATAAACCAGAAAGTGAATCTCACACAGGATAACTGATAACCCAAGATAAAGAATATCCAGTAGTTCCTGGGATTGTAGCTTTCAGAGAACAATGCCACGGTTAAAAAAACACCGGAAAAGGAGGGACTCAGGGGACAGTGTGTTTGTGTCTGCTGTCTATCTATCTGTCTTTCTGTCCATCTATAGATAGTATAGGAAGGAACCAACACATAACTCTATAAATGAAATAAATAAATACTATTAGTATTACTTAAAATAATAAATGATGAAGGTCTATGGAAAATTCTGTGTGTGTGTGTGTGTGTGTGTGTGTGTGTGTGTGTGTGTGTGTGTGTGTGTGTGTGTCATGCATGCATGCGTCTGGGTGCACGCACACGCCTGCATATGCATGTGTACACAGCACTAGCCAAACTTTTCAACAGAGGGAACTCTGTGTCCACTCCACCCCCAGCAGTAAAATCCTCTGCAGGGTGAAGAGTGGCCCTTGACATCCTGTCAGGAGTTTGTGTACAGAGCGTATCAGTTCAGAATCATGTGACAATGACCATTTAAAACACAAAAGATACAAAAACATTTAAGGTAACAGCTTTTGGAAGTTTGTCTCAAATTATGTTCTAATAATTAAAAAGCATTGCTAAAATGTATTTTACTTGTGCACTAAACAAAACACAGCAAAGAAAATAAAATTCAGGTTAAACACAGATTCTTAATAACATTTTTTTTATTTAGAGACAAAAACTGCTTTAAACATTAGTATGTGGACAAGTATGTGAACATCCCAGACCTTAAATATTAACATAAATCTAATGTTTTTTTTTTCTTTTTACAAATATAACAACCACCAATTTAAAAAAAAAAAGCTTTGATAGATAATAAGGTCAAGCTCAAGGTCACCACATATTTGAAATGTGAACTTATATTTTACACACATGGACAAACATGCTAAAAAAATTGCCCTTCACAAACTGTTTGACAAAAACAAGTAATTATTTTGGACTTCTGGCCCTCATACGTCAACCTAAAGATTTTCCATTAACTCACTGCTGCAGTGCACGTAAACCCTGTGATGTTATCATCACCATGATGTTCTATCATGCCCTTAATGCGGTTATTTTGTGGATGTACACAATCACTGTTATGTAACAGTTTGGAAATAAACCTCACCACAAGGTCAAATTTGGCCACATTAACAAATATTTGTCCAGTCATAAGAGAACGTGTTAAAGTACCTGGCAGAGATGTCTGTGAAGTGAACAAAAGAGGAGATGACCACCCCAATTCTGCCTTTCCCTCCCTGCAGAACAGAAACATTAGTACATTATATTAGTATAATAATAATAATAACAACAACAATAATAATAATAATATTAATAATAATAATAATATGAACAAATTTGAGACAATCCATTATCTTCCGCTTTTTATACTAGGATTGTGGAGGGGTGGGGGAGTTCCCCATACTCATCCAGGGGAGAACGTTTTGGGCGCTTGGCAGATACACCCAGGACAGGGTGCCAATCTATCGCTGAATTTCAGGCACTAAATTATCCTATTATCTAAAAGCACCACTGTATGGAAATTAACCTTATATAATTAAATTGCAAACATACCTGTAGGATCTAGCATTCTTTAAAATGTGGAACTGAAGGAATCTCACCTTGCAGTGGATGACCACCACATGCAGAGGGTCTTTGTGTAGCCAGTTCTCCATAGCCTTACAGATAGTGCAGATCTTATCTAGTGGTGGTGCATGAAGATCTGGCCAGCCAGTGTCTAAAGTCTGCAGATGGTCAGAGACGTGTTAGAGACTTGAATGAAGATTTAATAAGATTAAAGTTTTTATGTTTTCTTCTTTAAAATGCAGTTAGTATCCAAACAAAGATGTTAAAGAAAGATAATGTTAAAAGTGTGATGGTTTTATTATCTATCCATACAATCTGAATGATAGCAGAAAATCATGTAGACAGTACCACATTTACAAACTAACAATTTCCTTGTTTGATTAATAAATTTGGTATTTGCAGGTAAACCTGTGATGTTAGATTGATTGATATCACTGGTCATATATTTAAGTTACTAACTCCAGAATGAACTAGTCATTTATTTAAGCCACAGGTTCAAGTTTAGAGGAAGCATCATGTTTCACTCTTAACACTCCACACATGATCTGAACACCACACCACATATTGGGCAAATGTCTGTTTTGTGCTTCTACCACATGATAATACAAAGTGTCGTTACAGAACGTCTTTCCTCGGTGCTGCAAAAGTTTTTGTTCATGATTATGTTCCAATAAAAGTGGCCTATTTAACCAAATGGACAGACAGGAAGTAAGTTAATTTTGTTGATTTGTTGTACTTAAGTTGTGCAGCTCTCAGAGCTAATGTGGACTGAACTGGGCTTAAGGAGAACCATATCTGATTCAGGCTCATCGTGACAGAGATAAACAGAGCTTTATTAGTAGGAACAGGCCTTAAAATACAAGATTGGTTACAGAGAATTTGGATTAAGTTAAAAGTGTAAATATTTTTTACAGGCAAATGCAGTCCATTTAAGCAGACTTGATTATTTATTTTATCTTGAACATGATCTAAACCTTGAGTTAGTATTCAGTAATAAGCATGAAAACACATTAAGCTCAGTTAAACAAACGACACATAAGATTTAAATGTGTTATAATCTGTAAATCTTACATTTCTATGATACTCATTTTCTGTTATACAAACTTCAGGTCAGATTAGCTGTACATATGTTTCTAATGTTACTTGTTGAGTGTATTTTTAAGTTTTAATTCCTGTAATTAGAAATGTAAAATTTGAAAAGCATTCTTTTTTGGAAAGTCACACTTTACTGTAAAGCTGACTCAGAAGGCTGTCGCAATAAAAGATGCCATCTGTCATTAATTCATTCTGAGCAGGTCCTAACAAGGACATCAGTTATACAGCACTGACTTTTCTTACTATTCAGTGTAAGATTAATTACCATTTAGATTACGTTGGTTTTTTTTTATTCCTCGTGTATGAGACGGCATTAGTGTACCACGTATCACTGTTCTCTTTGTACTTTGCATTCATTTTGTTGTCTCGCATGACTAACGCTGCCATTACCTAACGCCCAGTCAACACACTCCACCCACATGCCAGTGTGTTATTCAAGAGGCATTTCCAAACAGATCCATTTTACATTACCTTAGGGTTCATCTTGGTCAGGTCATGTCTCTTTTCTGACAGGTTAATCACCTGGAACAAAAAACCAGGATGAGTGAAGCTTCAGACGACATATCACCAGTGACTCCTTAATATCACATTCAATTTAAATAACTGGTTTATTTATTTCTAACATTTAAATTGACCTCTTTAGGGAATTATTGTGCAGGTGTACTAGAAGTTAATGATTAAGAGCTTTGTGCTGAATGGTTTATGCTAACAATCACATCAAAGCAATGACACACAGACAGTGAACAGCATTCCTGAGAAGATGGCAAACATGTATGGATAACCAGCATATTTATATCTATATTGATAATAAAAGCAGTCACAATTAAATAAGAAGAAAGAACAATTCAAATCATCATGTTAATGTTTGTTGGTAAATTTTGTTGTAATGTTTGGTGTTATGATATG
Source organism: Corydoras maculifer (assembly GCA_019802435.1). Taxonomy (NCBI): domain Eukaryota; kingdom Metazoa; phylum Chordata; class Actinopteri; order Siluriformes; family Callichthyidae; genus Corydoras; species Corydoras maculifer. The sequence continues at coordinate 834,825 of JAFMOD010000064.1, forward strand.
AGAAACTAAATATTGCCACTTTCATATATTTGGAAAACAAGTGCTGTGTTTTTGTCTGTTCCCATTAGGGAGCGCCATAGAAGAATTATTCTCCATTATGTTCATGTTACGACTATCCTACTTCATCACCCCAACCACCTGCATGTCCTCCCTCACTACATCCATAAACATGCTCTTTGGCCTTCCTCTCCTCCTTCTGCTTGGTGGTGCCATCCTCAGCATCCTTCTGCTGATATAAACCTCATCTCTCCTTATTGATGGTGTATTAAAGAAACGATCAAACTACTGCTGCAGAGTTCATTCACCTCAGTTTGTGATCAGAGATCAGCCATGCTGAATAGAACAAACTCAAACCAAACCCTTCTGTAGTAGGAACATTACCACCAATATTATGTTCACTAATTACGAAGAGTCCATTTACCTTTACATAGTGTAAGATAAATGAGTTTGATGTACCCACAGCAGATCACTGATTGTTTTTGACTGTCTCTAATTATGTTGAAGTACTTCTAAACACAATGTACTAAACACCATGAGAGAAAAGTGGTTTGTTTGTGTTGCTTTTACCTTCTAATGAAACACAGTGTAATCACTGAAGTCCTTCTATCACTGATGCAGGACATTTTGTCCTCGACTATGTTGCAATAAAATTGACCTGTTTATCCAAATGGACAGATGGGGTCAAAGTTTGATTTGTTAACCCTTCACTGTGCAGCTCAGAGAACTAATGTGGACTGAATGGTCATTCCCTTATATGTTCATTTAAACACTGAAACATCCCGATATAACTTACATTGCCATGTGATTGGCTGTTTAAACTACAGCATAAATGAGTATGATGTACATGTTTCAAGAGGCAAGTGATGTTTCCCTTTATACTACATATCCCATGATTCAGCATTTCTTTAAAGTAAGTCAGCAGCATACCATCTAAGTGCCGAATAATTGCTGTTATGTATGAAGAAGGCACTAAAAACTGCTTTTTGTACAGATGCCTGAGCATGACACATACAAAACAAGCTAGAACATATTCCTTTAGGGCCTGTACTGCAACGCTTCCCCCAGCAGACAGTGCTGCTCAGTGCACAAGTGAAACCCATGGACCTTCCTTACCAAATAGTTATCAGCATGTTTGGACTTGAGCATGCGTGTGACGTCCTTCAGGTTGTGAAGGTAGGTCTCCTCAGAGCAGGCCTGGGGGAAGGACACTGCGATGATCCGCTCTGTCACATAGGTCAGGTCAAGTTCGTATCCCTCCTCCATCTGAGCAAAAAAGATGCATCATTATTAATCAGCAAATATGGCATTTAGAATATTTGGTTACTTACTGCCTGGTGTTTATCTTCAAGCAAGGTATAAACTAAACCTGGGTATTTTATAGTGTTATTACGATATACGCAAGAATTTCCATATATAGTTTAGTTTTGTAAGAATGGAGTTGTGGTGCATTCTGTGGCGCACAGGGATGCTGTGTTTCTGTTTGGAATAATTAGTGATGGTATGTTTTGACGATGACACTGGCCGTCCCATCACTTTCATTAAACTTTTCACTACACCCCCGACAAAAAAAACATTATGTTTTCAACCCCTGTTCAAACATTAAGCACATCCCAATCTGGGCATCAGTGTGGTGCTGGTGCACATCCCCATGTTCAGCGGGGAAAGGGCAGGAAACATCCTGGACAGGTTGCCGGCAGACTACAGAGCAGAGTAGACACAAAAACACTTTCATACCACAGTGCCGTTTAGTATCACCAGTTCACCTGCATGTTTTCAGGCTGTGGGAGAAAAACCATTTAGATGGAAAAAGAACATTCCATTCTGGGGGGGGGGGGGGGCACCTTAGATGATGCTAATATTACCCATTGTATAAATCTTTTATCATAAAAGTGTCTTATTAAAGCTGGAAACCAAACAGTGAAGCAAAATGTCCAGAATTATGACCCCCATTGTATTTTTTTTAATTACATAAAATGGAAATACTAAGTAAAAAGTGCAAGCACTCCACAATTATACTGGAGTAAATGTAGAGTTTTGTTAGGGTTCTTTTCAGCCATTAACAGCTTCTATCTGATTGTCTGAATTCAGGTGTTACAGGACCTTGTGATTTAGGAATTAGACACTGCTTTCATTGTACCTTTCCCCCGACTGAGGAGACACTCTGCCCTCTGGCTGATGCAGTGACAGAGAAAACCACACGACTGCCGAAATGTAATGGCTTCATTAGTTACTGTTACACCAGGCATGCTATTCATGGTTTTACAGTATAAGGTTTTAAATGCACACAATGAAGTTTGGTTAGAGGTAATATTATACAGTCCTGTGGGTGTGAGTTTACAACCAGAAGTCACTCATTAAATGCAATAACACGGTGTCAGCTTTAAACATTACAAATATTTCTTTGCTGGTGGCTTCTGCAAGACCATTTCCAAAAGACTGACATATAAACATGAAGCTGAAAGCTGCAGCAGATGATGCTCAAAAGGAACATTTGAGAAAACAAAACAATTATAAAAATATTATTTAAAGTATCTGTGCAAAATGGTTAAATAATTAACATTTAATAATCAAATCCTATTCGAACAAACAATTGCTTAAAATCAAAATTCTACCCGAACCTTCCCTGATGCTCAAAAGGACACTTTCTTAAGTAGCAATAAAAAAAATCCTGTACTTTATTAATTTACATGAACTTATATTCAACAGCCAAAAAGAAAACAAAGATGATAAGTGTATTAAAGGAAGCTTTGACCAAAAGAATGGTTTTGTAAGAAAGGCCGAACTGTGTTTCATTACTTTGTGTCAAACTTTTTAGAAGAGTTGTCCTTCGCTTTAAAGTCAATGCAAAATAAAAAAAAAAAGAATTTAGATCCTTTACTAAAAACTTTACTATAATCACAAAAACATTAATAAAATCCAGTTATATTTGTTTATATTTTTTCCATCTGTTAACTTGTAACAAATTCTCATGCATAGTCTGTTTTTGTTTGAGGAGAGCCTTGGCTTCTACATGATTCTCCCATCAAGCTTATATCACTGACCAATCTGTTTGCAAAGTTCAGAAGGAAATATCTAAACCACACACACATACATACATATTCTCTTCTAAACAGTAATATCCTGAGCATTGCATAGCATATAAATTTATGGATCCCTCACAGCATGTTGCTGAATTGTGCACGCTTTGACCAAATGAGATTCCTGTGAAAGATCTGGTTTCTGATCAGACATGTGGTACCGGGCAGTCAACTAAACACCCAGCACTTCCTGTGTTTCTAGAGCAAGGCTTTCTCTCGCATGGCTTATCTGCAGGGCATCTCCCATTTTCCTGCTAATATCAACACAGCAAGATCAACATAAAAGGGAGATCCTGCTCAGTCCGGGAGCTTATGGACACATGGAGCTGCAGTTTTTGATCCCTGCTGCCCGCGGGCTTGGTGTTTGCCCAATTTAAATTCGGCAGAGTTATTTCATATGTGGATTTTAAAAATTGTAGTCAACATTGTAAAGAAATGCATTCATATATAAGTGCATGAGACCATGTTTTAAAGCAGAGTAATGGAAACCACTTGTATACAAAGGCTGGTATTCACTATTTAATAAGCTGGATTATTTTTCTTCCGTTACACCCTCAGCTTGCCATCATACGGTCTAAAACACTGAACCTACAGACTGAAAACCTTTGGAGAAATATGCTAACAGATATTTGCTTTTGCTGAGTGGTTAATGTAGAAATTGGATGCAGATTCTCGCTTATACATTCACAAGATTTGGACTGAGAATCATATATTTAATGTAAAACTGATTATTAAAAATGTTGTTTTAGCTCTTATAGTAAAACCTATTGGAAACGTCAAACTTTTTTTAAAGTTGCCAAGATGCATCTGGACTTATTGGGAATCTATAAAATGAATGCAAGATATAACATGTTAAATAAGAGAATGTATGCAAGTATACCTCACAAATCACATGCATTACAATGTGAAATGTACCAAAGTTACTGGTTTAGGTTTGATAGTATTTGTCTAATTTGCATGTGAATTGAATGATCGCACTAATTATGCAGTATATTTAAATTCATACAAATTGTTCCAACAAAAAAACAAAGTCTCCTGCACCAGTGTCTCACCCTGAATCCTCACATCAGTCTTTTATCTTGGTGTGTGGTGCAGACTTTCTGGAGCTCTGCAGGTCCTTAGGAACTTGTTTGTTTTTGTAACAATTTTCTCCTTGAGTGTCACAATGAAGTCAAAAGTGACTCTAAATTCACTGACATATGTGCAAACACACACACACACACACACACACACACACTTAAATCCAGTGGTAAAATCTTGTCTGTGGGGGTTTTGGTGAGGAGTAATTGAATGGTCCTTAAACAGAATGAAAGAGAGACTGTGTGGAAGAGTTCAGAGCCTGCAGGGGGATGGATCTTAACTGCAAATTACAAGACAGCTAACGTAATAAATGGCTGCTTAATTAGATATTAATGAACTAGTGAAAGTGACTGGTGAAGTTGTGTGTGTAGGTCTGCATGTGTACGTTTGTGTGTAAGTGTGTGTACAGACTGACGAGGACAGGAAACGATTAGGAGGGGGTAGTAGTGAGTGGGCCATTTGCAAACAATAATAATCCCAAATAATGGGGCACTTTTTCCCATGACCCCAAATATTTGGTCTCACCACTTACATGTAATCAGTTCATTTATACTTGAACAATCATTTCTATGACTTGAGTATTAATGAGTATGAAAAAATAGCAAACATACATCACAAAATGTAGACTGCCTCACAGTTCCTGAGAATAAAAATAAGTACAGCATTGTTAAAATCTACTATGTCAGATAAATTGACAAATAAAAAACATCTGGTTGCATTATCAATGTAATTTTAAAAAAAGCCATGGCTTCCATTTATTGATAAATCATTGTATATTCAAATAATCTAACTAGAGATAGAGTAGGTTTTACTATTAGGTTGTAATATTGACGAGTCATCCGAGGTATGATATGGTTTGTAAGGGTCAGATGACGGAGGCATCACAGAAGGCTTTTATACTGCTTTCATTATGTTTTTGTGGTTAAGTTTGATAATGCTTACATTTATAATTATGCCATGTAATGTTATTGTAGGCGGCACGGTGGCTTAGTGGTTAGTACGTTCGCCTCTCAGCGCTAGGGATTCCCGGTTCGAATCCCCATCTGGGTGGAGTTTCCATGTTCTCCCCGTGTCTGCGTGGGTTTCCTCCGGGTTCTCCGGTTTCCTCCCACAGTCCAAAAACATGGATCAAGTTAATTGAATCCTCAAAATTGCCCCATTTAGAGTGTGTCTGTGTGAGTGAGTGTGTGCCCAGCGATGTATTGGCGCCCTGTCCTGGGTCTATCTGCCCAGCGCCCGAGACGTTCTCCCCTGGATGGGCATGGGGAACCCCCCCGCGACCCTAATAGAGGATAAGCGGGAGATAATGAATGAATGTTATTGTACAGATCTAATTTATGGCACACCCAAGTCCACGAAACCACATCCACCATAAGCACTGTATGCCATGCAAGTGCATTACTTTTATTTTAATTAAACTAAGTCTACTGGTTCATCCATCCACAGTTCCAGTTTTTCTTTAAGAAAATGAATCACCCAGCTCTGCTCTAAGACCCCCAGTTACGGCTGCTCTAATTTGCACATTGTGACACACATGACTATTAAAGAGTTACTGAGAGTATTAAAGAGTATTATTTCTACACAAAATGCTTTTATTAAATGATATAAACATCTCAAGGTTGATGGGTTTAAGGGCCCAGAAGTAAACCATCACTGCCTTAAACAACTGGCGACAAGGCACAGAAACCACAATCAGGGAAGAAAGGCCTCCATGTTCACTGTGACCCTCTGACCTTAAGAGCAGATTAAGGACTGTTTTCAATAGATAACCTTTTGACAGAAGAATTGTTAAGAACTTCCCATTCAGGAAGCAGTAAATCAAGGTAAACTATGTTATGGAAAAGCAAACTGCATTTTATGGAACTATTAACCTAAATGTGAAAATATCTTAAAAACTCAAACAGGAATATAAATCGGTATTCACAAACCTGTAAACAATAAACCGTCGACCAAATACAAATGATTTTATAACAGTGAATGTTGCCCAGAGCTAGAATCTCAGTATCTTCTGCCAATATTACAGCAAACAGTAATTTAATATCTTAAAAGAGTTATTTTAATAAATCTAAACATAAGGTAAATGAAGGAAACTGCAGTGATTGATTTATTTATCTGTTTATTGTTCATCCTTTAATCACGGTGCAAGGAAAGAACACGTCCCTGACATGAAGCCAGTTCATTGCAAACAAATTACTCAGTTTCATCCAGGGGCAGTTTAGAGTAAACATCTGTTTGTACATATCTGTGAGAGCTGGGCAAGGAAAACATGTAAAATCTCACAGAGAGGCAATATGGTTTACTGTAGCTGTTTGTGTTAATGACTTATGGTATTGTTTTGTTTTTTTTGTTTTGTTTTTTCATTAAATGGGGTCCGCTTTGAATTTTTTTTCCCCAACCGAGTCAATCTAGCACCTAAAATGTAGTTCCTGGTATTTTTATGGTCAGGAGGAAATTTTGAAAAAAAAAAAGTCTCTAGTCTCTCTGCCAAACCTTGTGGACTAATGCAGACATGTGCAAGAGTACAATTTATGTAAACAGACTGGAATTTAGGACCAAATAAAATGATTGGATGTGATTTTACAATCCAATTATCATAGATAACATTTTATATTCCTCTTTTCATCTCAGAGGACTTTTTACATTAATTGCTCTCAGCATGAAAAATAGTATTTCAAGAAAGATAAAATCCCAAACTCTAGCTGTAGCATCCTCAGTGTTTCAGTGTGCGAGTGTTTCAGTCAAAGACCTCTCTCACATGATGTGCACTCGCAGTTTAATTCAGTTCCTGGTTGTTTTGTCTTCTTGAAGTCATTATGATTACATCAATGCTTCTTACACTGTTCTTTGGATCGTAGATGTTGACTTTTATGATCTTGTCTGGAACAATCGGTCTGTCAGTGCATAATAAAAATAACTGCCCCTGTAAACTGCCCTCAGAACATGTTTTCCTCAGTTCATTTAATTAAAAGAGCAGCTTTCCGGTTTGTATTGTTAAATCAGATAACCTAAAATGTGTCCTTCTCTGTCTTATGTTCAGAAAGGTGATGATGTATTTAATGTCTAAAGAGTAACATTGCTATGGAAACGTTATTTCACATCTACATAAAATCAAAAGCAGTAAATAACAGTTGGGAGGTAAATAAATACCAGTGGTACAAAGCGTGTTGGGGAGACATGGTTTCTGTGATTTTAAAAGCCAGTAAGGAGTTCAGACACCAACACAAGGCATAGAGGTTTCTTTATTCACGCTGAGAGCAAAAACAAGTGATCTTTAGCTTCATGTGTAACAGAGGAAACACCTGCCAGATTACGAGCCTTGTGTAAATTTCGGGATTTGAATGGCTAAATTGTTAGAAGACCAAGGTTTTTTATGCTTCAGAAATTAAGTCACAGTGACTTTTTTCAAGGATTAAAATCTATTTAAGATGAAAAACTTTAAACACAATACAGAACTTGTTTTCACAAAATGTTATTAAAGGCAATGGTTCTAGTAGAATTCAGCTGCAACATGCCTAAGTAGATTTAAACCATCAATTAACACCAGATTTTCTGCAAAACAACCTGCATTGCACAACTGCAAGAAGTCCTCTGAAGTAAACAGTCCAAATCCCAGACCTCATGCACCACACCTATGTTATCAGACTGGATCACCAAATGTCGGTGCACTTATGCTTACTATTACTATTGCAGCTTCTATTAAGAGCAGGACAACATGCTGCTACAAGCCCATTGGAGGCCTTACAGGTCTGAGACCAAGGCAGATCTTAAGCATGCTCCAGCCCCCAGAGGCATCACGAAGAGTCCAGAATACTATAGGAGAGAGGGAGCTAGGCATTTTTACAGACTTGTCCTCACAGGCATATCAAACATAACAACTGATGCAAAGTTGGAAAGAAAAGATGCATACTGATGTTTTGAGTTCCCAAAATGGTAGATGTTCTGCAAATCTGCAACATTTTAAACTTTAATATACTAGAGAAGATCGAGTTTTGTAAGTTCATATACTTGACATGAAATTAATAGTTCTCACTTAAGGTTGCACTTAAGGACAAAGTTAATGGTGAGTCTCTGGTTAAGGTACTGGACTGGGAACCAGAAGGTACACATTACTGAGAAAGACCTTTAAATAGTCTGATATTATACGTTAAAAAATGGTTTAAAAGATGTCCTGAATAAAAATCATAGAACGTATTAATTCGTAGTGTTCTATATGGTAGCCACACACAGCAGAGAAATCAGCGTGCAATAAAATAAGGTAAATAGCAGGAATCAGTCCATCACAGCAAGATGCAGACCATGGCATGTTCATCGACAGTTTTTATTGCTTATCTCCTCTCATATTTTTTCCAGACCTTTAGTCCTTTGAGTTATTACCTTTATAATTTGTTTCTGTACTAAGACACAAAATGAATAAGAGACTTAGACATCACAAAAGGTTTGACATTTGCCTGCAGCTGTGGCATATATGCAGCCTGCACTCTGATTGGTGGAATGTAGTTTTGAAATTTGTGAAAAAAAATATGAGCCTTGTATCTTTATCTTTATTGTGCATTAAGCCTTGATGCAAAAGCTTAGTAATGAATTTGTTTCTGTATGAGCATCAACCCCCACTAGTAATTTCCCTCAAACTTTGGTCTCACCTTCATAAATCACCTGGGATTTTAACTCCAGGTTGTAGTCACATGCTATTCCTTTCTGTTAAGATGCATTGAGGTAGTGAAAACACTGACTTCAGACCTGTAATCATGCCAAGTGACCCCACCCTTCACCTGGATCAGCACACAGGAATCTGATACCCTGAAAACCCAAGAGAAAGCCCACCAAGAAATCAGACAACCTATTTAATCTCCCCACTATCTGGGACATAATACAGAAGGCATATTTTAAAAGCACCTTGATTTAAAGGTATAGTTTGATTAGCTTCTGACATGCATTATAATGTTCACTCTGCTAGTAGAACTAGGAAATTAGTTCATGTAACCACTAAAACCTTTCAAAGTTTTTGAAAGTGGCTTTATAAAGCCAATTTCAAAAGGGAAACTGCTCCTGTCTTGATCAATTTAAGGGTAACCTTATGTGGCATAGAATTCAGCATTGTTTATGGTATTGCTTTCCAATGAAAGTCTGATTTACATAGAGATCATTGAGTAAAAATATAGAGAAGACAGACCTTTAGATTGCTTCTTTCATTTAACAAAGCCACTTCCAACATCAGAATAAATCTTCCTGGGCGTGAGCTTCTACATAGACGAGCGATCAGCAATATCAGCTTATAAGTCGATCCGGATTTGTGACCACCTTTGACACCGGTTTAAAGGCCAAACAACAATGACCTCATTGTCATACATTTAAAACAGAAAGGTGAGGTGGAACAAAATTATGGACTAATAATTTTGTCTTTAAAATGTATATTATTCATTTTAAAGAGATTCCAATATAAAATAAACTATAGTCATGGTTGTTTAAACTATATTATTATTATTATTATTATTATTATTATTATTATTATTATTATTATTATATTTTTAAAACTATACACACATTTGAAGCATCCAGACGCCTTTAGGCTTTTGCCTGGAGAACGCAGAACACATAACTTTTCACATGGCATGCACGTGCAAGTTAAACAAGATGCAGATGTGCACTTTGTACGTGGTTGCTTAGATACAGACATACAACCAAAAAACAAATTATAGAAGTATAAGTTCAAAGAGTGATGTTAAGTGATGTCATTGACTATCATTTTGGAAAACACAAAATGCTAACAAACACGTAAGAACAGTGCATCTTCTCCAATGGTCAGGACTCAGTGGAAACCAGTTTATGTGCAATTCATAAACCAGTATTTCACAATTTAAGTCCGTGATTATTGGCCTCTTGCCATCAGAAAACAACAACAGAACAGAACAACAGAAACCCATTGATGGGTTAGGCTGGCCCTTCATGTATTCAGCTTGTTTCATTGTATTACCATTTAACATTGTTAAACCTCAAGCTAACCAACTAAAGCAACTCCAAATCATTATACTTTAAAATCCAAAACCTCTTTTTTTTGCCAGGCAATGAATATAACACTTTGTCATCTCCTGCAAAGTGTCCTTAAGTGACCTTGGTTTTGGGCAATCACACATGTAAATTTAATCTCAAATTATGCATTGATGAATAGATACCAAAATAAGTTGTCATTTAGAATTTGTACCAGAAAAGAGGCAACACATGCTGAGAAGCAAGTAGAGATTCAACAGATGCTCTATTTTTGGTAGGAAGGTAGCAGGACAAAACCTTTTAGCTGACATAATAAATAATAGCCTGTTGCTTCTTAATAGAACTATCTTTAGGGGAAGCTTGGAGGACTCCCAGCTGTGAGGAATCACTCGATGTCAGTGTCCAGCCAAACAACACAGCCTGATTAATGATGCTCGGGGCTGCGTTCAACCTCGGGCGACAGTAAGAACACTGTAAAATGCAGCAGGAAGTCGGCCGCACTGAGGGGAAAGCAGAGGCCATTAGTAAGGAATGTGACCTGGCTTGGAGGTGGAGAGGAGCCCCCTACGCTGACCACTCAGAAATAGAGAAATGGTAGGAGAAATTGTACTAAATGTTCAATGAATGTTTAGGCAAAAGAGGATTAAACTGTTTGATACATTCTAAGAAATTATTGCTCTGCAGCTTTATCTTTGGAGTTAGTGTTGGTCCTCATAATTTCTTCTGCTTTAATAATTTGTTTGCTGATTAAAATTTTTGTGCCAAATCTTCAAACTTGCATAAAAACATCTAGAAGCAGGACAACACGCAGGGGTGGGGAGCTATTTCAGCCCGTGTTGTTTAGTTTTTCTGGAACTTCAGCCTGTATTTGTCTCGCCTCCGTCGTGAGATATTTTAAGGAGGGAAAATCTGCCGGAAACAATATACACCATGCCTGCTGGCCAGAGGATCCTGTGGGCTGCGCAATAGTTCCTAAAGCAGATGAAAATTACAGCTTTAAATGTCCCATGAACCAAAAGAATGCATTCCATAAAAGAATTACATTTTTAACCTTCTATCAATCTCATTCCTCTTAAACTTACTTTACTCTTAAACTTACTTGTCTCATGTTTTAGTTTAATTTAATTACCATTTGTAATTGTGTTGAAGCTGTTTTTAAAATTGAGGCATTAGTCAGGCTTTAACATTGTAAAAGGTCTGTTTTGTGCACTGTCACTTTGATTTTCTGTGATGGTCAGAATGAGCTCAAGCATCCGTCAGTCATTCTACAGCCTGTAGTGTGCACCAGAGGAGGAAAATACTGACATGATGTCATTCTACATTGTGGGCATGAAAATGCAGTTGCTCATGTTTGCTCTTGTAAAATTTTCCTTAATGATTTGCAATGTCTGTTGAATTGATCTCTGTCCTCTTTCCGTCATGATCAGGTTTTTCCCAGCACACAGGGTTGGGAGGCAGAAAAAAACACTAAGAACAGGTGCAATGCAGGACAATAATATAGACAAACATTTTAACTCCTTTGGGAAACATAACATTCACAGGTTGACTGTGAGAAGTGCAGTACCTGGAGGACACTCATGCAGACAGAAAGAACATACAAACTCTACACTGAAGGCTGGCACTCAAACTGGCATTGTAGATGAATAGTTAAGATGTTGGGCTACCCGTCTAAGGAACTCAATTGCTAAATCCAACAATGTTGCCAATGTGAACCTGTGAGAAAGACCCCTTAGCCCTTACTGCTTTGGGAGAGCGGCATCATGGCTGACCCTGCACTTTAACCTCAACCATTAAGTTTGAATATGTGTATGTCATTGAACATAGGCATCCACAAATGACAATGTCTTACTCTGGGGCAAAAGTGCTGACCACTATGCAGCCATGCCACCTTTTTTTAAAACTTGTTGCCATCATTTACCGAAGGGGATTATTATTCTATATATTTCTTTATCTTTTACAATGTCTAAGTAAGTGGTAGCATTCACCAATTACTTAGTTCATTTGATAGGAATTAAAGAGGCATTTTATTGGGAACGTTGCACTAATACTCCCAATTTGTGCTTTTAAAAACAACATAATGTTTCTCCTGTTGTGTATTTTTTCTATTCAACTCACCACAATCGGACGGAATAGTTTTCTGAGTCACCGTTGCTCTTCTGTTGACTGAAACCAGTCCAGCCATCCTACACGGACCTTTTGTTTCTCCAGTCCGATGTTAAATAAAAACATCACCTGATGCTACATGATTATATGCATGGTCCTGCTGTCACGTGATTGGCCGAGTGGCTAAGTGCGTAAATGGCTAATTATACTGGTGTTTCTAATTATCCTGTGCTCCATAAACTTAGTGTGCTTGATCTTAAATTCACTGGTTTAATTGCCACCTATTGAATTTTCTCGAGTTTATAACAGTAAAAGTGTTTTGCCTTAAGTCACATTAATGTTAACAAAACCATCTTGCTCCCTAAGGCCTGTTCCATTGCACTGACTCTTAAACTACTGAATTACAGTTTCATGTCTTAAACACAGGTGTGTGCAGAATAGGCCACTCTGTACTTTTACCTGAAGGAATCAATGATACAGCATCCAACCACAAAATACCACTCTAATAAGTTGCATAATATACCAGCAGCATGCCAAATTGAGGGATAATCTGCCCTATTAAGGTGTATTAAACCAATAAACTGAAAAACCCACTTGTGCAATAAATTTTTCCATGTAAACATGATTCATGAAAAAAAAAACACAATTTAGTTAGATCTACCGATCATGATCTGTTTTACTTTAATTTTTGAGAAAAAAGACTTCAAAAGGAAGAAATAAACCACTTCTAAATATTTAACTTCTTGTACCAGACAGGACAAAAGACCTTGCTGTGTGCTGCACATTTCAATCCATCACTCAAGTTCCACTTCCATATTAAATCAAACATCACACCCACCATAGTCAAAATGGTGGGTGTCCTTACTGAACAGAACAATAGCTGAAGCCAGGTCTTCACTAACTGCTGATTGTGTCTGTCAAAAGTTTTGGACACACCCTGTTCTTGCTCCATTGTTTATATCCTCCACTTACCATATAGCTGGACTTTGTAGTTTTACAATAATAGACTGTAGTCCATCTGTTTCTTTGTTTTTGGTCAAAACCCTCACAGAACAGGTATCATTGGGGTGGTGGATTGTTTATTGTCAGTTCTGCAGTGACACTGATGCGGTGAGGGGGTTTAAGTGCAGCAGTGCTGCTGTAGTTTCATTTCTCCACCTCTGTGACACTGCTGGGATAGGAATTATGTTTTTTTTTTTTGGATTACTTTCCAATTTTCTTACAATGTTTGAAACCATCTGCTGAGCCATGAACCACCTTTAAACAATGGCTGCTTCTTGTATAACCAAAAAGATCACCCTCACCTACGATTAAACAATATAAAAATAAAACAATGTTTAAAATAGTGAGAAATATCATGTTTAAAAAATACTATTTTCATATTCCAAATTTTCAGAGGCAGACGGACATTAAATTCTCTTCACTTGTCAGTTAAATAAAAAGTTTTATTGCATTGTACGAACTGTCCTAGTGCTTTTATAAATGAGGTTGAACTAAACAGCATGTCAACACTGGTGGTGTGCTAATTTGACATAGTATTTAGTATCATGTGGTTTGGGATTCTGCCAATTTTTTTGTGTTACACCATTATTTTAGCTTACATTGTTTCTGTTCTTTCATCTCCTTCCATTAGAGTTTACTCTCGCACCATCTTCACTAAAAAACACAACCCTTTCATTTTCTGTTCTACGGTTTCATCGGTAAGCAGCGGAAAAGCTGAATCTGGACATTTACAAGGCAAAGAAAACCCTGTGTTCATACAGTTTGCAAATATTTTGGAGAGAACTATCTGCACCCTGATTCGAAAAATCTTTTGAACGGTTTAGACCTCAGAGGTACTGTGTAGCTTTCAAGTTTAAAAATCAGTGTAGCTGTTTCTGGTAAGTGATGGCGATCCAACACCTACGCTGCGTTTCATGACTGAACAACATGAGTGGTAACTTGGTAAATTGCCATTAACCAGCATATGAGATATTACAAACACTGAAAACTTCAGCCTTCAGGGTACTAAATACTCCGTTGCAGCTGTATCAATGACTTGTGGAAAACACCGTTCTGTTTCTCTTTAAGTCAAGCCAACAACAGCAAGAAAAAACATGTATAAGTCTGCTCACGCTGCCAGCATATGCTTCCAATTAATATCAGGGCCAAAGCGTGGTAACAAAAATGGCTTTAAAAGCAAATATATGAATCAATCAGAACAGAAGAGTGTTATAAACATCCTCCCTCTCATTCACACTCACAGTTGAATCAGCTCTCCATTGCTGTCTTAGATACCCCTCTGCCCTCTACAAGCAGCTTTACTGTTGTCCCTGATCGACCTCCAGTATCATGCAGAATAATATGATTTTTGTCAAAAACCTCAAAACAAATATAAAAATCAACAGGCGAGATGAGGAATGATGAAGAATAAAGGAAAAATTGGAACTTAGAATAAAAATAATTTTGAAAAAGTCCTAAACAACTAGTGAACTTACTTTTGGCCTCCAGAGGTGTGCCTCTTCTAGAAATATCTCTTGATGACTCCTTTAGGCTTTAGAAGATATGTAAGGGTTGAGATGATCCCAAAGGCTGAGATGATCCCAGATCAGCAAGACTGTATACATCATCTCAAAATGGCATAAAGAGGCTTCATTGCCATTGTGCTGCAGGAACACAGTGAAGAGTCAGATTCCAACTTAAGTCCAGGCTGATTTGGTTATTAAGCATGAAGTTCCACACACTTTCAGCAACCGAACACACTTACTTCTCTCTCTCTAAACTCGTATTGAGAGCAGAAAGATACAGAGAGAGAGAGAGAGAGAGAGAGAGGGAAGCCGCCACAAGCCCTAGCATGAGTCCTCCCCCTCTGATCCCTCCCTCTCACTACCTCTACCTCTCTCCCCCTCCATCCTTCCCTCCTCCAGTCTGTGGCGGTAGTGTTAAAGCTGTGGATTTGGGGGGAAGGGGGTTTAACACACGAACAGGAAGGCACATGCCTTTGCACCAGAAGTGGAGCGAGCTTTAAAGTGTATTTGATTTAATGGTTGCCAAGAATTTTTGTAACTTGTGTGCAATACTTCATTTGCTTTATGATATCCTGAGATCCTTTTAATTACATTATTGTGCCTTAGTAACTTCACTTAGCTCTAAAGGCTTTAATTCTTGCCCTAAAGACAAAAATGAGCTGGAGCTCAGATGAATTGTTACCTTTTTCTCATTACATCACATACAGACGCCTCAGCAATGTTGAGATATATTTTCTTTTCTTGCCTTGAAGTGGACAGTGTGCTGAGCTGGTCAACGTGTTGATTGCCACCTGACCTCTGGACCGTTGTCTTACAGGCTGGCGTGTTGACAGAGGAATGCATTACATAACACAGTTTTGTGTCGGAGCATTTCTGATAGCTGGGGAGTCGTGGCTTAATGATTTACTTTTGCCATGAGCTGCTGCTGCCTTCCTGTCACTGCAAAAACTCTCCTTATTAGAACGTATTAAACTTTTTTTAATCTTGGAGGGAAACTGACTGATGCAGGCGGTTTTTCATCAGTAAAATGTGTCTTAGACAAGTTTATTTATTAACAAAATCCAGGTTTGACTTATGTGCTGACCAGACTGAGGCTGATATCTCTGAATAATCAAACCCATGACTTTTAAAATGTCTAAAATGTAAATGCTGTAGCAATAAAATGACCCTTTAGTACAATGACGTCTTCTTTAATGATAAAACAGAAGAGGTGTAGACAGTTTGGTAATTTTAGAATATATAAAAAGTTTCTTTTTAAATACTAGAAGTCAATGGGTATTTATTACTTGGGAGTTTTCACCCACGCCTCAGGAATGGTCTTGTTTTGAGATGTTTCTGGGCAGTCCTGAATCATAGGCACTTTCAATGTGAGGCTTCCAACACATTCTAGTGAACTGTAGAGCACATTTACTGTGTGTGTGTGTGTGTGTGTGTGTGTGTCTCTCTCTCTCTCTCTCTCTTTACTTGATGTTTTGTGTAGTAATACACATTTTGATATGAAACTGCATAGCTCTCATGTTTATCTGGATGTGTTAAATGTTCCATTTGTTTTCATAATTTGAAACTCATCTCCAGACCTCCAGATTCTTACATGCCCCTCAACTCTATCACATCACATAAAATGCAATTTTCTTAAAGTTAAGACATGATACCCTAACCCAAACCCTAGAAATTACCCTTTTATAAAAAAGACAACTTGTAAAGTCTTGTAAGTGTCAACAATAGATTAGACTATACTTTTAGTAGCACTCATTTTACTTCATCTTTCATTGGAACAGGGGTAAAAGTTCTAAATGACAGATTACATGCATTATCAAAAGATGGCCTAGAAAGTGTTTATTACCATTGTAGCTGCAAAAACACAATACTTAAATAGATTGTGAGGGAGAGAGAGAAACCACCACAAGCCCTAACATGAAACCTCCCTGTCTGATCCCTCTCCTGCTACATTTACCACATTATAGAATAAAAACAAACCATGGAAGCTAGTAAATCCTTTCTGCAATTACCCTGAGTCATACACAGTGAGGCGGCATATCATTCTGTAAACAGGACAAAGATCTAGAAATGTTCATCAAGCACTGCATATAAAAAGATGATAATTCAATACTGTTTTTATTTATTTTAAATACAGTGTGTATAATTCTCAAAATGTTTTTATTTGATCTGTCAATAAAACTTATTTCTACAATCATACTAAATAACATTTAAAGTTTAAAGTTCCCAGCACCGGTTAAAAGAAATACTCGGTTTAATTATTTTTTTTAAACACTTACAAAACTACTAAATTATTTTAGACAGTTTATTTTAAAATGTTTTATATTATAACTCTTTAAGACGTAATGATCTTTATGATAAGTATCCATCAGTAAATAGTGCCCTCTATGGGTAACTGCACTATACCTACAAAGAGTTTTTGTGGTAATAAATAATCATATCGATTTTTTCCTTATAATGTTTAATTAGATTTGTTTTGATAATATTGAGAGTATTAATTAATGCCTGACAATCAATCAAATTTCTAAAGAACTGCATTTTACAATGTGACATTACATTATTGTCATAATACAATATAAGCATAACAAGGAACTTTATTGAAAACCCAACATTAAAGCAAAACAACAGTGGGATCATTCTATTAGCTACATCAATGATTTAACAGCAGCAGCACGGGGTTCCATGCTGTGTTTGAAGTAAAGACTACACTTTGACCCATTTTCCTCATCAGTAACCCTGGGTCAGTCATGTGGTTAGTAGATTCTTTATTTATCCGAACAGTTTTTGGTATATATTTAGATCCAAAAGCAGCAAAAAAAGCAGCATCCAAATAGAAACTGTACCAAACCATCAATTAGGTCATTAAGAAGACACTTTCATCCAAAGCAAATCACAGATATCAAAACTTGATGGTTGAACTCAGAACATAGGGCATGGCCATAGATCACTACTGGAGCAATAAGGGTTGAGGGTCCTGCTCAAGGACCCACAGCGGTAACCTTCAGTGGACCAGAACCCACAATCTTCAGATTAATAGCCCAACACCCTATAAACCACTGAGCTACTACACCCTCTACACAATCAAATAATGAACACATACATTTATCAGACACTTACAGATCCCTGACACACAGATAAAAAGCGCTGACCTCTAAAACATAATGAAGCCACATACCATTGCTTATTCCTCGAACAGCCAGTAGAGGTCATTGTTGCAACAACAGTGAGCATTGCCCATTCTGATCTCCACTCGTAGGTCTCCTAACATCTAGACTGTACCCATCGATCAGCTGTCATTTCTAAAGTATTGAAATGATTTAGAAAAATTAGTGATTTACATATAATCAAACACTCTCCTTCTCTATATTCTTTTCATTTTACTTAAATTGTATTTTATTTCAATGTTCTACACTAATTAATAAAAATAATTAAAACGTGACAGTGATTGTTGCATTCAAACACGCAGGATGATCTGAAGTAGATTTTATCCCAGTACGCTGCATTCTCATCCCATTTTCAAGGTGATAATCCTCTTCAAGTTTCCACTCGTGACATTTTGTGAGCTGGCATTTAACAACAATGTTGCCCGTGACTTCTTCCAGACTGCACTCTTTAGTGGTAGATGTATCATATGTGGTAGACATCTCCTTTTTAATAATTTGTGTAATGGATACTAGGAAATTGTTTGGCCTTAAACTAGATGTGTTTACACAAACCAGCTCCTCCTTGTTCAAGCTGGTTAAGCTCAGTCCTTTTAAAGACTGGGGACTGTGGCAGTAAATCTGATTCAGGTCCCCCATCAGGTCTCTGCTGTATCTCAGCCACTCTTCAGTGTACTGCAGCCTGCAGTCACAGTGCCAGGGATTACCATGGAGTTGCACCAAACAATTAAATTCCAAGCTGTCGAAGAGACCCTGTGGTAGATTCTTCAGTCTGTTTTTAGAGAGGTACAGTTCAGACATATTTCTTTGATCACTGAATTGGTCTGCCGATAGTAAGCGCAGGTTGTTGCTTTCCAGGTTGATAACTTTAGTACTAAACAGTCCTCTGAAGATGTTGCCAGGTAACGCTGCCAGATTATTTCCTGACAAGTCGAGTTTTTCCAGAGTGGAAATGTTGTGGAAAAGTTCAGCAGGTAGAGCAGATAGCTTATTTTGAGATAGATCCAAATTAAGTAGAGCATCAAGGCCATTAAATGTCATAGAGAAGAGTTGACTGAGATTATTTCCTCTGAGTGTAAGTGTCTCCAGGGTGGAAGGAAAGAATCCTGTACCCAGCTCCGCTATGTTATTGTCTCTGAGATTGAGTTCTATCAGACTGTTTAGTGGGGCAAATGTTCCTGAGTGGAGAATGGTGATGTGGTTTCCTTGAAGAGACAACTTCTGTAGTTCAGGGTTAAAATGAAAAGTGTCCAATGACAGAGAAGCAATTTGATTTAAACTAAGATCCAAAATTTTCAGATTGCTCAGCTCCCTGAGGTGCTCAGAGTGAATTACAGAAAGCTGGTTGAAGGACAGATCGAGTTCTTCCAGACCATAGAGCTTGTGAAACAAAGCACTGTGCAGATAATTAAGTTCATTTCCTCTCAGCTGAAGCACTTTCAGCTTCTGAAGAGAGTCAAATAAAGAGGGTGCCAGCAGCCTTAGTTTGTTGTTGTTCAGTAGCAGTTTGGTCAGGTTGACCAGATTATTGAAAGTTTCATGTTCTAATACCATGAAAGGACTCCCGGTAAGCTCTAACTCATTCAAACTGGTCAGTCCTTTAAAGGAGATGCTTGAGACTTTGCTTATCAGATTGTTGAGGAAGACGACTTTAGTCAGTTCATGGTTTTCTTGAAACATGATGGATCTCATACCACTTGCTAGTACGATCAACGATTCTACATGCTTTGGGATTTTGTCGGGCAAGGCCATCATCCTGGCGTCCGAGCAAATCATGGTGGTCACAGAAAAACACTGACATGGTGCAGAACATGACATGCTGATATTTACCACTGCATTGCTGGGGCAGATCTGAAGCAGAAGGAGTAAAGCAAGTGCAGGGTGCTGGATCATTTCCTGAAAAGATATTATGCAGATTAGAGATGGTTCCACTTGTTTACTTCCATGATTAAAGAGAAACATACAAAGCAGCTTTCTGAATAAAAAAATAGCATTCCTTTCATTTACGTTACAACATGTGATTCAAAGTATATGGATATCCTATTATAGATAGTGAATTTGTGTTAGGCTTTATAATTGTAGCGAACAAACCTGAACTCACAAGGAGCAAATTAAATTGACAAAGGCACAGAAAAAGCTCCTAATAACAATTTATTTTAAAAAACATGTAGGGACCACGGCTCAGTGGGACATTTATCCAGCTCGGTTAGCCAGGCAACATTAACAAATGTAAAACAAGATGTAATTTACTAATTAATTATGTATATATTTTATATTTTCCACAAATGCTACCATTAAAGACTCTAGAACACTTTCTAGAACAAAAAGTAAATTCTGCAGGTGAAAATAATTGCCTGATGTGGTACTGAAATTGTTTATTAAAAGGGGATAAACAATCGTGTATGAAGGTTAAGTGTCTACATTTTTTGGTGTTAAAAACTTGAATTGAAATCTCAAAACATAAACAGAGCTGAGCTTTTCTGCAAACTGTGGTGTAGCATGAAATAAAATTAAAAACAGAAAACAACCCACGAAATGTTAAATAAAAATGATATCAGTCTTACCTGTGTGTAATTCTGTTACTGTTCTGGTAGAAAACATTCAATTGTTAGGTCTGTTGTTTCAGCAGCTTCAAATCTAGAACTGCATCCTTATCTGTCCTGCAAAAATATTTGCAATTGATCATTCAGTGGTTTACAGGAAAACGTTACAAAATCGTTTACTTTGTAAAATATTGACAGAGGACTGAACTGGACTTATCTGCACAACATTTATTTTTAAGTTGTGGCTCTGTTACTAAACACTAAAACTGTCAAATACCTACTTTGTGTAATAACAGTTTTTTCTGTTTATTGTAAAATTAAGGTTGCAGACAGATATCACAGCCATGTGAGACTCAGCAGGTCTGCAGTGAAATTTATAACTGTTCTGTATAACATGTGGTACTAGTCATATTTGATTAAATGTTAACATATTCAGTAAGTAGGAAAGGAGGAGAAGTTTGTCCAATTCCAGGGTTTGTCCTGTATGCCAGAGTCAACCTAGGACCTTGTTTCTGTGAGGTGGAAGCACTAATCAAGACACTGTGCCACCGCCCTCCTAACACTAACCCTTTACTGTCCAAATGTGAATTGTGAACATGACGGGTTTTGGATTCCTTTATTCAACTCCAGCAAGTAGTCTAATAATAAGCCTTTTAAAAGGTCATTTGTACCTTAAAATCTGTTTGTACAAACATGTTTTAAATGATCATCAGTAAAATTTGTCATCATTGATGTGCAGTGTATGTATAATAGCATGGCAATGACATCAGCATAAAACACCACTGAGACACTGCACAAAATGTAATGCTCTGAACTGAAACAATTAATGTTTTAAAAAGTAACTACATTCAAAAAACAAAGTTAAACCAATAACTTTCAGAACTGCAAGGATAACCAGCACTTCTAAAATGTGTGGTGAATGTCTTCAAACACCAGGTGGCGCCACTAACTTACTTTTTATATAATGTTGATTGTAATTAGGAAAAGAAGGTGATGGTTGTGAGCTGTGGTTGGGAGAGTTGCGTGCAGTAAGGAGGGAGAGATGAAAGGACGATTGTGGTAAAGAAACACGTGATGGTTGCAGGCAGTAGAGGAGGGGCAGGTGATGGTTGGGAAGGTGAGGTCAAGCTCAGCTCACAGGTACTGTTACCTGTCAGAGAGTTAAGAATTATTCACTGGTAAACTGCTACTGAACCCACAGAACTATTTTACTTCTCGTTTAACAGTTTTGACTGATACTGGAAACATGGCCAATAAGGGTTTCCAGCTGCTAGGTTTTACTTTAGCGTTTTTCGGCTTTCTAGGTTTAATTATTTCTGCCACTATGACAGAGTGGAAGATGTCCTCGTACGCGGGGGACAACATCATAACGGCGCAGGCGGTGTATGAGGGACTCTGGAAGTCCTGCGTTTATCAAAGTACTGGCCAAATACAGTGTAAAGTCTACGATTCTCTCCTGCAGCTTCCAGGTAACTTTGTTTTCTTTTCTTTACTATTACACCTGGGATTTTAATCCACACTTACAGTGATAAAAAAACAACAACTCATGATTACTGCTTTAAATATTTAAATATTTAAATATTTATGATTTTTTTTATGCATAGTATTGTGGTATGCAGTTGGTATACACTATAGACTGATGAGTAATGAGTGTAAATATACC
This sequence comes from Corydoras maculifer, assembly GCA_019802435.1. Taxonomy (NCBI): domain Eukaryota; kingdom Metazoa; phylum Chordata; class Actinopteri; order Siluriformes; family Callichthyidae; genus Corydoras; species Corydoras maculifer. Next base: position 856,941 of record JAFMOD010000064.1, read on the forward strand.
TGACATTAAGTCACAGATCATAAACCGCTATCCTCTCTTAGACTACAGTGTCATTAGCAATGGGAGATACAATAGTTACCATCATGGCTATTCTAAGCTGATTACACCACCACTGAGCAGACCTCAGTTTAAGGCATGTTGTGAGATACTGAATTTGGTGGATCTAGGGCATCTGATTGCAGTTATTCTGTACAAAATGCCACCATCACATCTTCCTTATAGTTTAGGCCAGTTACAGCTACAGATCAATGCCGAACGTACTGATGAACTGAAGTAGTCAGAGTGAGGAAGTGTGAAGTCACCGGGTCATGAGGAAAACCTACACGAAACATTAAGCTTCTTGCAATATATGGGGTTAAGTTCAGTCATGACCGACCCTTGGATCCGCTATGGGGCAATTAGGTGGGCTACCCTGAGAAAACCCACTCGGGCACAGGGAGTACATGCAGACTCCACAAAAAAGGACCTTAGTTTACCACAACCAAAATTCAAACCCAGGAGGTTCTTGCTGTGGGGCAGAAACAGCACTGTGTTGCTGCTTGTAATCTCCAAAAAAATGTTTAATGCACAAGCTTTCACCAGCTCATCCTCCATTCCCAAACAACTGCCTGCTTTTGCTATCTACTTTAAGTTTTACTTCACTTGCAGATTATACTTCACAAAATTCACTGAGGCTCCACTTTCACTCAGTTACTATCATTCTTACTCATAAGTTCAATGTACAATAAGCATAATAAAATATATTCAAAAAAGGTATATAATGATTGTGATAAAATCTCACGGTGATATAAAACTTAACCACATCTGTTTTAGAATTTTTTTTTTAGTTATTTCTGTTTTAAAGTTCAGTATATATGCTGTAAATGTCTGAAATCATTCAAATCAAAAGGTTTGTCATCTCTTCGCCTGTCTCACCTGAGTATCTCCCTGCAAGTTCTCACAGGTTGACAATGCCTGAAATTCCCCAACCAAGCCCGAGCAAGATAACATTTTTACTTCAGTGACCACACTTTTACAAGTCACTTGGCTTTGTGTTGCTGTGTAAGAAAACGTGTACTTGCTGGAATTAAGTGACTGGAATTCTTCAAAGCTGCAGCATGTACTCCTTATACCCAAAAGCAGGTCAATTTCCATACTTTTTTTTTAGGATTCCGTTTGGTCTCATTGGTTCTAATGAAGAATAATAAATTCATTAGCACTAGAAACTTAACTTTAAGTTCATTAAAATTTAGTTATTTATTCAGAAGTTTAATATCTGGTCCGCATTATTGGCCGTTTCCCTACAGAAACCATTGAAAATACCAGAGAAGCAATTTTCTTACTTTAGTTTATTTGCATGTCTTTGGAATGTGTGAAGAAACCGGTCTTCATGGATGAAACCCACACAGGCATAAGGAGAACATGCAGATTGCATAAAACAGGGGTTGCCATGATGGTGAAAAATTAATGATGAGCAAAGGGATGTCTTTTGCTATGAAGTTTAGTTGCATTATTGAGACTACCTTAAAAAACACACACTTATAAACTCTCACAAGGACACTTCCACTTAATGATAACGTTAATCTTGTGTTTATTGTGTTCTGTTCTGCAGTGGAGGTCCAGGCAGCTCGTGGGTTCATACTGACCGGAATCATCCTGAGTGCCATAGCCATCCTTATAGCAGCAGTGGGTATGAAGTGCACCAACTGTCTAAATGAAGATATGCAGCTTAAAAACAAAGTGGCTCTAGTTGGGGGTGTGGTGTTTGTTATTGCAGGTGAGTGTTTTTTATTTTATTTTATTCATTTTTTTTTTCAGATATTTTTATTACTATTTTTTTTCAATAACAGAGCAATACTCACATCTGTACACCAGAAGGTAATTAGCATGAGAATTTAAACATTGTGACCGCATTCATTACAATAAAATACTAAAATAATCATCTCAGCCTAGCACCCTGCACCAGGTTCAAATGGCCCCAGCTACAGTTTTTGATTGCTACAGTTTAGTCATGTGTTGTGTGACTTTCTGCAGGGGCCTGTGCTTTCGTGGCCACAATCTGGTACGGCGACAACATAAGACGACAATTTTTCAACCCCTTCACACCGACTAATTCACGGTAAGCAGTGTTTAGATATAAACCAGAGAAATGGATGTGGTTTTATTTTACCTTTCATTGAGTGTTAAGCACATAGTTGGTACCTATTTTTGGCGATTTGTCATGTCAGACTCATGACACCATGTTGAAGCAGAAGCATGACTTCAAAACCATGGATTACATCATTTTGCGTGAATAAATCCTAATGCCACAGACACTGTGTCAATATACTGAAAACAATAATTACAGTTTACTGCATGTGCAATTAAAATTTTTAGCATCAGATCACATAGAAGTTTGGTGACTTTCTATTATTAGATTTTATTATATTATTGATTTAGACTGTGCCTGTAAGACAAACTGGAAAATGTCAAACAAGTAGTTAGAGATAAAACCATACTGAAACCAAACTGTCTGTATATTTATGTCTGTTATAGGTATGAGTTTGGAAAGGCTCTGTATATTGGATGGGGAGCCTGTGCTCTGACTGTGATTGGAGGCAGCATGCTGTGTTGTAACTGTCATGGGAATAGTTCCGAAAAACCAGCACCCCGTTACCCAGCTACCCGTCCTGCCCAGCCCAATCAGCCCAGCTCTGCCTATGTCTAATTTCCTCAACTCCAAGTCATGATACTGCAGACATGCCGATGTACTATAGGCTTCTTAAATAGAACCGAAATAGAAGATTCTTCAAAGCAAGACTGAAATAAAGCTTGTACATGTTCTCCAGTACGACAGATCACTGGATAAATATATTTTAATACTTTTTAATAGTGCACTGTATAAATACATTTGGTTCCTGTGTTCATACTTTGATTTTTAGTAACATGCTATTTTTTTGTATTCTGTACCTAAAGACTGATCAAGTTTCATATTTCTGAGGTTGTATACTGAACTGTTCATGAATTTTTGATAAATTTAAATAAAGTCCATTAGTTTTTTTGTAAGCTCTGTGCAGTTCACTGAGTATGATGCAACATATGTGCATGCATCAATTAATTTATTGTCAACTTATTCTTTATTATATACGCACACAAACAGTGGGTCTCATACACACTATACAATAACAGTGTATATTGTAATAATTATGGGATACTGAACTGCATTACTTCATCTGGCTGCATTAAGTCAGCTATGAGCCCATAATGAATGTTCATATCAGTTACATCAGACAGTGAGATAAACCTTTCAGTGTTCATGTATGATTTCCATGCAAGTAATAATATAGCATTCTAAAATCTCCCAAATGAGGACCATAAAAAAAGAAAACTAATTTTGAATATTCTTGTAATCTTAGGTCTATTCTGAGGTGTTCAACGTATTAAAACCAAAGCATATTTATACCACTACAAATCAACAACCATTTTAAAATCCTCTTTAAAATGACACCACATACCAATAGCATGTCTGCTATGCTGAAGAGTCAGTGTACATGTTTATTGTTGACACCGCCTGGCCACCCGGAGATATTTTAAGCAATTATAGCTTAGTGCTCATGTGTGAAAGGGAACAGTGCCATTTCTGTTAAACCTATGAGTGTGTATTTTATTATCTTGACACACACCTCCTTCTTGTTTTTGTCTGGGACGGTCTCAAAGGCAGATGGTGAATTTTTTTAGTACAGCAGGACCTGCAGTGACATGTTTAGAGAATCAGAACACAGTACCAGAAAGGAAGCTTAACTAAAGGTGGTACAAAGAACTTAAAAAAAAGAAACATTTACATGAAGTTGTATCTGTGAGTTTTTTGTCTACACAGATTTGTGACGTCAGATACTGTTGGACTAAAGCAGCATAGCTTGATTGCACCAGTCAACTTCAACACCGAATTCAAGACTTCATAGACTGAGGTTTAGTCAAGTAGAGAAAACAGACTGAAACAGGTGTAATCCCGATACTTTTATCCAAATATTGTACATAATAAATTATGAAGTAAAAATAAGAATTATGATCCAAGCAAGATAACCTCTATTTATAAAAATACATGTCAAACATGAAAAGTTCTGTAAATTAGTGAATACAGTTTAAAGGGTGGCAGATAAGCAGAAATACAGAGATTTTTAAACAAACACCACCAAAGGGTGCAGAAAAACCACTACATTTATTTTAGCTTCTTCCTTCAGCTTCTAATTAAAACCTGTTAGCATGTACCTGTCCCTGCCCAAAGGCAGAGTTGCAGCAGGCCGTCGGTGTGACCTCCATATGTGGATGCAGAGCCAGGTGGTCCTCATCCTCACTGATTAGACTGAAACGCCTCCGTTGGACGCATCGCCCTCTGGCTGCTGATGACCCCAACTGCACCCCTACATTGCATTAGAAAAATTGCTAAAAGGGTTTTGCATGAAGTCTAGTGCTGTTCAGTGCATTTATTTATGTTCCCTTTCAGTAACTAAAATAACAAAAAAAAAAGTGTACAGACACAAACTAAAAGTTATAAGAATATTTTAATTCAGACAGTTGTGATCAGTACACATGCTGTAAACAGAAAGGCTTGATATAAACATCACAAGAACCCCTATCTGCTCTCAGGTAGAAGATCTAAGGCATGGGGTGTGGTGCTTCAGATAAACCTCTATCTTTTTGCTTTTAATTTCAGCCCAGGGTTACGGCTCATTTTGCTTTGACATGTTGTGTCAAGATACAGAATAATGCTGGCGGAAGCAAAGAATAGAAACAGAAAAATTACTTTAGAGCAATTCGGTCTGACAGTCACATTTAAGGACAGAATAGAGATCTAGGCAACAGGACGTTTTGTCGAATCAAAACAGGGCATTCATAATGCAAAAAAACAATAATGTAAGAATTTATTTTATAAAAAGCTTTTGCTCTCCAAAACCTTCAGACACACTCCAGACAGCAAACATACAGATGTGCACACATGTGGCACTGCTAGAAATATATGCACAATAAGTGGTTTTATTCTGTATTAGAAGTTAAAGGTCTCATCAAAACCCTTCGATTCGAAATTTACATTCCGATAACATACAAATACAGTTTCTGCTTCTTTTTACCAGATGAGGGCGCTAATGTATTTTTATGATTATGTTCTTTGACCGTATACCTTGGCCAATTTCCCAAATCAGCGCCCCATAAATGAGCTCGGTAGGTAGCTGGTGTGAGGTGCTTGTGTTAATAGAAGTTTAGTTTGAGGCGCAGTGCAGCGCGTTATGACCAAACATTTCCACATCCAGCCAGAGGTGACTGTACAAGAAATGCTTGTTTAACTTTAAGTGAACGTGAGTCCATGTTCTTTGGCAAGAATATCTTTTCTCTTGGCTACCCTTTTAAACTTTTTGCTCAGTATATTTTTTGATAGCAGAGCCACAAACATTTGATACATTACCAAAGACTTTTATGATACTTGACTTACTTTGAATTTTTCTTATTACCAAGCGGTTTGAACTTTATGTGAATTTGCTAGAAGCTCACTCATGGGAGGTTGGCAGCTGTTTTACATAAACCTTCTTAGACCATTAAGCAGAACCAATTTCTTCTTTAAGATTGTTTTATTAAATGCAGGAGTCACTAGAAGGTTTGTAGAGAAAAAGTGGAGAAATCTTGCGCTCACAAATCAAGAACCTTTTTATGCAGATTTCAAACATGTATCTAATAAATTCTCATGAAAGCAGAACTGGCTGCACTTTGGCATGTTTTAGCAAATGATGGATTAAATCTATGCAGGGAGCATTGGTAACCGTGTGTATTCTCCATGTTGTCATGATGCAATAAATTCAAGAATTTAATAAAATAAAAGTGAAATCAAAGTTGCCTCCAAAAAACAAACCAAGGCAGAAATAAGGAGACAAAACACTTGTTTTTAAGAGAAAATCTTTCAAAGGAACAAGACTCAATGTGAAACCACACACTCTGATGATAGTGAGATGACACTAACTGTCTCAAATCAATAAATAAATAGCCTGCAAACTGCACAACTGTATTCAGAAACTAATCAAAACCTTGATTAAGTAAAGATAATCAAATTTTCGTACTTGCTCATGTTTCAGAATCCCAAAAAGTGACAAGAAGGATAATTCAAAGGCTATGCCTCAGAGAACCAGAAATTAACTTACCATTGAGGGCTTTCTGTGATGTCAGCGGGAGGGAGGTAGAATAAAAGCATTAACCATCTTAGATCATCAGAATCCAATAACATAAACACAAAAAAACTGCATTTTTAATTAAGAGCATTTATTAGAAACATAAGGGAATGTTTGAGAATTGTCTGCAGATTGGACCACAGATTTCATATAAAAACACTTAATCATTTAGCTGCCAGGAAGTCTGAAGCTTATATTAGTCGTACCTGGACATATTCCCAGTCTGTCCTGCATTTAAAAAAATAATAAATCCTAATGGCTTTTTAAAAGAACATGTTCTATTTTTACCCAGAATCCCAGGGTATTTAAAGAAAAGTTGATAAATATCCAGAATTCACATGATGATAATTTTAAAGTGTTTTGCTGGGAAGTTAAGTTCTTAATCATCATTCTGCCTTTGTGTACAGACTTATATTTGTTTTAAGTAGAACATTTTAAAAAGTAATGAAGATGAATGGAAACTTGGGTCAGTTTGAATGATGAGGCAAATTCAATAAGATGGAACACTTTAGCTAAATCAGTAACAGACATGTTGCATAGTAAGTATAACAACAGGTCTGATGATAAGTGTTATCTTTAACATGTATAACATGTATAAAAACATGAATCATGTTGTGGCTAAAGTTATAGTTAGGTTCTGGTTAATGTTAGAGTAGTAGTATTGATGGTTAAGGTTTAGGTCTCTAAGAAATTAATGGAAGTCTATGCATAAAAACAAACTTGTGTTTGTTTTCTGTGTGAGTGTTTGCCTTCAACCAGCTAAGCAGCCATATGACGTGCCCTAGAACACAACTTTACATTCACTACATAAAAAATCCTTGGATTCCACTGTATATCCTGCCTCCACACATGCTATGAATAATTTACTAGCTTTACAGTAAATGTGAAATAATAAACCTGTTGATAAAATATGTAATACAAAAAAAGTGATTTACTGTTTATTCTCAAATAAATAATGAACATTTTAATGCTGTCTTCTTCTTGTTAAAAAGCATTGATTGCATACTGTTATTTATATATTTTGGGGGTTTGGGGGTGTAATGTAAAAATATATATCTATATATTGAGTTTTGTTTGAAGGCAGCATCTGTAGACTTCTTAACATCGATTGTTTTGAAATTTAGCTTTCAAATTATCTTAAGAAAATATATAAATGATCATTTATATAAAAAGATAGAGAGAAATATAAGACGAAAGTCCTAATGAGTGTAATGAGCAATTAAAAATTGTCTCAGAGTTTGCCTTTACAAACTCTCAGTTTGATATAAACTTGCACACAGATGTGACATGTTTTTAATAAGTCAGCAGCATGTGGTCACAGTAGTAGTCACACTTTTGGTCACACTGCAACAATGAACATTTGTAAGTTCCTAATTGCATTCATACTTCACTGAAACAAGTCTGATTAGAAGTGTCCAAGTGTCTGATTAGGAAGAGTGTCTTTTTACTCCATATATTCTTTATGACCAACTGTATAAAAGAGTTAGTGTAAAACTGCTCCTCCTCACATGTAGCTTCAAACCCCCCACACACACATACACATATACACAGATTCCAACATATCTTGCTTCCAACGTCAGTTATTTAGTTTTAGGTGCATCTTTACTGAACTATAAATAATCTATCCTCTGAAAAATGACATTCTGTAACAGTAACGCAGTGTCTGTTGATATCACAAGCTTTCATTCTCAATTCTATAGCCCACACCAGTAATTAGAAGGGGTGTCAAAAAACTTAGCGATGTGGAACATTCTGTTTGCTGAGTACACATGTGAAAGTAGAAAGCAGAAATGATCAGTATTCAGCTCAGAGAAGCTGCTTGTTCACCCTGCTCACCCTGTGAGATGAGAAAGCTGCTCAACCATGCGACCCTCTATGACATTTTATTCTGTCTCATTGCAACAAACTGCAGTTTCATCTCTGGCACATATTAAAACCTATTCCACCTGACACCAGTCATCTGCAGCAGAGTTGAAAACACATGCCGATGTGGCGAAAAAGGGGTGAGTGTTGTGTGACGCATCACGGCTCTGTGTTTTTTTTCCATTTCCATTTTGCAATGGCCCACAGATTTTAAAAGGTTTTTAAAATAAATCTGATCCTTTGTTAATGTGCTGCTTTGTGTCCGTCAGCCAACCCTTTATTGGAACACATGAAACATTAAGCCAAATTTACATTTAGTCTACATGTCACTCCCCCTCATGTGAAAGGCTGTTGAAAGGTTTGATATGGTGAAGATGTTCTATTTAACTGAACTTAATTTCCATTCCAAATTCCATAATTCATTTATTAAGTTCATTAACTGATTCCTCACTACAGGTGTATCAGAGGTTATGGGAATGAGGTAGGACAAAAAGTGGTCAGTCATAATATAGCACCCCAGGAGGATTCAGAGCCAGGCCCACATTGGCACGTTGGTGGACTTGAGGCTCAAAGCCCCACCTATCAGACTGATATGCCAGCACCCTAACCACTAAGATATTTTTCCTAAATATAACTTTACACATAAAAAGCTACAAAGTACCCAAAATACATTTGTAATGTAACTGTGTAAATCTAATGCCACTACCAGCTGTGGTTTTAAAGTCATTTTTCTTAGTACATTTGTAAAACTGTTGGTTTAGTGCTTGAAGTCAGAAATTCTGTAGCACAGCCAAACTGCCACTGCTTAACCCATGATTTAGAAGGTGCTCAGACTGCAGGTCTCTACACTGGGAATTTGCTGAATGCTGTGAATGTGTTTAGTGTGTAAAATGTGCATAATAATTGGCAACTATAGGTCAGGAGGCTGGATCACTATTTACAAGAAAATGGCTGTTATGGCTGCATATTCATTGATGTCCAGTAGACACTCTTATCCACAGTTAAAAAGGTCAAAGAGTTAAAGAAGAGGTCATTAAATAATATAATTCAAGTTAGGGTTAAGCACCTTCCCGAGAGTCAAACAGTAAATTATAGTAGCTATCTAGTACACTAAGCACCATATAACCCTTTCTATAGCAAGTAGCAAAGCACTGTTCCATACAAAAATACCAGTATAAGGAAATTGCAGTTCTGTTATTATTGCAGTAAAACACTCTTTGACCTCAAGCAGCATAAAATTTATCCTGCTGTATAAAACTTGGCGTGTCATGATTTAATCACTTCCTTTGCCTGTATTCTAATTTATAGTCATAATAGTCTGAAGGTGACTATTATCTAAAGCCCTTGCCAGCATTTAATAGTTCTTGGAGTTTTTATTTTTGGAAAACAGGCCAGATAACTGTTGGATCAATAGACACTTTCAGATTAAACAGCTTTAGGAACACATTTAAGAGAAACTACCCACTCGAGATTTCCCAGAGAACTACATAACGTTACAGGGTTTTTTTTCTGTTTGCATTTGCACCGCCAGTTAGGGAGCTGAAGAGAAGTTAGCTGGGCAGCAGGTCAGGATCAGGAAGGTTTTAACCCTGTTTTAACATTATATATTTACAGTGCTCTGCTGTGTAGTGAATGAATAACATAGCAACTAACTTGTACACACATTGAGATGTAGACATTTGCTATGTTGCATATTTATTTAACTGTAGGTCCAGTTAACAGTTTAAATGTTGATTTTACACTTTTTAAAAATAAAAATGGCAGTCATGAGCACCATGCACATATAACTGGAGCATTTGTTATAAACATAATGGTTCCTTTTGTGCTGAAAGTACAAACACATAAGTAGGAGATAATAACATTAACATATTCTATATATTATATATTCTATATAAAAGCAAACTCACAAAATATGGTATTATTAAAGCAGTTCTGAGTAATAAAAAAATGTTTCTCCCGTTTGAATGCCCCAATTGTTTTCCAAAACTAGTTTCATAGACATTTAGCTTTCTGTTTTTGCACATTCTGAAGTCCAAACTAATGACTTAGTGTTTCTTGTTCATGGACTTTTTTCCACTCAGTAGATCCCATGTCAAAACATCTCATACTTCTTTCGAAACCCACAAAATGTCTCCAGTCAGACGTCTTCCAAGTCAAAATTTGGAAAGCCTGAAAAATGTTCCCTCTGTGCCAGAGATGACACCTTCTCTCCTTTAATGCCCACTGAGAAGCTGGTTTATTCAATACTGCTAGCTTTCACCGTTAAGTTCTCTAAAGACTCTTTTACATTAAAAAAAATAAATAAATTTGGACATTTCCTGCATATGTTTTTTCAACAGTTCAGCCTTTAGATAATTTATCAGGATTCATCTCTTGCGCATTTGTCCTTTAACTTAAAATATGGCATGTAATAAAATCCACATGCAGAGGAACAGGTAAAAACTACCAGCAATCATCCGCTAGTATAGATCTATCAATCGTGTCATCAATTTAGTCTGCGCCATGTTAGTCATGTCCATATATGACACAACACAAACTTTTCTCCTATACATGGCTCATACATTATATTAATATTTATGATGTTATACAAATATTTACTTAGTAATTTATTACAATAATTCCATAATTATCCACAGATAACAATGATCCGTTGTGGCACCCCCTAATGGGAACAGCTGAAAGAAGAAGATAATTCAGAGGTAGCACATGAACAATCTTCACCAGTACCTATAAAGAATATACTGAGGAGAAAATCAAAACAAAAACATTCCCAAAATGTACTGAAATGTGGCAGGGAAGAATTTTTTCTTGATTGTTGGACACCCCTGTGGTGAGCATGCTAAATTTGGAAACCTGGAATAATTACTTTTTTCTTAAAACTTGCAGTGAACTCTTTTAAATGTGTTTATATAGTAATAAATCATTCCATACCTCTGTTTAAAGTATAATAGGCTGGGTCTGTCTTTCCAGCTGTTATTTTCACACTCAAAGCAGTTATATAAATTGTCTGACTCATAAGAAGAAAAGAAATTATATTTGGTTATTGTGCTAATTTAGTGTATCCACACAGAAGGTAGATCATTCCCCAAAAAAGTTGCTATTGAACAGAAATACTGATAAAGTTAACAACATGTTAAAATACTGCCATAACTGTTCATAATGACCCTAACCATCAGGATAGTTCAAAGCTGCTTTAAATAAAAGCACCTGAATATGATCTCATGTAATGACTAATAGAAATGTTTAGCTTTACTGAAACAAATGGACCTATCAAAAATCTCAAGAAAGGAAAGCTGTTCCCTAACAAGTGATCAAACAGTACAAAACACATTGAACAATGGTTTACTGTTAAATCGGGTTTCTGTGACATTGACTCAAGATCCCTTACCCTTTCTGCACTAAACACCCAATAAATTATGCTTATGAAAAGATCTTTATATGGAACCTACACCATTGCTGTGCCTTGTTTGGAAAGACAGACCGGTTTCCTTAAAAAAAAAAAGGAAGAAAGTGCACACTCAAATAAATTCCTGCTATTTTGAGTGTCTAGCAGACATCCCACAGAAAGTCAGGCCTGCCAAAACTTTTAAACCACAAAAAAAATTCTGCTTCACAAACCACTTTTTAAGAAGAGAAACTAGCAGACAAGTTTTCTCACCACACAGATAGCAGCCATCTGTAATCCTTGGTGCTGAGTGATATGTTTGACAGGGCTGCAGGTCACGTATGAATAACAAGCATTGGTGGAGCGATCCGCCACATTGGTCAGTGTCCAAGGGAACTTTATTTTCATTATTAAAGCTTCAAGCAATTTGAAACTTCTGACTGATGAGCCGAGGTCGGAGATGTGTAATATTTTGACGCCAGTGTTTTTTTTTAAGGGCTCGTTTGTACTTGGTTTCACAGGAGGGTCCCTGTAGACCTTGGGGTCCCTGCAGATGTCTTTTTAAAAGGTTTGTTTTGTGATGACCAGCTACTGCCTTTACTGCACTTTCACCTAAAAAGAATAGAAATGGTTTGGAACGGAGGTTAACGGAGGCTTGTTAACAATGGAGCCTAATTGTGCACAATTTCAAACTGACCTCAATTTCCATCGACCTTCCACCAACCCTCTCCCTCACTACGATTCTAAGTTCTGCCCCAGCTGGAGCAATCTGTTTCTCGTTCTCCGTCCTGGTGCCTCTCTGAGGCCCTTTGCTTGGTCTGCACTTTTTTCTTGTGTGTGTGTGTTTTTGCAGATCTCCAGACCACCAAATCAGACCATAATTCTTTTTTCTGCCAGTCTGCTAGTAGAAGCATCCAGTCCTGGAACTGATTTATACTAATTGCTTAAAGGGGTGCTGTATTCTTTCCGTTGCTTTTTGCTGAAAAAAGCTCAGGTGATGGATTTTATTGTTCACAAAGCAATAAGCCACAACAAAGAGTCTGTTACAGTGTTTTTTTTAGGAGTCAGAATATCAGTAGGCAGGATACTGAGTGACAGTGAGGTTAAGCATTATTGATTGATGGATTATTGACACAGGTTTTGTTTCAGGTCATCCCTAACATATTATTTCACAATAAATGAACATCTTCTTAAGCCACTAAAACTAGTTTACAGTACATTAAACCAAGTGCTGTAAATTCAAGATCTACTTAATGAAGGAATGTCATGGTAAATCAATACATGTAAATGTCCCTTCATAAGAACCATGTGATCCAGCACAACCTTGAAAACCACTGTATTTATTGCTTCTCCACAAGTCCATACAGCAAGCACCATGCTAGTAATGTCCTCCAGATTTTTGCCATGCATATATGTATGCACTTACTGTGGATTGTATTCCACTTTTACAATCCTTAGTCAAATCTATTAAAAATGTTGAATAAATCTTGTACCATTTGTCTGTTTGGGTATCCAGGTGGTACTCAGAATGCCACTGGCTAATGGAAAGATCTGATTAACTATATTTAAGAGAAAGCATGTGTTTGTGACTCTCCTAGGACAGTGAATGAAACACGCTGTAAGAGGACAAAGTAGCTGGACGTACAAAACTCAAAAATATTCAAAAATAAGACGCAAAGATGAATGATTTGATCCGAAAATAAACTACATACCTAGTAAGGATCAGCAACAGAATTTCAAACCCAAATCCAAAATAAAAAGATTTTACTCAGACAGTTCCTCATATGTTGTCATGCAGAACTCAGAAACAACAATAAGCATCTCTAAGACTTATCAGCGTGCTGCCGCTGAGACTTCCAAAGCAGCTGCTCTTCGTCCGGCTCACCTCAAACCTCAGCACAGACTTACTGACAATTAACATGGAGAAGCTCCAGGTGAGATTCATTACCTCACCTGCTTTTCTGCCTCTTAATTACAGATCCATGTTTTATCGTCATCACTAACTGTGAGTTTTTTTTCTTAAACAGTGACAAATTTCAATTGCAAATACATTTTTTTTAAGTTTTCACCAAAAAAAGACAAGTTCGAGGCAAAATTTAACACAAATCTTTAATAATACAATTATAAATGTGATTAACAAGAAGTGTAGACTTTTGTGTTCATTAATTATTTAATAACAACAAATATTCTTGTTCAGGTAAAAGGGATTTTTAATAGGGCTCAGTAGCTGCATGTTTGTGGATGCACTTGTCAGTTCTGAAACTAAAACCCATCAATAAACTTCACATATCATTTAAAACCCCTTAAACACTAACATTCCAGACCCGCTGGTGCTCACACACCCCATGTAACCAGGGCTTTCATTTTAAAAAGCAAAACCGGATCCCCCGAGATCAACATTACATAATCTGGTTAACAGTCGATTTTTGGGTCAGAGGTCAAATCTATGTAGTCAGTTCAGTAGAACTATCGGACTCAGGGTAGAGGCACAGTGATAATATAAATCAGGCTGATACAACAAAGTCCAGTGTTTTATCCCCATTTCTGTACAATTGTCCTTATTTTTGCCAATGTCCAATGAACTAACTTGCTGCTTGGATTAAAGCTAGTTTACCTGATGAGTGCTGCGGTACTCTATACCATCCCTCGCTACCCTACTAGTCTTTTAGTTTTGAGTCATTAACAATGATGACCCAAGCAGCATAGATAAAAGTAATGGACCAGAGGGTTACACAGCCATGAGGGCTTTCTGAGATGTCAATGATTTACAACACCAAGTAATTTAAAGAAAACAACAGCACTAACTATCTCAGATGATCAGAACCTACACCTTTGTGTTATAGTGACTAACCAAAAGCCTAAAGAAATAACTATACACAATACGCATACTTCTGTTTTAAAAAGTGGCAACACACATTAAAATGTCAATAAATTAGCCACAAACTTGTTTTTATAATTAACGGTCATAAAACTTCCACAGCTGACTTTTAACAGAACCATTAAAGACCAAAATTCTAGTTTGAAGTCCATTTTGAGTCACCGACAAAAAACATCTACAACTTCATAACTGTTGTACACAAAACACATTAAATATGAAAGCAAACAGAATGGAGCACATCTTATCACACCCTCCTGTTTGTTAGATGTAAAGACTGCTTTAGTTGGTAAAAAAGATAAGCCAACATGAAGAACTGGGTTCACTGAAATGTTAACCTTAAAGGTTAATGCATTAAGTTTAATACAATGTCTCGGTGGCAAAAAAAAAATTTTACAACTATATAATTTTTAAACATTTATATAATTGACTCTCTCTTAAGGTTCTTATAAAATAGTCATATATATATAATAGGAATGTTTTCCATGAGTACACGTTACACTTCTTCTAGGCTTCTTTCCACTGCTTACACCAAACATGATCTGATTACATTTTCTGTAGTGTCAGTAACTAATGTCTTGGGTAAACATTTCAAAATCATGTCATTACTGTATAATGTATGCTCAATTTAAGATTGCTCCTAAAAGTGCTTGTACCATAGTACAATCTATTAAAATGTCCAGGTGAAACTCCTTTTCACAGCTAAGCTCTCTGGCTAAACATGGAACTGAGAGCACCTTCTCCACCAGCTGTGAAGTTCCAGTACAGCTGCTGCTCGTGCATGGCGGTGGTGGTGACACTAAACCATGATTGATTTTCAGCTTTAATAGTACTTCAGTCAATGGGTCTGATCATCATTCGCACAGTCTTTAAAGAGTAGAAACCTCCTCCATAATCAGCCCAGAAGATGCCATCCTGGAACTTGTTGCGATACACACCCCCAGAGTACCACACACCATTCAGGTTGGTCTGACCGCATGCGTTGTACCACCAGCCCCCTTTAGCAAAATGGGCACAGTTACCTGTGTTGTAAGAGAAAATTACATGTGAAACAGAACATTTCACTAATTTTAATTTTAATAATACTAATTTTACTCTGTCAATGAGAAACCTGATGTAAGCTGTAATGTCACTGTCGTAATACATTATATAAACAATATAGTTAGTTTCCCCTTTGCAGATACCAGATTTTAGAGTGTGTGGGAATCTTAATGTTTTTATTCAGTTAAACAGTTATAATGTCAAACACTGATGTTGGCTCAAAGGAGAAAATCTATTGGATTCTAAACATATTTATTTACCACAGATTATGAAAGAGGCATTTTTGGAAACCCCCATTGTTTTTGGCCATTAAAAATCCTGTTAAAACATTAGATATAGATATAATGAACACTAAAAGATGATGTACAGTGTGTTATGCAAAATATAACCTGCAAAGGAATCCTTGTCCCGATCCAGAGTGGTAAACTGTTTGCCGTTGTGGCTGGTTAAAGAATCCCCAGCGTTGCCCTGGTAGATGCCCAGACGCAACCGGTATGATTCACTCTCAGGCTCCAGGTGAAAACTGCTATACGCTGCATACACCTTCTTATCCATCCAGTCCTGCAGCTCCACCAGAAGCTTGTAGTCGCCCTGTTTACCCAAGTTGTATATATTTTCCAGACCCAGCCAGTGCTCGCCATCTACGTTGCCAAAACCTGTCTAAAGCAAAACGAAAATGAGATTTTAAGTTGTGCCTATTTACCAGTCTTCATTTTATCATGCTGTCTCTGTTGCCTTTTACTGGTATATAAACAATACAACTGGTGAATCTCACTGTAATCAGACCTCATTGAGATCCCTGACAAAACCTTTTCCTTTTTAGAGCGGACACTTTAAGCTATGAGGATATTTCAGTCTACTTGAATTGAAATTCAACCACAAAGCAAAACTGGACCATGTCAATGTCACCCGTATGAATTTTGTGCAAATGGACACAATTTGTGGGTGACGTTTCATCCTAAAATAACAGAATTAACATAAACCTATTGAGTCAGAAAAGTTTTTCCATTAGGATTTGGACTATTAACAAAAGGCTTGAGGTTTTAAAGGGCCTTTTTCACTAATGTCTCTTTAATGGGATTATAGGAGCAACAGAGAGCCAGTGTAGGCTGGAATGAAATGGCACTGTTTTTTGGCAAAAGTCAATGGCATTCAAACACAATGGCTTAAATAACATCTATTTGTTTCTTTTAGTTTAACGTACCATGTAAATTGAACCCCGAACTTATAGTTATGATTTTAGCAAAATGAAAACTGATCAGAATAAAAAGTCACTTAAATTTCTATTTTTTTGGGGGTCACTTAAAGATGCTTTGTATGCATGTTGGACACTTAATGATGAAGATAATTTTATTTTTAATAAATATATTTTGCCCATGATTAGTAAAGTTGTAGGCAACTGATAAGAAGGTTGAGGTGTAAACACTGGGTTGGTCAAGTGACCATGCCGTCTCTTTGTATTTTAGACGTCACTGTTCTCTGACATCCAGCCACTAAAAATAAAGTTATTAAAAATGTTGTTTTGTGCAACACACTATGAGTACTATCAATTAAAACATTTATCATTAAATGTTAATATTGCATTTTACCTTATAACTCTCCCAGTTCCTGAAGAAGTTAACAGACCCATCCATCCTCCTCTGGATGAGGGTCCAGCCTCCACTATCCACATCATTCTCGCACCAGGCTTGCATTGGCCTCTCACTCTCATCTGGTTTAAGAAGGTACATTCCGCTGGTGGCATGACCAGCCTGCATTGCATGAAGGCAGTCACGGAAAGGACCTCAAATTCCAAGACAATAACAAATAAACTATTTTAAACACACTGTTATCTTAAAGAGTTCTTGATGTATTATTTATTTTTAAAGGAAATGCAATCCTACAGTTTGCTATAAGCTTTTTACATCTATGCAATTAAGTTTTCACAGCCCCTTCATCTGAAAGTAATGGAGAACAGCAGACAAGCAAGGAGTTAAAACAAATATACGAACCTCCAACCTCTGGTTTTAGTGTTGAGAATTGTGCTGACTGCTTAGCAAAATATCTTGCAAGCTAAAGTAGCATGGGTGTCACATACTTTGTGGTTGGAATGATTTTAAAAAAAAGGGAATACTGTAAAATATTATTTTTTAAATTACTTTGCTCAAAAAAAAAAAAAAAAAATAATAATAATAATAATATATATATATATATATATATATATATATATATATATATATATATATATATATATATATATATATAATATGTCCTCATATGAGGGTCATTTGCAGTTTGCCAGCTCTGCCATAGCTTAGCCAAATGTATGCTAGATGTGTTATCAGCACATTGTACACTATTGAGGTATAAACATGTGGCAGTAGATTTACTTTGAGGTTCATACATTTTTCCAAGGCTGTCTTTTTTTTCAAGTTTCAATCTCTGACCATAATGCTAACTGTTTAACTGTTGTAATGTTAACTGCTATAGGTGTTCCATTTTGCAAGCTGGAGGTTTTTTTTCACAAAAGAGCAGCTTCATTTTGTAACAATGTCTATAAGACATTAAATCAGATGTTGGTAGCTCTTTTCTTTGCCCACAGCTTTGTGTTTGCTGTAAGTGTTTCTAAAATGTCTATTTTTTATTACCTTCAGTGCTAAAGTTGCCTTCATGTGATCTTTTAAAATCCAGAGAGCTTCCAGTGGGTTCTGGGCCTGCTCTTGTGCCCCGTTCCATTGCAAAGGTTCGGCCATTGTCCCTCTGGATCTCATTGGAGAGACGCGGAACGTGTACTGGGATGTTCTCTGGGACCACCTGGACAAGTGGTGGTGGAAGAGGCTCTTGTCTGGGACTCCCATAGATATGGAGGCACTTATCTTCCAGGGCACTGATTAACACAGACTGGTTATTGACGACAGCAGCCAGGGCTGAGAAACGCACCTCGAGTTCCTTGTAGCGGGCCGAGAGTCTCAGTGCTTCTGCTGTGGAGTTAAGGATGCGGCTCTCGAGCTGCGCCAGTTCAAGCGAGTTGTCCCTCTTACGGATAATCTCATGAAGAAGTTGCATATAAAGCTGTGTGACTCGTGAGTTCATGTTGCGTGACTCCTTTCGCAGCAGCTTCATTTCACTCACCATGTTCCCATCGACATCCACTACTAAGCGCAAGGTGTCTATTTCACGCCTCTGCTTGGACATCAGCTCTCGAACATCTGCTATATCCATTCGAGTCACACGGTCTTTGTCTGGAAGCGCCGGTCCACGACTGGCACATATGGGTCCTGTGATTTTCTGCTCAGGAACCAAAAAGGTGTAGGAACACTTTTTGCGGGCAGCATCTCCATCATCCTCCCAGCCTCTCCGTCTTCTGGAGACACCCAAGCCTTTCCCACATGTCCAAGCAGATAACACAATAAACAAACTCCATTCACCAGGACCCATGACCACTTCAAACTCGTCTACTGGTAAAGCGAGATGTAACCTTAAACAGAACAGACAAATTGTTTTACCTCATAGTTTTTTAACAGAACTTTTTTTTTTTTTAGAATAAAATGCTAAAGGTCCTCATTAATGTAAAGTTAAAGCACCATGCACGGCCACACCCCAAAGTGAATTAACATAGTTTGCACTGACTCTGATTATTAGAAACAGCAGGGAGCGGGCGTGGCTCTAGACCTCTAGGTTCACACACATGGGCAGCAATGTAGGAAACTTAATGCATGTCCCCCTATACTCCATATCTGCAGGGGAAGAACAACTAACGGAACCTAGCTGCAGGCACCCAGCACAATAAACAACAGCGACAGGAGAAATACTTAATCACATTAAAGAGTGGCAGGTGTTTTCATTGACCTCCTGCACCTGCCTCCCATGTACAACTTCCAACCAATCACACAATGGCACCACACTCAGGTGAATAAATACTTTTGTTAACATACTGTACCTCTTAAATGTGTCTCTGATATCCTGCTTCAATACAGAATACAGTCATTCTTCTGCAGTCATTGCTTTCTTGTTCTTTTTGAAAATGCTGACTTTTAGTAACTGTAACTAAAGAATCAAACTCATATAGTTGCTGCACTGTGAAACATATTGGGATTATTCAGCAACAGCAATCACATTTTTATGCTCCCATTTTCAGAATCATGTTAACTGACATTGACAGCAGCTTCTTGGAAAGAAAGACTTATACAGCAAGCAAATGGCAAATGAATTTACAAGTACTAAAATTCCTCTTGATTGACAAAGTATTGCCAGCTGTGTAAAATTTAGACATGCAGTGACCCCAATCCAGCCTTTATGGGTAAATTCCAAATAAAATAAAGAACACCCAACATTAACAAATGAATACTCTCCATATACAGTCAGGAAGTACACCCTCTTTAATGAAATCCACTGTTTTTATACATTCTTTGCCCGAATAGGTTATTGTGCTTCTTCGCAAATACTATAAACAAAAAAAATATATAGTATTGAGCAAGACAAAAGACATGTTCACATTAGGTACAGAAGCCATGCTCATTTAATTCCTATATAGAAAATCTCTAAAACAGATTTCCTTTCTGCAAATGGCCATGACCCTCTTCCTTCAAGTGTTATTTTAACAGAGGAAGCAAGGCTAATTTGCTTTAGGCAATTCTCCCTGTTATTTTAAATTATAGATGAACAATCAGTGGAAAAACTGGTATATGTTTTTGGAATAATCGTTCATTTATTCTGCTGAATGTTTTAAAATTGTCTCCTGGTCATTCTGGTGATTCAGCCTACCCGCCTGCCTAAGTACGATGTACCAGGACGGAATTAATTATAATCTATATTAAACCAAGCAAGGCTAAATTCTACCACCACACAAAAACATGATAATGTTACCATTCTGACTCATTTTGATACCAAATGGACAATAATAAGTGGTGCTGAAGTAAGAAGTAGTGTTTTTGAAGATATTTTGAATATATTTATCTATTTTATGATCCACATGAGCAGATCACAAAGCTCGAGTCTTATGGGGGGAAAGGCAAGGGAACACCCTGGACAGGTTGACAGTTCATTTTTAATGTATTTCTAATTTGAAGTGGACTACTCCACAATGCTTGGATCCAAAATAAATGAAGCATTTAAATAACAGTAGACTTTGTTCTTGGTGATCCTGCTGTATAGCATCATTGAATGTTCTGTGGGTGCTTAATATGTGGTCCTGACATATTTATTAGAAGAACTGGAATTTATTAGAGCAAAAGAAAAAGTAAGTAAGTCTATAAACCATAGCAAAAGCAATGTGAGTGTTTCTACGGTCCTGAGTCCCGCTGCCACAAGAGATAAATGAACTAACTGTAAATTATAAATGCTGAAATGGTTTGAAGCCTATTTGAGCCTGTGCTTTTACCTAAAGGAAAATCTATCTTTCAGGATTCACTGAAGCTTTGGCCATACTATTAAATCAACATGTGTACGTGAACAGAAGTCATATAAGCCTTGCTTGAGTTATTTATCATATTTAACATATACACTGGCGTATGGTACAACAAAATTCCTTCTAAGCATACTCAGGTTGGGGTCAGAGCGCAGGGTCAGACATCATCCAGCACCCCTGGAGCAAAAAGGTTAAAGGGCCTTTCTCAAGGGCCCACAGTTGCAACGTGGTGGCGCCAGGGTTTGAATCCTAAACCATATTTTCAACTTCCAAAAAAAAATTGTACACACTGAGCCTGTGAGGGTGGGGGGACACAATGGTAATTAAGGCAAATTAAATCACAAAACACATTACAAAGAATATGAAAGAGAATGTCATCTTCATCTATACATGATATAAGGCGAAGCTGTGCCGGCAGTCAGGAGACATTCCTGCATAATTCCTACACAAATAAGTAATAATGCTGGCATGAAGCACGAAAAAGTCAGGGTTTAAACCAACACAGAAAGAATGAAGGGAGATTAATGGGTGCATTTATATTTCTACAGTATTTAATGGCAAAACAAAACAATACAATGCCAATGGGGAATGACACTGCTAAAGCTCCTTTAAAATACATTGTAGGGTAAAAAAAAGTATGTAAACACTTTCCTTAATTTCCAATTTTAGCTTAGGCCCCATAATTTTAACATTTCAAGTAATTAAGGGTTTTTAACTTGTTAGGACCAGTTGTAGAAAATTCATGTATTCTTCTAATCAGGAGAAAATGTCATGAGATTTATAAAGACAGATACAGATACAATTTGAGCAACTCCTCGTTCATGATGAAGTTTAACATGGGTGCTCAAACAAGCTCATTTTAGACTATTGTTATATATTTTAATATTGTTTTTTTTTTTTTTAATAAAACCACACATTATTAGTAACTGTTTATAATTAAAGCATGATTCCCTGTGATGTGCTTAAAATGCTCAAAAATTGCCTTTTTGTTAAGCAATGTGGAATATTGTTATAAATGGTAAATTCAATTTTAATCTTTTAATAAATCAAGAGAGTCATGAGAGATAAAGAAAGACACCAGCTTCTGGATTCTATTAAATGGAGGAAATCCACTACTGACTATCTGACTTCATCAGATACTGCACATACAAGAACTTTCTCAGCTGAAACGTGATCAGAGGCCTAAGGTTTTTCTGCTTAGGACTGAAACATGAGTCACTAAGAAAGATGTGTTTCCAACTATATACATATTCAATGGCAGACACATCTGCATAATAAACCGCTTCACACAAACCTCTGCATGAAAATGAGTCACGTTCAGTACGCCAAAACATCAAGCAAGAAATAAGCAGATGTCACAAAAGAGCAAAGAATCAGAGCATTGATTAACAGGATTAATTCCTCTAGGTCTTAACAGAAAAAAGACCTCAACACTGATAATTATTTATTAAATAATTCCTAAATTACTGTTATGTTCTAAAGCCTCTACAAATCAAATATTTCTATTTGCATATTTTTGCAAAGTGGTCTATAAAGCAAAGGTCCAAAAAACTTTTGCATTAATAAATATACAAATGTAAACTAAATATTTAGTAAAATAAAAGATGACGAAATTCAATTGTCTGATGTGCATGTTGATTACTTAATGTGATTTCACACAAGAGAAGGAGAAAACTCATGAAATTGAGTATAGAAAAACACATTTTCAGGAATTTAAAAACCAAAATTGCGAAGCGAAAAAATAAATAAATAAATGAAAGTGAGCGTGAGGTTTCTCACGACAGCCGGAGGAAAAGAGGAATCAGTGCTTACCTCAGTGAGCCCAAAGAGGGGAGTCCAGCACTTCTGTTCAGTTAAAGCGTTGCCTTATACATCGACTGAGCTCAGTTTCACTGCTCACTCTGTGACTGATTACAATCCTGTCTGCCCAGTGCTGCTGATGAGAGCCTCCTCCTACAGTCTTAGTGCCCTGCATGTGTGTGTGTGTGTGTGTGTGTGTCTTGTTCCATGGAGAAAAATATGGCAACAAAACTCACATTAAGGGGGTTTGTTTTATTTTATGTTAACAAAAACAGATTTTCCATAATGGTTCCAAATAGGAAACTAAAGTCAGAGTTGCTCATTTAGCCTTGATTATTCAGCTGATGGTTCTGGGTTGTTATTGTACATTTATACTCTGAGACTCAATATGCGGTCACCTCATCACATCTGTATCTACAGTGATGCTTAAAAGTTTGAAACTCTTTTTTTCCCCCCAACAATTGCTGGAATAGACTATAGCATAGGACATTAGAATTATAAAAGAGAATGTCAAATATAATGAGTAATAAAATGATTCTAAGTAACTTTAAATTTTTACTTGATATAAGCAGATATTTGTGTTTATACTTTTTTTCATTGCTATAACACATTTAAATAAATTTGATTGCAGTTGTTTTGTCACATAAACAGGTAACATAAACAATTATGCAATATATAGAATATATTCTGCTTTTAACCAATTTATTACCCAATTGTAGGAGGAAAATAAGAGGGCAAAAAAATACTTATGCAAGTTACTGTAAAACTCCAGACACCACCACAGCTTACCAGAACTCGTGGGGTTTTCCAGAACACAAACTGCTGTAAAACTGCCTAGTTTTATATAGAATTAAACCAAATGTTGCTCCACCTAACAGCCGGTTATACTGTTCTTACAGAACACAATGAGTTCGGACATCACCGCCTGTTGTTTTCTCAGCCTTCAAACCAAATCCCACAAATTACTCAACATCCACTGAAGTAACTATGATCTTATGGTACTGTTTTGCTATAAAATAAAACAATGTAATTACTTGTGTAAACTCACTGCCTCTAAATAAGACCTGAACTTAATTAAGTTTCAAACTTTTAGTATTTTGCAGAACAAACAAATCCTATAACAACAGGGGGATTAACAAACACCAGCTGTGGATGGTGCAACTTAAATCAATACTTTCCTGATTATATACAGTGCATTCACATTCACTCTCATTTTCACACACACACACACACACACACACACACACACACACACACACACACACACACACACACACACACGTTAGTGGTAGAGAACAAACACAATTAGCACTCAGGAAACTTGTCATTTTTAACAGTGCTGCTGAGTCGAATTCATTGTTCTGGTGTTTTCATTGTGTATGCAGCAGTTATAAGCATGTCATTTCATTTTAATCTGCATCCTCAAAAAAAACTCTGTGGTACTAAAAACCACACATTGTTTGTATTCAGTAAAACAATTTTAGTTTATTTTACTTAAGTGACACTAGAGTCATTTCTGAATTTGAATGTATCCTGTATAGTGACGCGGCTTTTCCAGAGTGAACATCTGCCTCTCGTTTGGAGTTGCATTGGTTTTTATTCAGCAAATAAAGCATGCCAAGCGCCTAGGTCATTCCCAAACGTGGTCTATGGATAATGATGTTTTGGAATACAGGAAACCACAAGTGCAATGCCATACTTTTGTATTTCTGTCAACTTAATAAAGAATGTTTTTGTGTTAACAGTAATCATTTCAGTAAATGGCCCAAAAAGGTTTTGGGCATCTAAAGGTTGAAGGCTCACACCCTAAGTACATTATAAGCGATTTGTAAAGATTTAAATAATGAAACTTAGCAGTGTTATGCATCAAATCAAAGTAATTAATGTCCAGATAAACTACGAGGAAATAGGAAATGATGTGTGGCATAGTTGTTGGTGCCAGATGGGCTGTTATGGTACTAAACACACGTCATCCTCAGACTGTTGTTACAAAGCCGCAAGTATATAAATGTGTATGTATATATATATATATATGTGTGTGTGTGTGTGTGTGTGTGTGTATATGTTTTACTTCATGGATGGGTTAAATGTGGAGGACAAATTTACTTATTTATACTAAAACAGAAAAGCCAAGCCTAAGAGATCTGCTCTACACATGCTATTAATTAAACACTTCACTAAAATATATATAAAAATATACTTCACTCAGTTTTCTTACAAGTTGTCTAAATTCTTTAGCTCAGTTTGCCCTCTGCTGGCAGCAGGATAAAATATCTCCCGTAATAAACTGTTCGATCATAAAGTAAGATATTGAAGTATATATGATGAGGTAATAACACCCGTTTCCCGTCATATATACATTAATACACGCCCACTCGCACAAAAAATGACCAGCACTTACAAATGGAATTTGCAGATTTCAAAAACTTTTATCAAAATGCTTCACAAAATTACACCTTACTTTCATTGTCGATCATTAAACAAAGCAGTATGCACCAAATTAAAGTAGTGCATACCCGCACACTCACATTTATTGTTTAAAATTTAATATCTCCCTTTTTTTTTCTTTGCCAATAACAAAGAAGACTGGACAGTGTTGCCTCTTTCAACATACTGGACTTCCACTCCCCTTTTCAAAATGCTTTGCATGGGACAGAATTTAGGGCAGATAAGATGAGACTGGAATTCTTGCAGCGAGAACTTAGTTATGAAAAAAAGGACATGAGCTGAAATTCGCGGAGAATCTGTGCTCATGTTTGACGCTGGAGAAAAGCCACATGTTGATGTGCTATATGTGCTACATGTAAAGAAACATGTAATAATGATGTCACCAATTTTTTTTACTTATTTTAAATAAATGTATTCTTGGAAAATAATTGTGGGGCATATGTTTTGAACCATCCCCTATATATAAATATATATATATAAGCAGCAGCGCATTTAAAAAAAATTTAAAGTCATGCTTTGGCTTTGACTCAATTTCTCTTTGCTTGGCAGCTTGGATGATTGTCCTAATATTAAAACCTCAGATTTAACCTCCTACATCTGCGGACATGTTTCACAGATCCACAGAGGAACCACACGAGTAAGATTATTCAGATAGCAAACAATGCTAACAATCACAAAAACCTAGATTTGGCTACTAATTTGCAGCCATCGAAATCAGCAGCGTTCAGTCAAAACAGTTTTTTTTTTTTTTTTTTTTTTTTTTACAGATAAACCCCGGTCTTGTTTGTTTTCATTTCAGTGGGTCCCATGATAAAATCACTCTTGGTGAAATCGGTCATGACCTGTGGGCCTTTGTGCTTTGCAGGCTGAAGGAGTTGTTCCAGCAAGGTGCTTCTCTTTAAGCGGCCCCTCTTTTTAAGGTGGATCTTATGGGAAGGTAACGGCTCACAGAGACGCCCGCATGTGGCAATACCGCAGAATGAAGGCTCATCAGATTGTGAGGATTCCTCAGAGCTTTCTTCAGAGCTAACTTTTGTGAAGTTAAAAGGAGGATGATGTGGCTCAGGTTCACAAAAAGAGAAGTTTAAGTCGGAATTGTGAGACAGGTGAGTGCTACATGCCAAACCACCATTAGCAACGGAGGACAAAGACACTGTGGTAGGTGCCATCATCTCTGCCTGTCCACTAGATTTCATCTTGCATCGTTTCTTCTGCAAAAAAAAAAAAACCACACATATACATATATTTACTCTACTATATGTCTAGTGTTAACAAAAATATCTTAACAGTAAGGAAAACAAAAAAAAAAAGCAACAATACCTTTTTGTTTCCTGATGAATTCTTAGCAATCTTTGGATTACATGTCTCAGTGAGATCTGTTTAAATCAAAAACAATAAACAAATGTTTTTTTGTTATCACTCGTTTTTCACCGTATCTGTGAAAACTTGGGAAAAACAAACAAATGGTTAGTACATATTCACAGTCACTGCATGTGTGTGTGGGTGTTACCTTTATTAGGTGCAATTTGCAGTGAAGACAGTGAAAATGGATAAGACGCTCTTCTGATGGGGCCCAGTTCCTCGTAACCAAACGGAGATTTGAAACCAGCAGGATCACTGAATAAGTGAAATTAATGTCAAGTCCAACAGAAAGCAGGCATATCTACAGAAATCATGTGTAAAGTCTGAGTCTGTAAACATTTACCCATCAGAACTGCAGTAGCTGTAGAAGTTCGGTGAGGGTGAGTCCTGTTGCGCTGAGGGATTCTCAGATGACAAACGACAGAATTTGATGCTGATGATGAAGGAGATGAGCAAGCAGAGGATCACACACAGCAGGAGATAGCTGTGCCGGTCCCAAACCTGTGCAACACAACAACCTTCCTTTAAAAGCAGACTATGCTCAGTGTAAAAACAGTAAACATTCTAAAAATACTGAAACACATTCTGATGTTACAGTGAAGTCATTCACACTAAACATCATTCATTTGTTCACAGCGCCCAAGAAGGCGGATTAAAACACACAATGTATATGTAACTAAAGTCTAATTTAACAAATTGATATAGATTTTCTCTTAACAAGCTGTTGTTAAGTAATTTATTCATCTGAGATTTAAGGCTAGTGGAGTATCTTCTTCATACCTCACTTTGCAGCTGGCTTACTTGGACCGACAGGTTAAGAACGAGCCGAGTCATGTTCTCCAGCTGCCGTTGCAACAACTGAATTGACTCAGTTTGTCTCTGATCCTGTTAGAACACAAGAAACCGAAAGATGAAGAGCAGTTCATTTTACTTTAATGACCAAATCAATATTGGAAACTAAAATAATATAAGTTCAAAATACCAGAAACTGATGTGTCTGATGTAAAGGATGTTGTGTTGCATTACAAAAGTCTGACTACATGTCTTCTGAACAGCTTTGCAATTCAATGTGAGAGTTGCTTTAGGTTAGGACATGTGTAAAAGTGGGTAACGTGGTATTAATGCGATTGTTTTGACGGGATGTGATGTCTGGGTACCAAAACCTGTTGCATATACAACATGAGCTTATTTCACATGGACACGTGACCCTGCTGTACTGTCTGCTGTGGAAATTTGTGAAATGTCAGTTGCCCTGCATTATGCTTGGTAGCAAGACACGCTGCATGCTGACCTGTTCTTCTGCCATCTTCGATGTGTTCTGTAGTTTGATGATGGTTTTGTTAAAGGCCTTTTGCATCTCCTCCATTTGCTTGCGGTATCTGTAAGAGATATTAAAGATGCAATTCACAGAAAAAAAAAGGAAAAAAAAAAAAAAATCTTTAATGGGGCCATAATTTTAAACAAATTTTGGCCGACAGATTATTCAGATATATAAACACAAAAATAGAATATCCATTAACTTCTCAAGATTATGGTTTGTGTGAGTGCTGGACTCTATATGTGGAATTGACAAACAGAAACCCTACAACTGTACCATGCCCTGGCAGTAGGTATGTAACCGTCCAACCTTTTAAATTGACATTTGCTTTAAACTTAGGTTGGTAAAACACTCAGATATAAGCAAATCAATAAGTTCAGATCTCATCTAGTTAGAAAGGACTTGTGGTTTTACCTTTGGCTAAGCTGTTCTAAGTAACGCCCACTGAGTGACATGTTAACTTCCAGAGCTTTAATTCGGTTATTGAGTCTCATGAAGACAGACTCTTTTTGATTTGAGCCAGGGATCGGAGTCTCTGTGCTGCTTTGCATTTCAGCATAAAACTCAGAGGAAGGTGGCTGAGCTGGCTGTTCACTTCCTGAGGTTCCACTTTGCAGGCTGCTACCAAATCCTCCTAAAGCCGAATCATGCAAATCCTCACTTTTGGATTCGGCTACGATAACCACACTTGGCTCTGTCACAGGTGAAGCTGCAGTCTCGCTCTCAGATGGCTGGACAATAACGTGATCTGTGACAGTGGTCAGAGGTGTGGCAGAAACCTGGTGTGTCGTGCTGGGGGTTGCACTGGGACTGAGGGTGTTCTGTTCATTGGGGGATCTTTCTGTGAATTCAGACCTTTGCTGATTTGTTTTTGTGTTTAACTCCAGGTAGGACGTTGAGTCCACATGAGGCATAAGCAGGGGGGTTCCTGCAGTATCTTCTTTGCTCTTCTCTTGATATATTGTGTCAAGTTCCTGAACAGATGAAGGATCCAGAAAATCTACAGCATGAGTGGCTGTAGAGATAAATGCATCAGTGGGGGAAAATGTCATCAGTACTGATGTAAGACTGGGCATAAGATTCAATGATGCATCTTTAGGACTGTGGTCAGCCTGCGAAACTGATGGAACCGCCGTTACAGAAGTTGGAGAAGATGGTCTCATGATCCTGGTATGAAGGACTTGTTCCTGCAAAGATGAGATCACTTCCAGCACTGAAGTTGGGGTTTGGTGGGATTCTAGTGACTTTTTTACCCTTATTTTATCAGGGAAAAGAATACATATCTGCAAGATGTACTCTTCAAGAGACAGGAAACAGGAACAGGAAGCAGAAGTGTGCTCACAGCAGTTCATATTTTCCAGTGTACTTGAGAGCAGCTTATCTTGTTCTGCTATAACACTTTTTTTCTCCGTTTGTGATATTGACTTTAGAGAGTTTTCCGGTTGCTTCATCTCGTCCAACTCTTCTTCCTCGGGCAAAAGTGTAACAATCTGTTCTTCTGCAGCTGGGGTTGGACTGAGGGTCAGTCTTGCTGCTAATGAGGTCACTGATAAATCTTCAGAGAATGAGGTTGTGGCTGAAGGAACTCTCTGGCTTGTTGCACTGCTTTGTGTGTCAGTAGTTTGTGTCATCTTTTCGTCCACTATCAAACTCTCCACCCTGAAATAACGCAAAATGCAAGTTTCTAAATGTACATAACTAAAATATTATATTCATGATTACACATTTTTTTGGTCTGAGGTCAGTTTTATCATGTACTTACAGAATGATGGAGGACTCTAATGTTGGCTGAACTGTCTGAACTGGAGCAGCTGACAACAGGTCTGCTGAGGAAGAATTGCCTGACAATCACAGGGTAACAGTTTTTTTATGACTCTTTTTTTTCAGCAAAGGACATTTAGAGCTGAGGATTTGTAGGTTGTTTACCTCCATTGTGAATTCCATCTTCTTGATTGCCACCCAACACATTTGCAGCAATATTGTTCACCATATTAAGAATTGCATCTGTAAATATGTACATTTGTAGAATATAAATAAATGCATGTCTATTTCACCTGCAGAAAAAAGAGACTAAAAGTGAAACTATGAGTTGGAAAGATCAATCAGTCAAGCTACGTTTGAAGACTAAAACACACTGCATTTCTTAAAAAGAAACCTTTGAATGCAGTAAAGCACGTGGGTAGATGTGGCATGTTTAAATTGTATTTATTCGTATGGAGACAAGCAAACTCACCTTTGGCAGAGCCAATTAAATTGTTTGAGGAGTTGTCATCTGATGGAACATATCCAGGTGGATAATCTAAAGTTCAAAACAACACTTGTATATAGCAGATACCACAGGCTACACATGTTGTACTTATCACACTTATTTTGATGGTTTTAAGATAGATGGAATTTAAACATATTTTTTTTGTAATACAGTTTGTAATATTTTGCATATTGAGTTTGTTGTCGGTCCTTACCATCGTCATCATCCTGGATGGTTAGTCTCTCAGAAGGCTCAGAATTCAGTTCATACTCCTCCATCATACTTGTGCCAAAAATCCTTATATAAACAAAAACAGACAAAAGATGATATTATTTTTATCACAAAAAAAAACTGTGGTTGCTCGGGGGGGATTAGAGCAAGATAAGAGTATAAAAAAAAGGAAATATAAACAATGTAAATGGAAGTCTACCAAAAAAAGGGGAAATTCCAAAGAAGATCATGAAAATGTATCTTTTAACGTCACAATATCAGCACGTTTTTCAAAGGACGTCACTTAAATTGTACCTGATCAGACTGAGTGGACAAAAGTGCTCCGATCCAAAGTGTGATAGCAGCTCTACCTACAAACATGGAAATGCAACATATTTAGGCTTTATTAGATTCTCAAACTGATGAATGTTCAGTAAAAAATAACATCAGGAAAACCAAGACGTATGTAACTTATGCAAAACAAAGAGGTTTTTATGCCTCGACGTAAACCCTGAAACCCAGCCATACATACAGTCTGACTTTCCCAAGGAACCAGCAAGAACACTGCTGTGTAATAGAAATTTATTGATTGTTGGTTGAAGTACGAGATAATATAAAAAGTCAGGCTACTAAGAGATTAAACATCTTTTAGTCAATCATGATTTATGATCAACTGAATATATCCCGCATCTAATGACACAACTCTTCCCGGTGTAAATGTGCAAAACAGAACACTGCGGCGTGCTTCCAACTAGGGCTGCACAATGCATCACATTTTTATTACTAATTTCATAACAACACAGGTCTGCATGATTTATATATTGAAATATACTGCAGTAACCTGAAAATAGGAAAAGCAACACACAGCTATTCAGGTTGAAGCCCATGTGACCCAACTTGGCTTAAAGTATGGTAATTAACAGAGCTGATCAGTTTGTGCAAGTCTAAATAGAAGTGACTTTGGTGCTATACTTCTCAATGAAAGTTTATAATCAGCAGATATGTGAAGCAAATGTTGATCCATTAAATGTCAAACTGACTTGCAGATAACATGAAATGTCTTAATAATAACACACTAGTACATTTACTGAACACACATCATAAAAATACTTATATCTGTGTGTAATGGTGTGTACAGTTGCCATAGAATAAAGTTTACTTAGGTGTGAATCGCAACAGATATTTATAATTTAGTTACATTTTAACATGTATTTGTTTAAATTAGCAATTTAACTCGATACAATTATGCAGCCCTAGTTATGCCCGATGTTAGCAACACCCAACCACATCTACAAGACAAACGGGTCTAACCTTAATGTACTTGGTGAACATCTGAAGCAGGGGGGGGGGGAAACAGATGAAATTTAGTAAGTCATTGAAGGTTACAAAGGAAGTTCCGGCATTAAAACAAGACTGGAGAAATAGGAATTGTCTTGATGAAGGTCACAACGATGAAGGAGTTAAAACAACTACAATTATGTACCTTAACATATTTAGCATATAAATGCTCATCCAGTGGAAAACTCTGAAGTGTGCGCTCATCACGGGCATGAAAGGTTCCCAGTTTGGACCACTTGTTAGTTGGATATCTGTGAAAAACAACTTTTCAACAACTCATTTTCAAATGTTTTAACAAATCACTTTCAAAACTTTAAAATTAAAACTGTGTATTTTGGAAGAGCCTTCTGTCCTTATTTTAACATAAACATGTTTCTTACGATGAGCAGCAGACTGTAAGTACTGCCACTGAATCACACACTTTGATTGTATATGATAAATAAAGTGTCTAATGTTCTGACCTGTCGCTGATGGAAACCAGAAAGTCTTTGGGAGTTGATGAAAAGAGCTCAAAATTGGCAATGTCCAGCTGTTTGACCTGAATGGGCTGACACAATTCAATGATGAACCTGTTACACACAAAAAAAATGGCTTAAAGTAAAGAAATAATGGATGACACAATATAAAAAATATATATTCATATTGAAAAAAAGTATATAAATGTGTATCAAGATATTTTTGTCCATTAAAACATTATATTTAGGACACTGGGATAACAGTCTGGGCACAGCAACCGTTACACACACTGAAAGAACTTGGATGCTGAATTGTATGATCAGCTAAAGCCTTTCTGCATCAAAAAGAGCAAGAAGTTGAATATCTGCATCCACCAAACAAACCCAAATATGAAATTGGGTTTTTACACATGAGGTTTTCTGCAGCAATTCTAAATCAGTGGGACATGAAGCCACACAGTATCAATCTCCTTAGGTACAAATCCCTCCTGCTGGATTGACTCACCATATCTTATTGCTGCAGGGGTTTAACATGTAGACATCAACGTTCTCCATCAGGATGGCTGAAGTGCTCTACAGAAAGCGACAGAAACACCTTAATATACTCACAATCCCAAAATAGTTTCTCAAGCTTTCTCCTTTAATATCTATTTATTATTTTCTTCCTGTCTTTACTCGCATTGAATTCTTTCTTCCCTAATCACATGCACAATGCTGACATTATGAGAAAATAACCAAATTGAAAACAAAAACTTACACCTTAAACACAATATGCCCCAGTTTAAGAATTTTACCATGAGTCAAATATGAATTCAAAATTATAAAAAAAAAATGAAAATGTGTTTTCTAATATGGGGTAAATATTATGTATAAATTTGATTTACTGTTTTCAGAGTAGACTACGATACCTTTGCTTCTGGATTTGAAGACAGGATCTTGGCTCCACATTCCACTGAAGCATAATTTGTGGTTTTCTGCACTTTCTTAACAGCATTAGTTGCCCCAGTAAAGGACGTGTGTGTACTTTGACCTGTGATAGTTAAAAATGAATTGCTAATAAATTGCTTTTACACAGCTAGTACTGATTAAGAAAACCACAAACCAACACAACATCCAAATTGTGAGTCATTACACACAGTGTCTTACTTTTTTCATTCTCCTCCTCCATCATTATTTTCTTCCACTCATCAAAAGTAGGAATGTCCTCTGCATCTTTGTTAGGTGGACTGGGATCAGTTTCTGCAGTGACACCCTGTTGGATCAGGAACAGCTTTGTTTTTCACACTACGATGATTTGTACAAATCAGTGCATAGCGGGTTCATTTTACCTTTATTTGTAAAAAGAGCAACAGTATTGGTCATGCTTACCTTTTTCTTCATCATGCTGGAGGCATTTGTTCCTTGACTTTCTCTTCCTAAATTGGTCTTTGTACTCCGTCCTGTTCCAGTGCTGCTGCTGTTCTCCCGAATCACTGGAAGACTACAGTCAAAACAAACTCAAACAAATCAAAATCATCATTCTTATAATGTATCAATCATATTTACGACCCATGTTGACATAAGGCTTGTTTCTAGAGTGTTTCCCATGTGCAGTGTATATTTTTAAGACTAATGTGAACAGCAAGCTTGACTTCTGTTATTGCAGGCTGCTACAGTCGCAGAACTAAAGGTCAACCGTCCCATTATCTAAAATCCCATCCATGAAGTAATAAAAAAAAACTGCAGAAAGGATAGGGTGTCTTTGCCACCCCTCAAACCTGGTGCAGGTCCTTTGAGAAGGTGTAAACTCTGTGACTGCATTCAATCAGCAAACGTATGTGATACTCAGACACAGACAGGGTGGAGACTGAACTCACAAGTAGACAGATGTCTATTTAAATTGATGTCTCACCTGTTGAGGTTTGTGTCATACGACTGGTTTTCTGCAGCATCACATGCAGCTGGAGGAGAATCAGGACTAAGGGAATCAGAGCTACAGGAATCTTCACTAGAACTAAAAATAAATCACAAATACTGAGAGTAATTTCACGCTCATTTAATTTTGTCTGTCAGATCAGTGAATGTCTGAAGGACAGATTAACATGAATGTAAAATCATCTAACTTTAGCAAGATTGCACTACGCAAGATGGTACTGTAAAACTCTAACATGAAATCCTCAACAAACAATAAAACAAAATGCAGGTTCCTCATCTATGACATGTTGGAATTAGGTGCAAATTAAGCTCAGATTACAATGGTTATGTGACAGGTCCTCCAAGGAAATCTAGACCCAGAATGCTGAAGATCTGCATATTTAACTTGGTACAAAAAGGTCCCCAGCAATTGAAACTAGCAGCTGCCACCATGCAGTCTGACTTTAAACTATTCCTAAAAAAACCCTCACCTGCATGCAGCTGATCCAGATGAGACAGATGCTGGTGAAAGAGGTTGAGTAGCAGTTACGACCACAGCTGGAGAAGAGAAGAGGTTTGTGTCCTCGAGGATGAAGTCCTGCTCTGGAAGGATGGAAGACTCTAGATCACGATCAGATATTGACTCTGCTGAAGTACTGGCCACCTGCAAATCCTGATAAAATTGTCTATAATCAGAAGTGTTTCTAAAAGCAGCCATCTGGTAATAAATCGAAACACATTATAATGTTTCAATAATGTTTGCTAATTTTAGAATCAAAATTTAAACAACCACCATGCCGCTTTTATAGACTTTATGTTTTACCTTTTCATTTTCTTCTTGCACTCCAGTCTCATGTGTCTGCAGCTCATCTACTAGAATCTGATCAGGCTCCCATCTGTGTTCAATAGTGTTTGCTGGATCCTGAGACAGAACCTGTTTAGTATCCAAAATAAACCATGCATGACATTGTACTTGTACTTGCAGAACAAATAGACTGAAGTCTAAACATAAAAAGTCACAACAATATTAATGTTCTGTACCTTGTCATGTCTCTCATTATGACGGGGCGCTTCCTGCTGATGTGCAGAGTCCTGTGGGGTATGAAACTCATTTTGTAGCTCATTCTTCTGTTCGCAGTAGACATATTGGACATGAAGCCTGTGAAGAAAAGTCCATCTTTGTGTTATTTAGCTACACTGATCCAAGGACTTCAGGTAGTTCCTGAGGCTGTTAATATCATAATCACATCACTTTAGCTGTAAAGCAGTGTCATAATTATCAGATAATTAATTTAACCCATTCTGTGCAATCAGTTCAAGGCATTTCATATTCCAACAAAACATCTCCTGTGGTTTTCTGCCAACATATTAGATTATCAAAAATCTGCCATGACTTCTAAAGAAATTTTAAGTAAAGGGTGATGTTGCCTTCGGAGCGTGGTTAAGCAGTAATTGTAAGAATAAGGATTCAAAACCTTGCATCTAGCAAATTGTAAATGTGGTTTCTTAATGTTAAATAATGTCATAATGGTGAATAAGGACACTTTATTTCACAGTTGAAAGATAAGCATTCTTAATAATATGCTGTATATTAATTAAAGTACCAGCAATACACTTTAAGAACATTTCCACAATCATGCCTGACTAACAAACTTCGGGTCTAAAGCAGGGAATCTCACAAGGTACCATCAGCAAAACCACATCCAAGTAGTCGATAACATTGCTTCCTGTGCATCATGTAAAAATACTTCAGCCATCCCCACTAAGCAGGCTCAATCTCGAATACAGTGGGTATTCCCATTCTGTAGAGAACATGGTTAAAGAGCGCACTTGAATTGCAACCTGAACCTTTGACCGGTAATAAATATGCTTAGATAAAATGGTTGCAGCCACATAATTTTATGAGGATGGCACAATAACACAAAAGTAAATCAGTAACACACAAGCATTTACTGATTCTGCACAGAGAAAACTCCCCTTATAATATATATTTTAGTTTTAGCGATGATAATTTGTTTAAAACACATTATCCAAAGATCCAATTGTGTCATTACTGTATATAATGTATTTCTATGTTACGTCTCATTCTGATTGGGGTCACAGGGCAAGCTTCAGGGGACACATCGCAGCAGCATTTCTAAACCTGATCCCAATAGATTTGGCCCACAGGTATCAACAGAAAAATCAATGCTCCACAACCACTACTATGTCAGTGTCACTGCAGTGCTGGGAATGATCCACCACCTACTTAATACCTACAGTCTGGTGGTCCTCACCATAAACACGTGGCAAAATAATTCAACCAAAGTAGTGTATGCAGTAGGGCGGCACAGTGCTCAGGATTCCCAATCTGGGTGGAGTTTCCATGTTCTCACCGTGTCCGCGTGGGTTTCCTCCGGGTTCTCCGGTTTCCTCCCACAGTCCAAAAACATAGATCAAGTCTATTGAATTCTCCAAATTGCCCCATATAGAGTGTGTGTGTGTGTGTGTGTGTGCCCAGCAATGGATTGACGCCCTGTCCTGGGTGCCCAGCGCCCGAGACGTTCTCCCTTGGATGGGCATGGGGAACCCCCCCCCCCGCGCGCGCGACCCTAATAGAGGATAAAGCGGAAGATAATGGATAGATAGTGTATGCAGTATGTAACATTAAGACTTCAGATGAACCTGCTACAAAAAACACACACACACACACAAATACGAAGAGACAAAACATACAATCAAAGCAAAGTCAGCCACACTGTCTTTAATAATGATATAATTATACCTATTAATTACACCTGTCACACTGACAGCTGATCTAGTTCCAGTTGGATTGGTCAGCCTGTCATCCGCGACAGTAAACACGTTGTGCTGATTAACAGAACAGTCGTGTGGCTGAATAATCACACTACTCACTTTAAAAAATATCTAAACAAATATGACAAAAGATATGTTTTAATGTAATGAAAGCTGAATAGGCGGCACGGTGGCTTAGTGGTTAGCATGTTCTCCTCTCAGCACTAGGGATTCCCGGTTCGAATCCCCATCTGGGTGGAGGTTCCATGTTCTCCCGGTGTCCGCGTGGGTTTCCTCCAGGTTCTCCGGTTTCCTCCCACAGTCCAAAAACATGGATCAAGTCAATTGAGTTCTCCAAATTGCCCCATATAGAGTGTGTCTGTGTGAGTGAGTGTGTGCCCAGCGATGGATTGGCGCCCTGTCCTGGGTGTATCTGCCCAGCGCCCGAGATGTTCTCCCCTGGATGGGCATGGGGAACCTCACCGCGACCCTAATAGAGGATAAAGCGGGAGAAAAGGGATGAAGGCTGAAGGGTCTCACCAGCTCCACAGCACTGCGACGCTCAATAACAACACTGTGATGTCACATCCGAGGCTCTTCATCATCATCCAAAAGTACAAAACAACATTGTTACCGGCGTCGTGGTTTATCCGAGAACGTTTATATAACTCTGAGCTTCTATTCCTCAGCAGTTTAACGTCAGTTTATGAACCGAAACGGAGTCGAACCCGAACTCTCGACACCTAGCTTTAGCTTTAGCCTCCGCAGGTTACGTGGACGAGAGCGAACACCATTTAAACCAGCTGACTGTGTGTACGGGGAAACTGGCCAATCAGATCATCAGAACCGGTGACGCAATACAGTCCGTGCCTCCAACCAGCGCTCGTTAGTTAAAGTGCAATGGAGTTTTTAATGAGGCGTTTAATGACGTTCTAAATCAAAATTAACAGAGTTCGATCCGCATTCGATTCTGCGTAAAAGTTCTTATTTATTCATTATCTCTTGCTTTATCCTCTATTAGGGTCGCGGGGGAGTTCCCCATGCCCATCCAGGGGAGAAGGTTTCGGGCGCTGGGCAGATACACCCAGGACAGGGCACCAATCCATCACTGAGCACACACTCACTCACACAGACACACTCTATAGGGGGCAATTTGGAGAACTCAATTGACTTGATCCATGTTTTTGCACTGTGGGAGGAAACCGGAGAACCCGGAGGAAACCCACAGGGACACGTTTCGGTTCATAAACTGACACTAAACATGGAAACTCCACCCAGATAGGGATTCGAACCGGGAATCTCTAGTGTTAAGAGGCGAACGTGCGAACCACTAAGCCCCCGTGCCGCTGCTTAAAAGTTATATAAGTTAAATGTGCACAAAATGATATGTATTATATACAGATTATTATAAACAGATATGTTTGAGGATGCAAGTAGAAGGACAAATTTAGGGTTAACATTAAGATTAAGATTTGAGTTCGAGTTAAGAGGTGGAATTGAAGTTAAAAAGCTAAAAATAAGAACTGAAAATTTTGTTTTACGTCTTTTTCTACAAGCCAAGCCATAGTGAAAAGAATTATATATAATATTATATATATGTAATTATTATAGTTATATATAATTATATATATAGTATAATTATAAATTAAAATATATTTTTTTACAAATTTCCCACATGACACAAACATCTGTACATATTTCATACTTTTTCAGAAAACCTAANTATTATATATATGTAATTATTATAGTTATATATAATTATATATATAGTATAATTATAAATTAAAATATATTTTTTTACAAATTTCCCACATGACACAAACATCTGTACATATTTCATACTTTTTCAGAAAACCTAATAACAAAACGTGAATCAAATATAAAATATGGACGATGCATTTAATTATATATGCTATATGTATTGTTTTCCTAAGTAAGTTTAAAACATTTTCAAATAAATTCACACATCACACAATAAACACAATAATTATTTACAGCACTGGTTTTTATTGAATTACATAAAGAATATAATCAATATTATAGCGTACACCTCATTTAAATTATCCACATTTCCACAGCAGAGGCAAATGTCCTGCTTTCCTCCAGAGAACCATAAATATATTATGTTAAACAGAAAGGTTTGGAATCACACAGATATTTTTATGTTTTTGATACATTTACAATTCTTTATACTATAATTAATTTTGCCATGTAATAAGCAAATCAAGACTGTTAATGTGGTAAATAGTTATTGCAAACAACTGATTTATTATTAATTCATTACTTTACTCAATGAAAGATTTACACCACCTTTCTAACTAATCACGTTCAAATACAATTTAATAAGGCATGAAACACATTTAAATACAGGTATATTTTAAAGCGTATATTTTTCTTGTGTTTCAAAATAACAGCTTTAGGTTACTTCATGAAGTTTACTTCTTGACAAATGCAAAAAAAGTAATGACTAATTTAAAAGGCATCACATCTGCTTTGAGGAAGCAGAAGAGCTAACCAGTTCTAATCAAGACAGGGAATAGTCTTTAGGAACTTCTATACTGTTATATGCATTGGCTTAAGAACCTAGGCATTGCACTCTAAAGGACTGATCAATTTTAAGGTTTCTGTAAAGTTAAGGAACAGAATGAGTAACAAATATAAACACAATGACAATGAGATATAATGATTTCTTAGCAATTCAATGCTAAAAGTGTGATTCAAACTATGTTACATTCAAAAAAGTAAAAATTCTGGATGACTCCAAACTTTTGAACTTTTATATATTTATGTGTTCATACGTACATGTGTAGTCATATGTGTATGTAACACTGCACCATTTTGCATATTTATTCATATATATTACATATAGTTTGTTTCTATTACTAGCTTTGGCAATACAAACTTATTCATGCCATTATAATAGAATAGATTTCTGAGACACATAATTGATGATAAAAACAAAAGACAGATTTCAAGTACAAACAAAATCACCTGCTTGATTCAGCAGTGCACTAACAGACAAAGACCCACAAAAACAACACATCAATTACCCACTGAAACGGGTACGAATCTAAATTCACTTCTAGTACACAGTTTATTGTACCTTTATGTGAGGAACATCATACGTATTGTCAAAATGGAGCAACTGGTGGAAATGAAAGGTGAAGAGTTTGACACAACGTCCAGGGCTTCAGTGACAACATTCAAACAACTTCAACATTTTAACATTCACTCAGTTCCTGAATATTCATCTTATGGCAAAGTTAACTATCTATCCCAGTGTTTAGTTTAAATGATTGTTATTACTCGTATACCCTTACATAATGAACATACACACCACATTGCACAGTTACAGTATAGCAGAGAGGATAGTGTTTAACTGTCTGGGTTTACACTCACTGTTTTTTTAAGGTGGCTGCAACTTTGTGAGTTCAGTAGCATGGATAAGTAGTTCCAAGGATTCTCTAGTCAGCCTGCTTGCAGACAGGGCTGTTCCGACAACACAGGTTCATAGACGGAATCACGACAGCTATGTGACTGTCCACTGTAGTGGCAATGAACAACAGCAAGAACCACAAAATCAAAACTTACACAAAATGTTCATATAGGATCCACACATACATACAGAGTTGGAGCCACTCAGAATTTTGGTTTTTGTCTGTAATTATTTCATCCTGGGGACTCTTAATCTGTTGAAGATATTTTCTAAACATTCAAGAACTTGATCCTGAATAACAAACTGATGTAAACTGTGTTGAGAAACAAATATAACAGTAAATCAATTCATAATGTGTGCTTATTGCTCCCTTCTGTCCTGATAGAGGACTTTTTGAGCTGTTTTAAGAAGAAAATCATCTTTATTGGTCCTTTTTGGAGAGATATGAGACATCAGTACAGCAGGCATGTGAAATAAAGACCTATACATCATATATTTAACGTCAAGGGCATACAAAGGTTTTTGTATAAATGTAAATACTGCATACATTTCATGCAATATTTCCTAAAGCATATTCTTTATCAAAATCCTTTTTACTTTAAAAACTAGTTTGTTATTAACTGTGATTTTAAATATTCATACTGCAATTTGCTCTTTAATGTGTGATGTAATGTAAGAGGAAACTGGAGACAAAAACACACTAACCTATTTATAAAGGACACTTGTAAGTAAAGATGTGCTAAATATTATCATAATAATAGCTAAATAATTACAAAAGAATAAACTTGTTAATGACGAACTTATTCAAGCCACATTTTTATAATTTTAAAACAATAATTACTAATCTGTAAATGTACTGAAATCTTAAAAAGGTCATCTAAACCACATTACAACATTCAAAGAAGTTCTTAAGATGCAGTTCATTAACATAATTTTCTAAAAAGAATAATTTTTAACTATTATGAAATAATATATGTTAATGAGCCTACATCACCAGGCTACAGTAGATTGTTACCTAACATGCACTAACACCACAATATCTAAATTAATATATTTAATCTGTGTGGTATTATATATTACTGTAAATCATATTATTCTGAAAAAGTATTCAATTTTAGGGTCAAAGTCAAGCTTTAAGAGACAGAAATCTGAAACAGCACGTGGCTTACGACATTTCACATGTTACCAGCAGATGGCGCCAGACATTCACATAAGATTTTATTGAGCTAACGCGATCCAGAAGGTTTACCTAAATTTATTTTATAGCCGTATTAATAATAATTAATTATTATTAATACATTGAATATGTAAAGAGGTGATTTAACATACTCTGAACATTCTCTTTTAGTTGTTAGCAGGTTACTGTAATTACATTATTTTACCACCAAAAAACTGATTTTAACTCCAACTCTGACAAACTCATTTTTTCACAGATCGTCCATTCAGAGGGGAAATGCAAGCACTCAAACAGTATCACAGCTATATACCATCACTAAAAAGTATTTTTCACATAGCAAAATAACTGAGACCTGCACCCATACACACATAAAAATTACACACATTAAATAAAACATGCACTACAACAAAGTCGGCATGTCACCGCTCTGTGTAGAGCTGAGCGAGTGCTGACCTGTTACCACAGATTTCACACATTGGAGAGGTTGAGAAGATAAGCAGCCTGTGTGTTAGAGAGATCATGGGTAAAAGGCTGATCCGTATCATAGGCACACAGACACAGCACAATAACGAGCATGGCTTATGAACACGGCACTGTGGGGAATGTGTACATCAGTCCAAGAAATTAAAAGGTTGAGCAATGATTTGGGAGAAGCAGAGCTAAGGACAAGGTCATGCAGGAGCTGATGCTCATGGCTTGGGGGCTTTAAGGAATGTTGGAAATACGAAGGGAGAGGAAAGCGAGTGCTTGGTCCAGGAGGAGATGGTTCATCTAGGCTGCTTAGGGAACCTGTCTGGTAGGGGAAGGCGGGGGCCGGCGGCTGGTGGTGATACAAGACAAAAGCAAAGGAAAGTAAAGAGGGGAGGGGGGTTAAAACAATTAGGAAACGATTTTGCAAACAGGTAAGAAGGAGAAAAAGAGAGAAGATAATTAGTTCAACAATTCAGTTAAAGCAGTTGAGGTTACTGTTGAAAATCAATTAGTGAAACAGCACACAAAGCATTATAAAAATTAAAAACGTTTTTTAGTGAATTAGTGTGAGAAATAAATTTGAACTAATATAACATCTGCAGTTTGTCATTATTCCATAGAAACACAGTTAATTGGATTATTTGATCTACGGATCATTGAGACTTATGAGGGGGATACTTATATGGGGAATCTGTTGGGTTCTTTTATGGTTTCTAAAGCAACCTCAGGAAAACCCTTCTGACAAACCCTTTATTCGAGCTTGGTACCAGCTGAGGTCGCCCACAGACAGCACTCATTTTTTAGATAATATGTCATGTCCAATTAACCTACAAGCATGTTTTAAACGGGTGGAATGAAGTCACGAAATAAAAAATTTAAATGGGTCTGTGGTACAGAGATACCTCTTCCCCATACAGCAAGAAGGTCGTGGGTAGGAAAGAAAACAGGACATTCCTGTGTGGAGTCTGCATCTCCTCATATGTATGTGGGTTTTCTCCGGAGTCCCTGGTTTTCTCTCAAAGACAAGCTGCCAGGCTAACTGAAAATAATTAATTTATTCTTCTAGCAATTAGGGTCGACGTATTATTGCACTTAATCCATAATTGCATGAACATATAAGTATGTAAATAGGTTTTCCACAATGTTGTGTATACCTGTACATACACACAATCACACACACATTTAATTTGAAATATGAACACCCCACAGCCGTCGAGACCACCAGTGTGCTCTTTGGGGTAGAACCATAAACATGAACACCAATAGCAGCCACCCCCACACACATTATTCCTTGATGTATCTATAAAAGCACCTCAACCCATTACCCCCCAGACCTATGACATAAGTAAACACTCACCTGGGAATGCTTGGAGGCGCACGGTTTGGGCGGTTTGGCACCTGGGGACCGTCGCCACTGTTGTTAAAGGGTCCCAAAGGCCCAGGGCGGGATGGGGGTGGAGGGGCACCCCGCCCTGCAGGCCTCTGACCCGCTGACATTCTGCGAGGGGCAGTGGGGCTCGGTGGGGGAGACCTGAGGAGTGAAAGTGACAAAAATGTTTAGCATATGACAACAAGGGTATTTGTTGAAATCTAACATACATATATACATAAAGACTGTAAGAAAGAAAAAGACTCCCAGACGCCCAACCCTCTACATCCACATCTCATAAATTGTCATACCTTTTAGGTTATTTATTACTCATCAGACTGTGACATCTCTAATTTGAATATACGAATATGTGAAGAGCGTATAGATTTATAGATTTTTCTGTTACATATGTGATAAAAATGGCATTATGAAAATATATACTGAGAAAATGTTCACCTTCGTGAGCCACCACCGCCAGCCTGAAGCCAGGAACTGTCCACAGGAGGTGGCAATGGGGTAGAAATCGTAGTGGTGGAGATGTCACCAATAATGGCTAGTGCCTCTTTTAGGGCATGATGGGTACGCAACACCTCATCCCTGCGCTGCACCTGTTCCTGCGATTCGTCCATCAATGTGTTCTGGTCTCCAGCCGAGTATAGCTGAGCCAGCAGCTCAGCATTGATGAAGTCCTTAACCTGCAAAACACATTTAACACATTTAGAATTTATTTACTATATTTATAACATAAAAATAAATATAGGTTGCACAATGTTTCAATAGAGTGCTTGAGTTTAAGAAAATGTACAAAATGTACTGTGGGTAGAATCACATTAATTTTTAATGAAAAGCCAGTCATCATGGACCTTACGTTAATAATCATGAGATGCATGATGGTTTTGGGCATGAGGTCACGAATGCATTTGTTGACAATAGCCATGTAGGAGTCTACTAGATTCCGGATGGTCTCCACTTTCCTCTCCAGCTGAGGATCCATTGAGAAGTTCTCTGAAGCACTAGAACTCTCACTTTCAACCTTCAGATGAAAGAAACAGATGACTAATTAAAAAGAGCAGGGTTTCAAATCTGGAACCGTGTTAACAGCTCTTTGTGGAATTTGGTTAAACCCTGTTTTAAAATGTGTTTTCTTGAATAAACCAAGAACTTTCCCATTAAAAACACGTGTAGCACATTGTCTGTAAGCATTCACACACAAGTTTCAATTTAAAGTTTTTCAGGTGGAACTGATCAGCACATCCACACGAGGAGAATATGAAGCAACATCACCAGAACTTCACCAGCATGCACTTACCGAAGATTTTTCAGGGTAAACACCAGCACGCAAGAGTGATGCTCTCCAGCTGTCCACCTCTTCTTGAGTGTTGCACGCTAACTCTAGAAAGCGGTTGTCCTTGAAGACATTCCTGAGAAACAGAGTAGATCAAAGCCCAAAAAAATAACCAAGCAGTTAATACATTATTACTCCTTTTCTGTTTATTACAATTTATTATTATTATTATTATTATTATTATTATTATTATTATTATTATTATTATTATTATTATTATTATTGTTGTTATTATTATTATTAATAATAATACAATTTTACCAGCAACAGTCACAGTCCTACCGTTGTTCTGTATTGAAGATGGCAAACATGTGCTTGCTGGACATGAAGCCTTTCTCTACATCTCTGACCTTCAGATTATCCAGAGGAAGCATGTATTTCTTCTCTTTCTCCTGTGAGAAAAAACAAGTAAATCAGCGATCACACCGATGACCTAAATTTTACACACAAATAATTTAAATTAAACGCTGGCAGTCGGTTTTTATAAAGATAATTATTTTAAAAAATACTTTTTTCATTTTAAAAAAAGCACCTGGTCCCAAGTTAAATATGTGGAACTT
Organism: Corydoras maculifer; assembly: GCA_019802435.1. Lineage (NCBI taxonomy): Eukaryota > Metazoa > Chordata > Actinopteri > Siluriformes > Callichthyidae > Corydoras > Corydoras maculifer. The sequence goes on from JAFMOD010000064.1 coordinate 901,869, forward strand.
AATGTGTGTCCTAATAGCTAGGACGATGTTTAACATCTTTAAATATGGGAGGAAAAACGAGACCCTACATAAAACTTCCACAGGCACAGGGAGGTCATGTCAAATAAATGTTGCGTAGAAATCTAAGGTGCCTCAAACATGTACATAGATACACAGAGTATTTAAGGTAAAGGTACATTCCTACACTGACTGCAAAAAAAATAATAAATGCAAGATTAAAATATAGCTAGAGCTGTGAAGATACTAGAAGTAAAACAATAAAGGCAACAGCATGCTAAGAAAAAAATGTAAAAGTCAGGGAGAATAAGAAAGTCAGCTTGAAAGAAAGAAAAGGGGAGGATAAGTACATATGGAAGACATTAGAATGTGTGGAGGTCGAGAAACATTATTCTTTTCCAAGGCTTTGGTCAGGCTCAGGTAACAGCTCCTGAATTTACTACATTCAGGAAAATACTCATCAAAACACAGGACAGGAAAACAAGAGTTTAGTGGAGCACAATGAGAAATCCAAGAGAATTCAGAACATTAGCGTGTGCATTGTGTAACAAGTGGATAATAAGCAATCTGAAGTTTCTTTCTTTGACACAAGTCAAAGAAATCTCCAAATCCCCCCCCCCCCCAATTCCAGGGGCCCCACTTCCTGCCTGAAGTTTTTCTTGGATAGAAAGAGGAGCGAAAGCAGGAGACGGAACGAGCAAGAGAGATTATATGACAGCCTGGCATTAAGTCTAAACATCTGGTAGTACTTAACAGCAAGAGGAGATGAGAACGAGGAGGAGAAAGCAAGCGGTCAGAGACAGAGAACTTAATGAAGGCGGAATTAGAGATACCAACTTGTACAAACTTTGCAATGACATTGCCAGAGCGATATAGATTTGGGATTTGACCTTGTGAAATGACCGGTGCGAGCGGGTCGCCACACAATACCAAAGATGTTCTTACACTGACGGATCCTAAACGCCCAGCCCATATATGGTGCTAAGGGTCCCACCCTCACTGACTTCTCTCCCTCTCTCTCTCTCTCCCTCTCTCTTCCTTCACTACTTTTTTCTTAATTTCTCTTCCATGAAAAGCACGCCCAAAATTCCCGGCGGTCACTAAAAGAAGGTGCCACGTCGAGCCTGGACGCGGCTCTTGGCCTGCAGGGTGACACGGGCCACAAACAGGACCATGATGAAGGGACGGCTGGACAAACACATAAACAAACCGGAGGGCAGGCAGGGCAAAAGTGGACTTCAACTTTGACCGAGTATAAAGGACTACTCGCTGCACCAAGCTGCCCGAAAAGTGGAGGAAGGACGAACACAGAGACTTGCCTACCGCTCTCCTTCTCCGTCTGCCCAGTGTTCAGACTACCTGTTCATGAGTATGTGAGTGTACAGTAGTCTGCACATTGGTTAGACTGGGTGAGGATGCACATCAGTGATTGCTAAGTGTCAGTCCAATCGGGGTTCATTACAGCTCTTCGGTGTGTCAAAACTGTACGTTAACCTTCCACTGTTCTTTTTCTGCATTACTCTCTTCCAAGTCGAACCTCTTCTCCAAAGCATGCTGCAGATCTCATCACTGCCTGAACACTCATTTAAGCTGATTCATTTCATTTTAATTCATATTGGTCTTTAGGTCAGATCCTCACATGAAGTCTCAAAGCACACTCTCGTGAGTTCAAAACCCACACTGGCCTGCCCAGTGCCAGTCATAGGTTAAGCATTGGAATGCTGCGGTTTTTACAAATGTCAGCGGCCTCGACCAATTTTACAGCCAGCACGCACACAAGTCAATTTTATGACTGGGAGTCTAAACCGCTGTTATGATTATTATGACTTAGCAAAACCAAATTGAAATAGGGCTTTTAATGCATACGATAAAGAAAAGTTAGCATTTTTTTAAAATTATGATTTCAATAATTAATCTCACTAAATATCAAGCTCTCAACGGGTCTCCTCAGTATCCGAGGAATGTGTAGAAACCTAAACAAACACAGCAATAACGTTGAGCACAGAGACTTCCTGTTTGATTCTCAGTACCGGTTAAAGCGCACACAGACCATGGAATAGTAAATCGTCGTGCATGTTACTTTCATCTACAGCATTAGATACAATCACGCTCAGTGTTAAAAAGATTTGGGAAATGTAGTGGTGGTGTTTGATCTGATCTCTGTCTAAACGACCCTTGTACACAGATAAAAACGTACATGGAAGGTTGCGAAGTTGGTGTCTCTCATTTAAAGCAGGTGGTTCTTAGCTCTAGGTTAAGACATTAAAACTAAACTTAAAAGGCAGAAGAATCGGATCACTTTGAAATGATCTATATAGTAATGCTTAGTGCATTAGACCAACCGGTAAAAACAGCAAAGAATAAAAATAATTGTACAAATTGTCAGAATAAGAGGGAAAGTTGTTAGTTAATATTATTTAAAATGCTTTTGTCAAATCTATAGTTTAATACTGCTTTACAAATGTTTTACAACTATTTTTTTAAATCTCAGCTTGAAAATAAGTAGGTTTTGAAAATGTAGACCATCACTGTTAAGTTTATTAACTGAGCAGTAAGTGACTCATTGATTCAGGAACCAGACTACTGAAGAAAATGTTGAGAATTCAAACCCCAGCTCTACCTCGCAGGTCTGTTTAAGTCTGTAAGTTTGTTTAAGTCACTGTGAAAAAGCCTAATGCTACAAAAAATAGATTTCGGCCTGATTAGTAAATTACAAAAGCATAACTTCATTCTAATTTAAGACTAATGATATAAATTCTATTCTTCGCTCATATTGTTTTCTGATATTTCTTCTTTTTAAATAGCAGCCAAAATAAACCGTTATTTCATTATCTTTTTTCCCTGATTTATTTAAACAAATTAGCAAAAAAACTTACAAAAAGGAAGTAGGTTACCAGCAAACTAATTGCTAAAATGTACATGCAATAAATTCTTTGTTCTGAAGTGAATTTGTAGAGAATCCTTGTAAGTGTTTCAACAGACCTTCAGTGTTTAAGATTTAGTGCTTTAAGGAACCTTAAGGCAATTAAAGAGGTTCTGACACAGTTTCGAATTTAGGGGAAAGTTGTAGTTTTATCTGTATATTTTAGACACCCCGTAGCCTAATTTAATCTAAGAAACATTAAAGTTCATTAAAAATTCAAATGAAAAGTCAGTCATATAAACACTTTGCTATGAAAATCGAAAATACATTTTAAAACAAATTATAGAAATATGTATGAGGGGTTTAGATGGTGTATGCTTGGGTTCTTGAGGATGACCAACATTTTTACATACTGTATTTTTTGCTGATCTCTCATGCCTACATTATCCAGCAGTTAAAACCAGAAACAGATCAGCAGTCACCAGCACCGTCAGACTGTAAGATCTTAATCTTACTGGATTCCATCCACTTTTTTTCCCTGCAGCTATTGTAGAATGTAGAATGAAGTAATGCTCTGCATTAATGACTCCAGCAGCTGGATGTTGTTAACGGCTGGTGGAGGTCCTGCAGCATTTCTGCCCTTTGTTGGCCACCACTACTAACTGAGTAAAAGCAATACTTGAAACTGAATTCATTTAGATTAAAATAAAACATTTAGATTATTTTAAAAGTACATTCAGTGGGTCTGGTTGTAGTACGTATTTAATGCTGGAGAATGCTGGGCTGTGAGTTGCACGGGGGGCATAATTGAGGAAATAGCAGAACTGCATAGGATTTGCCTTTAGCATATTAATAGCTGATGGTATTTAGACAAAAAAAATCTTTAATTTTGCAGCCAAGAGTATGTGCAAGCTGAGATTGTTTGTCAGCTAACATTGTGGGATTATTAATGGTCAGTTAGAACTTGAGTTTAAAGTCTGGAGAAAGTTGAAAGTACACACAGTAAAGTCCCGCCTCAGAACAGCGAGTTTAATTTTTTTTTTTTACAGTGAATTTGCTTTTACAGCTGAAGGAAATGTATCAGATTCATAAAGTAACACTTACATTTATATCATGTACAGAAAATCACTTTAAAAAGGCAAAGATACAAGAAAACTCGAGTCTGCCAATGTGGATTTTACTTGGAGCAAGTCCAGCTGTGTCAAAGACCCCAACCAAATGCCTTAACTCCCAAATGGGACTATAAGGCAAGGATAGAGACGGAAAAAGAAAAAAAGAGATGGTGAGAGGCAAAAATGCATGAAAAGTACACACACTGAGTAAATCTGTACCCCTGCTGTGCAAATGCATTCTACAGTGTTTATATCCAAGAGGTCCTGCAATGGAGTTTAATGCTGAATGCCGAGGAGAAAAAAGTAGGTTGGGTGGTGGGCAACTCATTTTAAATTTCATGTGGATTCGACTATTACAGCGAGCCCTGCAGAGACTGGCTGTGTTGCAATTTGCATGTTATAAAAAACTTTTGGAATTATTTCTAAAAGACATTTTTACATTGAACATCCATATTTCCAAACTTTCAGAAGGGCAAAATAATGGCTGATGTAACAAACTTAATGCTGCTTTAATATAAAATCATAATCACGTGGTGGTAAAGTACAGATTGGCTGGTGGTTTCTTAAAAGTTAAATTTTTTCATTTTCTCTTTGTGGTCATAACCTAATATTTTACAGGCTTGGATAATGATGGAGAGAACTTCAAATACTATTGCTTATTTCTTTATATTTTTCTTCCATGCTGAACATTATTGTAGAAACACACTGAGCTTTGCTGTCACACATTATAAAGCAAGGTCAGCTAAGCTATAATCTCCTTTGCTGTAAATGCATATTGGTAATTAGACTCATTTGTGGTCATTGGAGATTTTGTAAAGGTTTTCACTGAGTGCAGGAGTGAACAGATGCTGAGGCTGTAGTTGTTGTATGTCTGCCTGTCTACACTTGCTGTGCAGAACATCAGGGAGCCTGTACAGCAGGCACAGACAGGCAGATAGACAGCAACCGACCAAGAAGGTTAAAAAGTCAAACAGGAATGGAGCTCATTCTGCTACCATACTAACCCACTGTGCCCCGGGTTCAGTGATTTATTATAACTCATTTTTCCCAAAGCTTTTTAAGAATTTAGGTTTTGAATCAGCATCATTTAGTTAAAAAGGTTGTATTCAATTTAGTGTATTTACATATTTGCTAGTAAAGGAAGATGTGTGACATCACAATATAATATACAAAACTCTGCAGTACAACTGAATACATATAAAAGCTATTAAAACCAACCAACGAGCAATATTAATGTGTACCAGTTATTTTGTATTTGCATTTTTAAATTTAGAAGGAAGACTGTAATCAAATTTAGGTGGATTTTTATCATGAAGATTATTATTATTAAAAAATAATAAAGAAAAAAAAAATTTCATGACTCCGGTGACTCCTATATGTTTATACAGGAATTATTTATTAATTAATTATTTTAATGTTTGGAGGTAAATAATTGAAAACTGCTCTTACCTCATCATCCTTGAACCAGGACAAACTCTCTGCAGTCAGCACAAACCAGTACTCCTTGGCTCCACCCTTCATGATGCTGATGTTGTTGATTGTCAGCCAGCCCTTGCGGATGACCTGATGAAGCATTAAAGTCAGAATTAAAGAAGACAATTAAGGTTTTGTCTATGTTCCTTTTGTTTTGTTTTTTGTTTTTTTTATATCATCTTAATTGCTTTCCCACAAGAAACAATTATTGTTTAATCAAGTTTATTATACAAATATAACATGTGTTCCAAACCAACATTAAAAATAGTTATTATTTTATGCATGAATTATGTAGTAAGTTAAACTCAGCATGTTAAGAACACATTGCTTAAAATTTTAGAGGTATTAATTTATTAACACAGCAAACAATGAACAAAATGGGTTTAAAGAATGGGGTGTCCCATACTTTTGCATTAGTCTCAGTAGACTCATTTCTGTAATTATGCCTGAGTCTGTGAGAGCTGGGAGTTAAAACAGCGTAGCTGCAAATAATTTGAAAATGAGCAAAGTGAGAACAACAGCTGGCAGATTTCTGCATTTGAAGCCAGCATTCCAGAACAGATCCTCAACAGAAAACATGAGAACACACAGCATCAGGGCAACACACCTGTTAGTATCCTAATAAAACACCAGCTGGTCATGAGCTAATGACAATTACCCAAAAGTGTAGAAAATCGCAATGGCTTAATCAGTTAAACCCATTTTATTGTAATTTAACGTCTCAAAATGCTGGCTGCACTGAGGTTAGGTTAAAACCACACCTCCCCTACAAATTAGAATTTACATTTCCATTTTAATTTAATTTGTTTCAATATAAAATAATAAGTCAGTGAACCAAAATCTAACCAGTGATGACTTTTTAGTTTAGTAAACATTAAACTCATGTTCATTATATATAAATTTAAACTGCACCTTTCTTTACCTGGATGTCCTGTTAGAGCAGGAAACACGCTCATCTCCATTAAGAGGAACATGCAAGATGATGGTTTGCTCACAAAAAGGGGGTGGGGGGAAAACAAGATGCTGGCCATGATAACACAAAACTCATGAAAACATAACTGAACTTCAGGATGAGCAAAAAGGCAAAAATATAAAAATAATTTTTTTTCTAAAAACAAGCTGATTCACATTTATATGAAGCTGCAAAAATGACTGATGATGCTTAAATATAACGTTAAGAAAGAAAGCCTCATCACTCAGTCTTAAGAAATCAATAACAAGAATAGATTTTAAAAAATCAACAAAATAATAATAATAATAATAATAATAATAATATATACATACATACATACATTAAACACACACACACACACTAACCTGATTTCCTGCCGAACTTGTCTTGTTTGCTTGGCTGCTTCTCTGCTGTGCGCTTTAAGTTTAAAAAAGAAACAAGTGCAAGAAAGAGTCTCATGTTTCTGCTCAAACGCAGGTCAGTATTTTAGCATATTTCACTGAAAAGCACAGCAGTAGATGTGAAATATTCTAAATTCATACTTAGCGAAGCCAATAAAATCCTCATGGTTGGTGTTGATATATGCCAGCTGGACATCAATCAACAAAAGAACCTTAAAGGAAAACATGGAAATATTTTAATAATTTAAAAGAATGAAAATTTTCCATCACATCAGTTTTTACATAAAGTTTTTACATCTGTAACTGAAGGTTTCATAATGTGTGTGTACAGTAGACTCTGCTCTGACAGGCTGGAATCTAAACCTTCTTCTCCAGGCACTTTATTAACAAACATACCTGTCAATAAGAAGAATGTCTACACTCTTGTTGGTTGGTGTCATTGTGCGGATTACCTGGTCTTTGGCTTTGCTTTCTCGGTCACGAATGTGGGAAGTGACAATTCGCTCTGTCTCCTCCCTTAGCATGGGAAATGTCCCCAACTACAAGAATATCAAACACTTAAAATGTCAAATAGGAAGAGGTTTAATCTCCTCAAAAACAAAACAACAATTATACTTAGTAATATTCAACATTTAAGCCATTTCCATGTTTCTGTCATCCAAATCTTCAGTACTGTACCCCCTAGGGCACACCCACACACTCAAACACTCTCTTGTGCATTGCTGTCTCTTGCCCTCCAGTACTTTCTCTTTGCCCAAAATGACTCTGCACCACATGTTGTTCCCACTCTGCACCCCTCACACGCTCTTCTACCCGCAGACCGGTTTACATAGGTACTGCTATTTACAACATTTCTATATAAAGCTTTGACCAGTTAGACCACTGTAATGGTGACTATTTAAATTTCAATCAGATGATGAATGTGTAGTGTAAACCTAAACCAAATTAATCAAGGGGGAAAAATTACACACGTAAACAATTTACACTGATTCCTTTTTGGCTGTGTTCTTTCTGAGCATGCCCAGTCTGAAAGTAAATGTGTTTCTCACATTCCAAGCAATGTGTACACATCACACTTTCACAGATTTAAATCACATGACATTTTTATTAAATTCACCTGAGTAATTCAGAGTTTAGATTTTCTCCTGGATGCTATCTACATTTACTGACTTATTTTTTAAAAGAAGCAGCAGAAGAAGACTTAAGCAGTGAAATACCTTGTTAGCACACTGGCGCACTGTGTTGATGAGTTCTTGGATGACCAAGTCGATACACTTAATGCAGGGTTCCTTTAGCTTCACTATCTGTTTCTTCACTATCGCCTCAAAAGCCATATCAGGAGTGAACAGGCCTGTCCTGGAGGTGTGAAGAAAGAAAAAAAGAAACGTTTCATCTAAAAACAAAAACCAATTCACCACACAGAGCTGTGAAAATGATTTTCACATCACACACTGCACTCACTTCGTGCCAAATTTTGAACCTTAATAAATGAACAAGTTCAGTATAAACAACGTGCAAATATCACATTTTACTGTAAACCTTGATAAATTTATAAATTTACAAATACAATAACATAACAAATAACAGCTAAAAACCAAAACGTTCAATATGATCTAATTCCTCATCACCATCATCATCATCATCATCGTCATCATCAAAACAGTGCATTATTGAAGCTCATACCTGATGCCGTGGATGTTTTTGATGGCGTAGCTGATCTCCCGGCGCATTTCTTTGTCATCACACTCCATCTGTCAGTAAGTATAAGTTTTAGTTTTTTTTACATAGAAAGTCACTTCCACTTTTTAATTTAGTCTTACTTATGCATATCTTCTGGACAAACACACAAATACACACACAAATACACACACATCACACACACACACACACACACACACACAGGGGGGGGGGGGGGGGGGGGGGGGGGGGGGGGGGGGGGGGGGGGGGGGGGGGGGGGGGGGGGGGGGGGGGGGGGGGGGGGGGGGGGGGGGGGGGGGGGGGACACACACACACACACACACACACACACACACACACACACACACACACACACACACACACATGCAGTCAGTAAGTGATAACAAGTCTGCCTTGTTAAATGCTTCAATAATTTAACCTTATTAAATGATATTGACAGCATTTAGTCAAACAAAATAAACATTTGTTTTCAGAGGGTTAAACCGGACCATATATGAGCTCTTAACATGAGTCCCACGAGGTTCACTGCTGGATTTGCTCCTCATTATTGCTGTGCTAACACAATGCTTAACTTACCCTTTTTTTAAAGTACAGTCACAAAAAAGTTAGGAATGTATAGAATTTTATATCCTTTTTTTTAGATATATATGTTTTCTAAAAACCTTGTTTATAGGATGAAGCTATTGGAACTGACATGTGCTGTGTTGTGTTGTGCTGTGTTGTGCTGTGTTGTGCTGTGTTGTGTTGTGTTGTGCTGTGTAAAACACTAACTGCAGCAGAGCTTTAGTTTTGCGTGATGGGTCATCGGGCCTGAAATGGCGATACTCCTCAGCCTCTTTGTCCAGAGATAGAAGCTGAGATTGCAATTTACTTCGGAATGCAGGCAGTGTGTCTCGAATGTGATTGGTCAGTTGCTGTGAAAATAAGATGAAAAGACAGCGGTTCAATACACATGTAAAGAACGAAAACAGACAGTAAAACACCATTTATACAACATTTTAAACATCTTTATTTTATACCTATAGGTCAGTTACCTGGTTCAGAGCTTTCTGTAGATAAGGTGTGCCCATGCTGTCAGCTAAGTGTCTGTAAGAGGGATGGGACAGGAAGAACTTTCTTTCAGCAGCTAAAGCTGCTTTAATATCTTTTTTTCCTTCAATGTCCTTTTGACTGCGGTTTACAACCCCAATGTAACCTGAAAATCAATGATATAAAAGACAAGAACTGCTACATCCATTTGAACAAAATAAAGAAGCAAAGTGGAAATGAGGATCTGATCCTACCCCTCCTCAAAGGAAGCAGCTTATTTTCGAGGACATCTCTTGCATCAGTGCCCTCATCCATCAGATCCAGCTTCGTGATTACACCAATTGTTCTTAAACCTAATAAAATTAACAAATAAAATACTCTAATTACATTTTTTATGTATTTCCCCATTATTTTTCTCCATATTTTGTGAATTTCCCCATTGTGGGACAAATAAAGGCATATTTTAGATCATATCTTTACTGGCTGTTACTGAGCTTTTATTTTTTTTAACCATACAAAAATATACATTTTAGAAGTATTTTCATGGCTATTTCCCCAACAGAATTGGGTCACAGGCAATACAGTCATATATGCCATTCGTTCCAATTAATCTTTAAATTTACGTTTGCATGTTTTTGGAATGTAGGAAAACACTGGAGTCCCCAGATTAAACCAATGCAATCCCGGAGACGAGATGCAGAATCACAAAAAGGGAATTTGTTTGCCTTAACTAGGAAGCAAACCTGGGACGATGAGGTGGAAAGACCAACCACTGCACCACCATGCTGCCCTGGAAAATTATACTAACTGTCCTCCTGTTTTTGGTGTTTTACCTAAGCTTCTAAATCCCATTAAAAGTAATGTTTGGTGACATCGAATCAATTCAAATATGTCAGGACATTATTTGGGTTAAAATTACTGCTCCCCTTTGCACAAAAAGAGCTGAGTCCAGAAAGTTTCGACAAGAATTCTGACATCATAATCTATACTAAACAAAATTTCGGATGCATGCCACCTGCAGGCCGAGCTTTACAGTCTTTTTGAACAGGATTTCTAAAATATCTCATATAGAACTTCTGCTCCTGTATTTGAATAATTATGCTTTTAAGTTCACAGTTAAAATTTCTTTACTGAGGAATGAAGTAAAATAAAATTCATTACATAAACAATATTTTGCAAATGGCAGCTAGCTCACCCTGAGGATCCACGTCTTTAGCCAGTTTGAGAGCGTCTGAGTTAGCCAAGTCAGTGTTGGCGGGAGTAACGGCCAGAATGAGGCAGCTCTCCCTCGTGATGAACTGCATAATCATATCTCGGATCTGCTGCTCAATATCAGCAGGCTGGTCTCCCACTGGTACCTTGGTGATGCCCGGCAAGTCGATTAATGTCAGATTCAACACTGCACAAAAAAGAAATGTTTTAGAAACAACCGTATTCAACCATATTTCTTTTTTTAGCATTTGGCAGCCTTATCTATATTGCAAATCCAATCATACAATTCAAGCAACTCAGCAGTACAGACCTCATTAAATAACCCAAAAATAGTAGAATCATGGCAATGCAATGTGATGGTTGAAGGAGAATTCAGACTGTGTTTTAAAGTAAAAATACTTTTTGAAACATTGCAATGTAAAAAAAATACTTCATCGTAAGTGAATGTCCTGCATGAAACATCTTACGCTAGTAAAAGTAAATTGGTTTTAGCAGCAATGTGAGCTTACTGTACTAAAGATAAAGTCCTATATGTGATTATTCACCTCCACAGCCCATAATACTAAAGCATCATTTAGAAAACGAGAGAAATGGAGGGAAAAGCTGCTTTACTCAAGTAAATAGCACAAGGGATAACTTGTCACACCATTAACCCTTTAGTGGAAATCCTGAAGTATTTGTGCCACAATGTAGTACTAAAAATAAAAGCTAATGTTCATTTAAAACACTCGTCCTTGCCTTTAAGAGAGGTGCTGTTAGTTTGTATTTGTCTGCAACATCAAGGCTGCATTTATTTTCGCCGAAGCACCACGGGCCAACTGCCAAGAACAGTACTCTTCAAACTAGAGCACCATTCTATTAGCACTGCACTGTAATTCCAGCATCTTACAAAACAACACGAGGAGTAAGAATGTTTTCATCGTTATTTGCATATAAACATGTTTGGATTGATTTTAGCTAAATTCAGAAAGATTTCTGGATCAACTAAGTTTCCATTAAAAATTTATCCATCCTCATTTGAATAACCCTAATATAACTAATAAAGTCAAGTTTAACATACAGGCTGATTTCAGTGCGGACACATTTGCCTTACTTACATGTTTTATTTATTTTTACAATGACAATAATTTAAGACGCCCTCATATGAAGAATTTTTATATACAACCCCATTCCCCGTGAATGGCACGGTGGCTTAGTGGTTAGCATGGTCGCCTCTCAGCACTAGGGATTCCCGGTTTGAATCCCCATCTGGGTGGAGTTTCCATGTTCTCCGCGTGGGTTTGCTCCGGGTTCTCCGGTTTCCTCCCACAGTCCAAAAACATGAATCAAGTCAATTCAGTTCTCCAAATTGCCCCATATAGAGTGTCTGGGTGTATCTGCCCAGCGCCCGAGACGTTCTCCACTGGATGAGCATGGGGAACCCCCCTGCGACCCTAATAGAGGATAAAGCAGAAGATAATAAATGAATGAACCCCATTCCCAGCAGCAGGATGAACATCTAGTCAAGTTATGTCCTTATAGACCTTGATGCTTTGTGTGCAGCACCTCAGTCATGCAGGAACAATAACGTGTTGCCACAAACTTAAAAGCAAATTACTGTCTAAAATATCTGTACCCTGTGGCACTGATATCCCTTCACTAGTTATGTGAAGCCAAGTGTGACCCCTAAAATAAACAAATGGCTTCACTCGTTTGACCATGCAGTGAGTGAATAAACATACCATTTGGAGAATAAACCCTCAGGTTGATTGGTACAGGTGAAATGCCCTTGTTGGCTCCGGTGACACGGTCTGTCTCGGCCTCGATCTCCTGACGCACTTCATCAAAATCTGTAAACTTCTTCCCCTTGTTGTGAAGAAACTCAGCCCACTCTGCAATTCCACAGGATAATAAACAATATTTTCTTCTCACATATCAATGTTGTCACGAATTTTATTCAGAAAAATAACAATAATATTAAGCCTTTATTCCACATTACAGTAAAGTCTACTGAGCGTTTCAACATGAAATCTTATTGTGAAACAAGGTGGTGGTCGTATCATAGTTTGGGCCTGTATTTCTGCATCTTATGGGACAATTTTTTCTAGCAAGTAGCATAACAAATAAAGCTCTTTATATTACAGAATGGGTTAAAATTCATTTGCAGGACTAATAAACAATTGCCAAACACATTTATTAGCAGTGATCTCGGCACAGGAAGGTCACACTGTCATTTATGTAATATTGGATCGTTATTTGCAATAAATATTATTGTCTAATATTTGGTCTTGTTAGAAAACCTGATGGTCAAATTTATGCTTTAAATTCTAAAGGGTTCACAAAACTTTAAAGCCCCACTGTGAGTGGGTTAACACATGTCTGCTCATAGAACATGCTGTATAATGTATTTAGCAAACTGTAATCCTTAAATGTTTATAACTTTTTAAATAACCTGTTGAATTATAAAACAATATTATACAGTCATTAAATAAATCAGTTTAAAACTACCTGCATTGGAGTTGATAAGCTGCAGCACTAGAGGTCTGCGAGTCACAATGCCAGAGCCACGGGGCAAAAAATCCCTTTAGATGAAAAAGGAAAAGCAATAACCACACAGCCATTAAGAACAAAAATATCTAACCAGTGACTGGACAAGTGAATGTAAATGTACATCACATAAATATGAATACAAGCAGTACCTATAATCTGATCCAAGTTATTGATTATTTAAAGTAATAAGCTGAAAATGAGCTTGGATGGTATTAGATTTCCTGTTAGTGAGAGTTTGACTCTGACATTAAAAGTGCAAACATTTTATCAGTTTTACCCTGAACAGACATTGGTTTGAATTTGTTCTTTAATTCAGAGCGTGGCAGAACGGTGGCTTAGTGGTTCGCACGTTCGCCTCTCAGCGCTAGGGATTCCCGGTTCGAATCCCCATCTGGGTGGAGTTTCCATGTTCTCCCCGTGTCTGCGTGGGTTTCCTCCGGGTTCTCCGGTTTCCTCCCACAGTCAAAAAAACATGGATCAAGTTAATTGAATTCTCAAAATTGCCCCCGATAGAGTGTGTCTGTATGAGTGAGTGTGTGCCCAGCGATGGATTGGCGCCCTGTCCTGGGTCTATCTGCCCAGCGCCCGAGACGTTCTCCCCTGGATGGGCATGGGGGGCCCCACCGCGACTCTAATAGAGGATAAGCGGGAGATAATGAATGAATGAATGAATTCAGAGCGTGTGAAAGCAGAAAACACTCTGTGCTGAGTGTAAATTACCATGTCAGTCAGAGGGGATTCTAAAATTTTATCTTTTCAAATTAAGATTTTTAATAAAGAAAATAAAGAAAATAACACATTAATATATTTATTCATTTGAATCAAATTAGTAGTTTATAATATGACATGAACACTACATCGGGTTGGCGCCACCTCGTGGAAAATTAATGTAGTGCTTAAATAAATTGATTTTAAATGATTTCTTTTATTAAATCATTGTTCAATCACAGCAATCAAAAATAGGATTCTCTCACTGGCACTCACAGATGTATATATATCACAGATGCAATACATTAAATCCCTCCACTATTTGTAACAGAAACTTATTGATCACTGCTACACTTTTACATTAATCAAATCTACATCATCCTAAATGGACTAATGGTGGAAGATTGTACCATCAGTCTGTTAGTTATTAGACAGTAAATCAACCACAGGGCTTCATCTCTATGACTTAATATTGCGTTTAGAAATAAGTACCTCAGCATTAATAATTCTGAAGATCTTCTTAAAATGTAATGTAATATCAGTGGCTTGAGGTTTCTTTTTTTGCTTTGCCACAAAAAAGTTGGGCTAATTCCGTTGTGAATTCATGAGGGGCTTGTCCATGTTCAAAGTCACCCCTTTCTCAATTAACATTGCAAAATCTCACCTTGGCGTGTGCAGGTGCAGGTCACTTTTCATTTTAGTTTTTTTTTTTAATTTTGAGTACCACAAGCTTCACAAGTCAAACACAATTCTCACTGAAAATAACAGGGCAAAAGAATTGCACTAAATTGGGTGGCCAGGTAGCGGATCCACAGGGCATCAGAGTGGCATCTTGAAATATCAGAAAAGAAACCAACCATGGGTATCCTATGGTAAGTATTTTGGATCAGTGAGACATTCTATTACATGGATGATGAACATGAGCTGAAATGGGTTTTTCTTTCCAAAGTCGGTGGTTTATATGTGGTAGGTTATGTTTGTTGTAACATTCATATATCTTTTAATGAACAACAGATTTAAGGATGTAATGTATGAAGTGCTTACTTCCCCACGAAGTTCTCCAGCACGGAGCTCTTCCCGGCACTCTGGCCTCCCACCACTGCGATCTGCGGCAAGTCGAGGTTGCAGCTCTGACCGATGCTGCTGAAAGCGTCCTGCAGCCGGTTGACCAGCGGGATCAACTCCTCCATTCCTCGGTTCCCCATGACGCCCACGGGATCGAGAGATCAGAGAGCAGGAGGAGGACGACAGCGAGAGGCAGCGCTGGAGGGAGGATGCTGTGCTGATGATGGTTCCTCGTCCGGCTTAGGAAGGTTGCTGATGTTGATCTTTGCGCATCAGGAGGCCAATGAGCGTCGATTCCTGTAAGAAGAGAGTGGGATGAAACTGCGCAGCTGCTCGGCGCTGATCTTTTTCAAGGGCATCGAAGGGAAACGTAATATGTTGAAGGAATTCCGTTGTATTTCGTGATATTTTGAATGACAGTCATTCCCTTGCAGAGAAAACGTTCAGAGGATGCGCGCAAACAACCCCGCCGCCGCCATACATCTCACAATGACATAATCCACATCCAAAGGGGGGGAAAAAGCTCACCGTGCTTTCTGATGACCCTTCCTCCCAAACAACAGCACAGACCTTTAATTCCCCGGGTTTAATCCGGTTACAGAGGCTGAATGCATCCACGCACCTCTCCTGCACCGCGAAAGGCCCGTCGCTGCGTTTATTCAGAGCAGGTGCAGGCGGACGCATCTGCGCCTCGGAAGGCCGTCTCGTCCCGAACCTGACTCTATATTATTCTCCAATGACAGATTAATAGCGCCTTTAACGCAGCCGCACTGATGACGCCAGACATCACGAATTGAGCGATGAGCCGACCCGCCAATCAGAGGCCGGGCCTTGTCGATGGGAATCCTATAGGCTAAGCGAAGAGCACAACAAACCCGCCTCCCTCCGGGAACTGCGCCTGGCTCAGGAGCGTCGCTGCGCTTCGGTGCGCCCCACAGGATGAAGGATGACATGGCGACAGAGCTCAGAACATCAACTCTACACAACCAGCAGCGATAGAAACGCCGTTAAGACTTTGGTTCTTAGTTATCGGTTTATTTTTTTCTACAGTACAGATTAATACACTTCTCCTAAATGGCTTGGCAGTTTGGGGAAGGCTCAGACCTCAGCCCTCCGGGTGTAGAGCATTCTCACTCACCCATCACTGTAACGGTGCTTGACCTTACAAATGTCCTTCTGTCTATAGTTTCCATTTTCCAAATGAATAGATAAGACATTCCACGCCAGGCTAAAAGCGCAACAACAGCTTTTTATAAATTTACTCTTAGAAAATTGTTACCTGTTAAATAGTTAAATGCCACTTATTTCTAAATGTTTTATTTTATTAACACAAATCCCTGAACACATTATCTTTAGAAGATGATATAGTGTTTAAAATGTGTTCTGTTTATTGACTATTAATAAATCAATTATCTATATTGTTAATTAAGGTAAATACTTTGGCTTAACTGTTGCAAAGTATAAACTGATATCCATTGCTTACTGGGTAAAAGGCAGATGAAATAACCTGGACCGGTCGTCAATTCATTACAGAGGTCTACACTTGCAGTCTACACTTAATTTACCAAAAACTCATTTCTTTAATAAATCCTGTAGTAATGCATTATAGCCACGAGGTGTCAGTGTGTCTTATAAAATCAACAAAGAAAAAGTGAGCCCTACAAAGAGCCCAAAAATAAAGCATCCTGAGACCGTTTAAGTATAGGGTC
Organism: Corydoras maculifer; assembly: GCA_019802435.1. Taxonomy (NCBI): domain Eukaryota; kingdom Metazoa; phylum Chordata; class Actinopteri; order Siluriformes; family Callichthyidae; genus Corydoras; species Corydoras maculifer. The sequence continues at coordinate 918,617 of JAFMOD010000064.1, forward strand.
ACCGTTTTGCCTCTTCTCTCAATGATCCAGCAGCAATTCTGTGATAAACAGCATGATGAGGCACAACATTTTCTTCTAATGTCAACATTAAACTAAAACTTAATCAAATTAAATTAAGGAGCAAATTTATGGGTCTTCTTTCTTGCAATGCCCATGAAAGTCATTAAGTCCCTAAAATCCCAGTCCTCAAAACTATTCTCAAATAATTTAACACAAGCATATGGGACCTTCATCCACAGTTACACTCTAAAAGTGTCAGGACTAATTCTTGAACCTTAGCGATTTTATTACAGTCTTTGGTTCTATCTGTGTACAGCCTTCTGCTGGGTGGAACATTTCAAATAAAACTTGCACTAAAACCACAGGGTAATGAAAACTGATGCTCAATATTATTAAAGGACGACGTCTTGACCAGGGTCCACAAAGGTTATGGTGAGCGACGGGTGGCAGAGGTTTGGCCATGCACATTTTGTGGTTTACTTTTAATGCGTCTCCTGTGTGCTCATAAATAGCTTAGGTAAGAGTTTCCCTTGTTGTGTTCTGCAGGTTGACATTGAATGGTTATAACATCTGTGTTGCCATGCCAGTTGTTTTTCTATGTTTCTGCTACACTAGGCAAGAACCTTAGTGCCTTTTGTTAAAGCACACAAACACATTTAACTTTATGAAAACTTTTTATTGCTATTTCTATTTCATTTATTTAATGCACCTTATTACAAATATATTTCTAGTAGTTCTAAAATCAGAACTGTTTCCAAGCAAGTTACCACGTTCTAATGGTAATTCATTTGTAAATAAAAACTCAAGGTCAAAACCAAAGGGACAGTTCAGAGACAACAAAAAACAAAATGTAAACAAAGTTTACAAAACCTAAACCGGTAAAATGTTAACTTAAACACAAAAACTTTTGGCAGGTCATGCATCCACCAACAGAAGTAGTTACACATGATTGAAGATCTAAATATGTAAATTGGATAACGGATGCTTTTCTATAAACTCATAAGTAACACGATGAAAAAAATGTAAAAGATAAACTGAGCAAGAAGATAAAATCTCTGATGATTTTGTTTGATGTTATGTAACAACAGACAGCAACATCTCCTAAATTACAGATTCACAAACAGTATGTATAAGTATCAGTTGCTAAGTCGTGTTAGAATCATGTGAAATATCACAGGTATGGTGGCTGTATGCTTTTAGAATCCACATGGCCTGTTCTCAAGTGCATGGTCTGTGCTCACATTTATGGCATTAACCACAGCAGTGCACACTCCAGATGTCTGCAATAACTCATGTTGCTCCTGTGAACCCTTGAGGGACATCTGAATGAGACAACACCAATCTTATTTAACTGGTCCCTTTTTCTCCAACCTGCTCTTAAACAAAACATCATTTGACTGACTGCATTCTTTGATTCACGCCGACAGCCGACATAAAGTTCAGTACACAAACACGCGTCTCACTTTATGCGTCTGCCTTTCAGCGATGGAGACAGACTGGCATAAAACTGTTTACAGGATCCTGTTTATGTTCACTAAAGTGACTATTAGAATTTCAATAACATGCATTCACAGGCCAGTTTTCTTCGAACCAAAATGACATATTATTAAATGTTTAAGCCGGAATTCCCAGAGTTACATCACATTACTCATACACTCAACACCCTCTGGAATGAAGATGCAGAAGAATATAAATCGATTGCATTAGGAGAGCACCTGCGTGCACGCAAGCCATGACTGAGCATCGTTTACATGTTTAAACTCAAAGACGGACTCACTCATGATTACAACCAGAAAACACAAGCCAGTGGAGAACCTCCAATCAGTTAGATCTTTTATTTTGTATTTAGCTATATTTATCTGATGAGTATTTAAAGGATTGTTTAGTTTTTAGTCAGATTCCTCTGGATGTCTAATGGACACAGCATAAGTCTCTGGTCAACGACTGCAAAACACAACATTAAACCCTGATTCATGAACCGTTTTTCATTGTATGTTAAAGTGCTTAGGCTCTCTCCCATGAGATTGCATTGAGACATTTCATGTTCTTTAGTTAAGATTAAATTCCCTTTTATTATTTATTCACTTAAATTATGTTCCAAAGCCCGGAATGCTAGTTGCATTATGTTATAAAGAAGCTGCTCCTACTTGTGACCTCTGCTGTTCATGAGAATACCAGGTTGCTGAAAAGTACAGTGTACACTTGTTTCTGCTTTTAGAGATCATAAGAAATGTTGTGTTATTTTTTTTTTATAATCTCGTGAAAGCTAGAGCTGAATAAATCAAATTACTTATATTATTTACATACAAGAAATAATTTTTAAAAATCTATTATTAAATGTGTTTTTTATTTACTTAAGTTACTGTCAAAATATTTGTATTGTATAAGCTCCAGTGACTGGGTGGCTGGATTATATAGGAGATAGAACATTTTAAAGTCTGTTAAACTGTAATAAACAAGTAGAAGGAGATAATGGGAACGTCTCTCTCTCTCGCTCTCTCTCCTGCTGTCCCTCTTTCTGGGCTATTTGCACATTCTTTCCCCTCCCACAGTACAATGAGCTCACCTTATAAATGTCACTCTCTGTACACTTGGACTTCAGTTGTGAGAAGAAGTTATACGTTTACATCCCGCAGAAGATAAACAATAAGGGACTTATTAATATCAGATTACTAAGCTGTAGCTCTTAAACTTTATTAACATGATGATGCAAGTTATTGCAGTCCTGTGTTGGTTAGTCTTGGATGTTCATGGCCAGGACAGAGCTTCATTGCACAGGTGGAATGAACGCAGTGGCCGCTGCCAGTACACCTTTACTGTGGAAAGCCCTCAAGAATCCCGCTGTCCCAACACGAGCAGCGATCCTGAGCAAGAAAACCTGGGTGCACGGCTGACACTGCTGGAGACAGTGGTCACTCGGATACTGGGTGCTGAGCCAGTTCCTGACTCGGAAAAAAAGACAGAGGACATTGATGATGTCAGGACACTCCTCCAGGATAAAGAGCAGCTGGACAAGCGAGTGCAAGAGCTGCAGAAACAAGTACAGGAGCTCACAACGGAGAATGAAAATCTTAGAGAGAAGTCCTGTCCACTGGTTCAGACAGACTCCACAGACAGCCTGGGTCTCATTACAAGCAGCAGTGAGTATAACAGAAAACTCAGCTCATTAGTTTGTTAATCTGTCGGATTTCATTTTCTTGATCATTTATAAGTCATTGGTTCGGTTATATTTCTTCTGCAGTTCCTGTCAATAATGGTGCTTTTCAAGAGATGAAAGCAGAGCTATCAGAAATCCCAGCTCCTCCCAAAGTCCAGGAAAATGTCCAGAACAATGCAGGTTAGAAAACTATGATACTGAAGAAAAACAAAAAGTCTGTCAGTCACTCAGTCAATCGCTGTTAATCATGTAGAGAGCTTGGACAAGATGTCTCAGACATTTTTTTCATGCTGCACAGTCCAGATTGTCTCACATTGCCTTATCACTTCAGGCTACAAGCAGAGCTCGCATCTCTCCGGGTGTCCAATTTAGTATTTTACTTTCTTTTTGCAAGATTGGTTATGATTTTGCAAGAATGTGAACAATGACTGAATTTTCAACCATACTATGACTTTGCCACAATGCAGTGAGACTCACAGAGCAAGAAACAATGCTCAGCTACCAAGCTCATCACAAAAGATAAAGCAAAAGAGATCTTGAGACAATAATTTGACTAAAGCTATGTTTTTGAAGCTATGATTAATAAGAAATACTTATTAGTTTGACACCGCAATCCCAAAAGTGTTGATCAGTCACACAGTAGTTTTATATCATTCCGGGTGGGTTCATCACTCAGTTACATAGTCCGTCACTCTGTTATACAGTAAAATCTGTCATTCAGTGACTTTCAGTCAGTCAGTCACATAGTAAAATCAATTCAGTGAGTGAAAGTAAGTTACAGTAAAATCAGTGAGTCGGTCAGTCAGTCAGTCACGGTACAATCAATACATTTACCTCAGAGTCAGTCAGTTAGTCACACAGTAATACTTCATGATATTCACACGATCAAGTAAACATTGGCTTTCACAATAAGTGTTAGTTCGCCAGTCTTTTAGCTCCTCAGTCACATAAATCACAAATGTGCTTAAAACTGTATCAGAAATACACTTTTATTCATTCATTAACTTCCACTTCATCCTCTATTAGGGTCGCGGGGGGGGGGGGGGTTCCTCATGCCCATCCAGGGGAGAATGTTTCGGGCGCTGGGCAGATACACCAAGGACAGGGTGCCAATCGCTGGGCACACACTCACACAGACATACACGCACACAAACACACTCTATATGGGGCAATTTGGAGAACTCAATTGACTTGATCCATGTTTTTGGACTGTGGGAGGAAACCGGAGAACCGGGAGGAAACCTACGCGGACACGGGGAGAACATGGAAACTCCACCCAGATGGGGATTCGAACCGGGAATCCCTAGTGCTGAGAGGTGAAGGTGCTAACCACTAAGCCACCGTTCCGCAGAAATACACTTATTCTACAAAATAAATTCTACAGATGTAAATGTGAGGAAACACAACTAACAACACAATAGTTGATGCTAATAATAATAATAATAATAATAATAATAATAAATAAATAAATAAATAAGTTGAGTTATACAGCAACTTTTCCAAGATTATAGTCACTGATAAACTGTTGTATTCTACAGAAAAAGGCTGTGGTGAACTTGTTTCTGTGGGTGAACCTGAGACTCATCAAAAGGCAAACAGTATAACAGGGAAATACGGCGTATGGTTCCAGGACCCTGAGTCACCTGGGTCCCCATATGGGCCAGAAACAGTGTGGCGTATAGACTCTGTGGGCAAAGATATACGACAGCTGTATGCCTACGAAAACCTGGAACAACTTGGACGTGGCTACCCCATGAAGGTTCTACTACTGCCAGAGCCAATGGAGAGCACGGGAGCCACTGTGTACCGTGGGTCACTCTACTACCAGCGCCAACGGAGCCCGGTATTGCTGCGTTACAACCTTGACACAGAGAGCATCACCGCCCGAACACAGCTGCCACAAGCCGGATTCCACGGCCAGTACCCATACTCCTGGGGTGGCTACACGGACATCGACTTGTCTGTGGATGAGAAGGGACTGTGGGCCATCTACAGCACAGAAAAAGCTCGAGGAGCCATCGTCATCTCACAGCTGGATCCAGAGAACCTAAAGGTCATTGCAAGCTGGAAGACCAACATCCAAAAGAAAAAGGTGGCTAATGCTTTCATGGTGTGTGGCCGTCTTTACACTGTGGCCAGTTACAGCAGTAACACCACCACCATTAACTTTACTTACGACACAGCCAGGAGCCAGAGCAAAGCACTGGATGTGCCCTTCCACAATCGTTATGGCTACAACAGCATGATCGACTACAATGCATCCAAACGAAAGCTGTATGCTTGGGACAACTTCCACATGGTCACTTATGATGTAAAACTTAGCAAAGGCCGCACAATATAATGATAAAAGACTATTCAGAAATACATTAAAGCTGCAATACGTAACATTTCAAATGGAGCTTAATAATAAATTATACTTGCATGTGATGTGTCATTTATCAGTACGGATTAAAGGTTGTTATTGTTATGTGCTGATGTTTAAAATACTTAATTAATCTTACCTTTAATACATGTATATAAATACATTTGTCAAAGTTATGTACTGAAGCTTTAATGACACTAATCAATGTGTGTTTAACAAAAACAAGATCCCCAGCATTCAACAACTAGAACTAATCTCTTGTTTAGTTATCAAGCATGTTCAGAATTTTTTTTTTTAACATATAATAATTATTAATTTTAGTAATAACAGAAATATGATACAATTACTCTTTAATATGATTTATACATCTTTGTAAATATAACTGAATGATATGTTTGTTATAAATACCTTTTTCTGGAATTATTGCATTGTCATTTTATTCACTGATAAAAATATTTGATAAACGGAAATCCAAATACTTTACTCTGATTCATAATTATATGTACTACATAGTATGTAGCACTTTTTAACATCTTAATTGAGATTTGTTTATAGATGACAAGAAATATGAAAGAAATATGATGTAATAATATAAATTGATTTTTAAATTAGGGAATTAATGTATTTTCTTCTTGCTAAAATGTATGAGTCTGGTTATTCTTTTTAATTAATTAACATGTTTAACGTAACATAATTTAAGAATGATTTGGAGTAATGGTATACAATGGTGTGTGATTCCACCTTATAGCAGGCATGTTGTAGGCTGGATTCTCGGGTGGACGTGTCCTCTTCATGCCTGTATAAGAAGGGTATCTCCTGCCCATCCTTAAGGCAGCAGCTAAAATAAGAAAATAAAGTATGTATAAAACATGGGCACAAGTGTACTTTTCAAAAGTTTACATTTCCACATGCCAGCAGACCCTGCACCACTGGCTTGTCTTAAAACCTTAAAATGGTTCTCTTTCCCAAAAAGAAATAAAACAACCTGTGAATATAGCATTAAGAAACCACATTAGCAACCTAAGAATTAGCGGTTGCTAAGGGAGTTAAGCCCTAAACCTCCTTTTAGACTGAAAAGGTTTTGGGTTTATTTGTTCTAAACTAACTTGGATTTTTTAATGACCCCTCATGGGGATTGCTAGTTTTAATCAATTCATCGCCATCTAGTGTACACAGTTATAAATGCACGTTAGTCTACACTTTATTAATAAATTCATCACATTACTTTAAATAAAGTGGTTTTGCAATATTGTTACATCCATTGGAGCTAGTATATTTTAAAATATACAATATGTGGAAATGAGATAACCTTTTGATCTAGAACCCTAAATATAAACGTGAAACAACTTCTAACTCTTATTTGTAGCTACATTAGATTTATGATTTAGATTTATTACACCCAGGGGCAGCTAAATAACACCTGCACTCTTCTCTGGTGGCACTGGGATAGACACGTGCATTTCACCTGATAATTGTTTAATGACTCACGAACCACGACACAAACACACACGTCATAGCAGTGAAGCGGCGGTGAGGGACGCGCAGCGTGGCGGCAGCAGCTCAGGAGCAGCGGCAGCAGCTCAGGAGCAGCGGCAGCGGCAGCGGCAGCAGCAGAATGCCGGCGCCTCTACTTGGAGATGTTTTTCCGAATTTTGAAGCTGAAACAACAATCGGCAGAATAAAGCTCCACGATTTCTTAGGAGACAGGTGAGTGATGACCTTATTAGAGATCATTCTGCACCTCAATCACTTTCCTCCATCACACGATGAACGCTTTCATTCGATCTGAAGGGATATTATTTCTATATAGACTCCTGAACTTGAATGGAAATCATGCAAACTTCCAAAAAGTTGGATAAATTACAATAAAACAAAACTAATAATAATGTCACCACCCTGTAGCCTTAGATGTAGGTCAGTAAAATTTACACTGGTGCACTTAAACCACCAAGCTTAGAGTTTACTAAGCATTGGGGACTTTGAGCCAAACATTTAGCGCAGATTACATCACATCATGATATATAATTATTTAACCCAGCCATTGATACTTAAAGGATATGGTGCTTCATAAATGATCTTTTCTTTATATTGAGAGAGGACAAAAAGCCAGATCTATTACAGTATTTGTCAAATCAAAACAAACACAATGGCATGAAGATCAGGACTATAAAGCTGAAATGTTTTATTGAATAATAATATCAAGAAATCAGCTAATACTTTAAATTGAATAAGTGATAATGAAATGTTGAGCAAAGTTAATACACTGCATTTAAATTTAAATTTTTTATTTTTAAATCAGTCTGCTGGCATTTTTGAATTGATAAAATGCATATAAAGTTCAAAGACTTAACAATATAAAAGAAATGATGAAAATTAAATTTCAAAACCAGGTAAGTGCAAAATAAATCATGTGCATTCTTACAAATCACAATTTCTACATTATCCCATATACAATAAAACAATAGCAGTGAAATAAAGTCGTAGAGTGATGAATGCTCTGACTTTTCATGTGTCATAAACCACCAGCAGTATATGCCAAAGGCTTTGGTAAAAATGAAAGATCTGTGGTGAAGTTCAGTTAAAGCCACTGAACAGTGACACATTGTACGTTCTAAAAGAAGAACATGGTCACTTCCTATACACTTCCTATAAGATAAAAAAATCATTAAAAAAAAAAAAAAACAGTAAATTAAAGTTTAAAAAGGTAATAGAAAATAGGATACAAAACATCATCATGTACTGTGTACTAGAATCATTAAACATGTTTACTTTAAATAATCACACTGACTCCCCTGCACTATTCCGATAATGCATCATTTCTCAAGCACATTAAATTCCTTTCACTGGACGAATGAACATCTTAAAAAATGCTTCTGACTGAAGAAATCTCCCAGCGTTACACCAAATAAACTTTTAGACTTAGTTTCCATTAAGTGTAAACTGGGTCAGTGTGTCAAAGAAAAAGACAAATTGAGGAAAGGTTGTTATGACTAAATATGAAGGATGGGGGTTTGAAGGTTAAGTCCCTGGAATTGTTATTAAATGATCCATTATTTAATTTAATTTAATTTAATTTAATTTAATTTAATTTAATTTAATTTAAAATTAATCATCATTTGCTCTACATATTTGCGTCCTTCCAGATTATTCCATTTACCTGTAAATAATGATTAACTGCCTTCATTGTGGCTTCTTCTTGCACAAAGTGCACAACAATATTTCTTACCTGGCTGCAGGATGTACAGAAACTGCTGAATTTGTAGGTTTTAGGGAGAAGGTTGACCTCAATTGTCCAATGTTGCCTACCCGTAGAGTTGGTCAGTGGAATTTGCTGTTGCAGGAATTCTTAATTTTAGCTTTTCAATCATTTAACGTTTCCAAACATTTTCAAATCGACCTACAAGTAAAAAAAACAAAATTCAGGAAATTAGGGTGGAACCACTTTAACCGCAGTTCTATCAAACAAGAGGGTTTTTTTATTCAGAACCGGTTTTTGGTTTCAAAGATTTTTTTTTAACAAACCTTTGTTTTTTTAAAAGTGTTTAATGTCTCTACATTAAGACAGAGTTAGGAAGATCATTGAAGTTAACAAATTGTGTTGCATTTAAACAAATAAATGCCATGAATGAAACGTTAGGTTGTTACATTTCAGTATCAGTATTTTTTCTTCTAACAGCTGGGGCATCCTTTTCTCACATCCACAAGACTACACTCCAGTTTGCACCACAGAGCTTGGACGAGCCGCCATGTTGAGTCCAGAGTTTACAAAACGGAACGTAAAGATGATCGCTCTGTCAGTCGACAGCATCGAGACACATCATGGCTGGAGCGAGGTAAATTTAAGCAACTCTTCCTTTCGTCTTGTTTAATCAAAGAGCACTACACTATAGGATGTATCATATCCATATGTGCTACCTGACTCTCACTCGCAGGGTGTCATTAAACAGTATAAAGGGAAAATTTGGTTTGTTTTTGTGTATGTATCTATGTGTGGTATGTTGTACTTCATTATCAAAGGTGTTATACAGAACCATAAACCACAAAACCACCTACATAGAATTATTTTACATAATTCAACAATACTGGTAGTCATAACTTTTTTTTTCTTTTAATCTTCTGCCTGAAACAAACTTCTTACATTTTAGGACATTCTGGCCTACAACAATGACAAGACTGTTTGCACGCTCCCATTTCCTATCATAGCAGATGGGAAGAGGGAGCTGGCTGTGGAGCTGGGTATGTTGGACCCGGTTGAAAAAGATCAGACCGGTATGCCGCTTACTGCCCGATGTGTAAGTACAACTTTACACACATTAATTCTGTCGCACTACAGGTGAATGCACAAAAAATTATTTAAAGAAGATCTTTCTGCTTACATAGAATCCACAAGGTTAATTATAACGTTATAAATCAGATGTTAACCAATTTTCCTGTATCAAACACCAGTCAGGATCCAGAACCAGACTCACTTAAGTTCCCACCTTAAAATAAACATGATAAAATAATGATTTTAGTAACATGCTTAAATTTCTCTCTTATTTGAGGTATTTGTAATCGGCTCTGACAAAAAGTTAAAGCTGTCGTTGTTGTATCCCGCTACCACTGGCCGCAATTTTGATGAAATTCTACGAGTCATCGATTCCTTGCAGTTGACAGCATATAAACGAGTAGCAACACCTGTAGACTGGAAGGTAAAAGTCATAACACATGCAAAGAAAGCCACAATCAAAAAATAAACAGAATGATAAAGCAGACATGGCAGCAACCAAGTTATAAGTTTCAAATGTTATGCAATTATATCGGAATATATAAGGGCTTTTGTAATTAAGGTTGTAATATATAGTATGTACAGCTACCCTGGTTGCACTATAGTAGAAAAATGATGTACAGAGAAATCCCTGTGGACACTGTAATCATTTCATGTTGGACTGTATACACTTTTTTGTAACTAAAATATAACATTTAATGTGCTTTTACTTTCATACAGGGTACATTTTGCATTGTTTTTCCTGGTTTGCATTAAATGCAGTAAAACATTAAAATTTTGCATGAATCTGTTCCCTGTACATCCATTATTACCTAGAAAAATAATATAATTTGATGTCAAAATTATTTTGTACAAGTCTATACATGGTGTATTACTTCTTCAGGTGTATTACATTACTGAAATATAATACTATTGTTTGTTCTTTAAAAGCCAGGGGATCGAGTCATGGTCCCACCTAGCATCCCTGAAGAAGAGGCCAAGGGGCTGTTCCCAGACGGAGTATACACTAAAGAGCTCCCATCTGGGAAGAAGTATTTGCGCTACACACCTCAACCTTAAACACTGCTAGTATGAAGCTGAATAGGCTCCCTGAAAACACCCAGAGGCTCAGAGGAGTTAAGAATGCTGTAGAAGAAATGCAACTGGAGGAACCAGAACGGGTAGAAGAGGATTTAAAAGATTAATCTTGCAATTTACAGCATACTCCAGTGCATACTGCTGTGTATCACACACAGAAGAAATCGACAACTGGTAGGATACAGATCTGTTAAACTTTTGCATAAGGAAATTTATTTAAAACAACTGTGTCATCTTTACCAATAAAGATGATGAGGGACTTTTTATTTGTTTGTATGTATTTTTTCCAACATGACAAACATTCCAGTTAATTCCACTATTCATGTGCAACAAAGTAGTAGCTGATCATAGGGGATGCACGCAAGGCTTCGTTTCCTCTGAGATGTAAGGCGTCTTAAATACTGTCAAAACTTACATGCGGAAAAGCCTTGCAGAGTAAAAGCAGATAGATAACTAGTTTAACTAACAAAGTGGTTTTCATTAAAATATACATTTACAACAGCATTTGTATTAAGTAGTAATAAAAAGTCACCTATCTTTAAACATAATTTAAAAAGCGCCAATACAACAGCACCAGATCTGGGTGCATCTCTGGCAAAAGTACTATAGGTAATACAAACAAGTTTGTTAGTATTGCACTTTTGACTGGTTTCTTTACACCACAACCACAGGAAATTAACCTCTCTGCTTCCTTGAGTTTGTTATAACAACGGCACAACATGACCTTAGTACATGCCACCTAACCCCTCAAATTACTTTCACCAAAGAATCAAATAAAGAAAACTAATTGAATAGTAAGAAAATGTTTTGTGTGTGCATGTGGATCCGCAATATGATGTAAATGTAAAACAACCTGCCACATTGTAAAAGCTTGAAGAACATCCAAATACACATTTGGAGAAAAGCTTGTAAGATGACAACCACCACTGACAGGTTACTGTTTCTTTGATTGGAGGGAAGGCAATGGTCCGAATTATTCCTCTTATTGCTTCTAAAACTTTTGCGACAAAATGATCACATTTAAATCTACAAATTAGCAAACGTCTTAAAAAGGTAGTTCTACTGACTCTCTCGCTCATTTGAATGCTTAATGTATTTGATAAAGTTTAAAAATCATCAACCTTAACAGGCCAACCTTTAGAATTTAGGCTATAACATTTGTGGCCTACATTGTACACTTGTTTAAATAAACAAAAGAAAACTGTGGAAATCCCACAAGGGTCTATAGGTCTGTTCACTTGTCTCTGTTCTCATATCAGTAGGAGGTGTAAAGCTGCTTCCGCTAACTCAGCTTTTGGGGATTTGTAAATCCAACCGCTAACTCATGCATGTCTGCGCACATTCATTTGCCTGACACTCACCTCTCTGTTTCAGTCAGCATGGAGAGAAGAGGCAACTAAAATTGCACAAAAGTTTGCCAAATCCATTTTAGAGTTTTGTTTTTTGAGAATAAAATTACTAACCAGGTTGTTCATTAGTGCTGCGTTTAATGAAGAGGTCTTTATAAGCAGCAGGAAACATGTTCCTCCTGTTGCAATGGTGCTGACTGAAAACCACATAGGAAACCATAAAAGTGTGATTTGGGTAACTGGCAGGCTGATCTTTCTTAAAGTGTTGCCAGTGGAAAGAATGTGGTTCTCAGTCGTTCATCAGTGCACTATATTCTCTTTGATGGGCATATAACCGGAGGAACACGGCATACTTCTTCCTGTAAAAGCTGAAAGGAAAACTTACAGTTACTTGATATTTTAAACTGTGGATCAAGTGATTTAAAAAAAGTCATTTATTATTTATTATTCACTGAAATAATGACAAGGGGGCCCCTTAAACAAACATACACCCTCATCATCCTTAATGATCCTGTCTATTTTAATTAACACGCAGCTCACCCCTCAAGCTGACGGTTAGGATGGATCACTTTTCCGATTTTGGCCATTCTCCCCATGGCTTCCTGTAAGATACAGTCAGCTGATTTAGTAACAGCGTAGTTATAAGCAGAGCAGAAACCAGTCTAATGAAACGTCAGCGTGATTGTGCGGATATTAGAATGCACAAATTGCATCTTTGCTTATCTTTACGAGAAAAAAACAAAAACAAACGTGACCTAAAAACAAGGTCTGCATCAACATATCAGGGTTTTAAAGCTGCAATTAAATAGCACTCTGAACACCAGGATTCAGAAAACATATTCAAATAATTTCATCACGTTTATTAAAATCATTATGCAGCAAGGACAAGCTGTGCAAGCACTTCTTAATGCTTTAGTTTATAAAATAAACATGTTACCATCTGCAAGCTTGTCTGCATCTATTCATCTAACAATCACCATTATTAAAAATGTATGTAGGCAGCACGGTAGTTTCCATGTCCTCTCTGTGTCCGCATGGGCTTTCTCCATGTTCTCCAGTTTCCTCCCACAGTTCATAAACATGGAATCAAGTTGAATTAGCTGCTCTAAATTATCCTATATTGTCTGTGTGTGTGTGTGTGTGTGTGTGTGTGTGTGTGTGTGTGTGTGTGTGTGTGTGTGTTTGTGTGTGCCGAGTGATAGATTGGTGTCCTGTCCTGGGTGTATTAAGTTTCTATGCAAGTATGCTGCATCAAACAAGATATGGCTACTATATGCCGCTATGAGGAAAACTATGAGAAAAATGCTCTGTTTGGAGTTATGCTACCTGGATAGAGTTGTATTCTTTTGACGCACAAGCTCCCAAAACAGCCGCACCAACCAACACAGCCTCGCTCTCTGCAGGCAAGATGATCGGCAAGCCTGTGGAATGAATGGTGAACAACATCTTCATTTTTCTCATTATTGTTTTCTATTACTAGTGCTTGTAAAAATTGTTAATGGTGCTGGAATCTTAATTCTACAAGAAATATATAAATGTGTTATTTAAAAAAAAAAAAAAAAACACCCAGGACAGAGTGTGCATAGAACACAAAATAAAAATCACCATCTTTAACTTTTGATCTTACCAGTAACATTGGCATGTATCTGCACAAACAGAGGGTTCTTACTGAGGCCACCACACAGAAACAACGTTGTGATATCATGCCCTGCAGTTCTCATTGCATCTAGAATGTGTCTGGTGCCAAGCTGCAATACGAAAATAAAAGAAAAATAACCCCATTAGTATTGAACCAACATATTATGTGACACACAAACACTTGGTTTAACTCACAGCAATAGCCTGCAGTGTGGCCAGGTAAAGAAGCGCCAAGTCATCCAGCGTCTGGGACAAAGTCAACCCAACAACCTGCATGTGGAACAATAAAATAAATAATTTATAGCATCTAGTAGATATATAGTTTAATCCAATTCTACTGAAGGATCAGTGTGTGATCTGTATTCCTCTTTATTCCCATATTTGTCACTCTGGTTCTGAGCGTGATATTTAATGGCCTCGTTCATGCTTTGTGGTAAATTTAGTGTATTTATTAAATTAATGTGTTGTAAGATGATTCAGGTTATTTTCACAGTAAATAAATTACAAATGTACAGTTATTAAACATAATCTGACTTTTTTGCAGAACTTTAGACAAAAAAAAAAAGTTTTACAAGCTTTTAATCACCACTGCAGGGTGCTGCAGATTCACACTCACCATGCCTTTCAGGTTCTGATCAGCTAGAGGGGAACGATTGCCATGGAAATCCGGCCACACGTGCAGGCTGGTAGTCAGCTCATCCATGTGCCTCAGCCTCTTGCCAATCTCTTCCAGATGGCGATTTAGTGAAGAATAAACATGTTCGCCGCTAAAAACCAGAACCATCAGACCATCAACCAGATTTACAGCTTTAAAAGAATCCAGCATTTAATACTAAAAACAAATCTGACATCTTTATTTAAAAGATTTCTTACCAAACTCGAATCTTGACATTTTATGTAGATTATCCTTGTACTATCATAATAACATCTTAAATGATTGAAGGTTATTTGCCATCAGTGTCACATCTTTGCTCAGTTGTGGCTTTTTGCAGATGTAACAACTAACACTTTGCTAAGAGGTATTTTCACATGGTTTCAGTCTGTGCATAAAAGAATCTGTTCATTTTCTCATAGATGGCAGATAACTGAGATGAGGTAGGCTGTCTCTATGGACATAACCCCATGTAAATAAGAATGAATGAAACTAAAAACCTATTAAAACGAACAACTTAAACAGCTTAATTGTGCACTTATACATGAACAATTGACATGATAGATGTGAATACAGCTCGAGTATTCCACACAACAATGGTGACCTCTAGTGGATGTTTAAGGTGTCAGCACTAGTGGATGGTGCAATTCCAGTTAAACTGTGGCCCTTCCGTGCTCAGCCTACAAACTCCAACTAAATTCTTCAATTACTTAATCTTTAAACAGGCTTGTTACGGTATTCTCTTGTTAGTTTTATATTCTGAAAACCACATGACTGTCCACTTTAAACATAGAAACTCACCTTTTCTCAGACTGCTCTCGCAACTGAGTGAATGCTGTGTGTCCTTTTACCACATGATCAATCTGACCGAACAAAAAATTACATAAATAAATCATGTACACTATTAAAGGGCCTAATAACAAATCATTTATATAATTAGCAAATATAAACACATAGATGAGTTGTCTTTCAGCACTTGCAGCAATATAAACAGTGGCAAAAAAAAGCTCCTTGGTGTTTTTGGTAATTATGGAAGAATTCACGGCTTAGTTGGGTGCGTATCGGCCATCGGATTGAAATACATGTCACTTGTAATGCAATTAATCAAAGTTTTTGTGTAAATGCTTAGACAAATCAGGAGCTACAGAGGGCAGATTGTTCTGCTCTGGACTGACCAATCTTCCAGTGACACTCTGACCACCTTCATTAAGCCACAGACCAGGAACCATAGCAGACAGGTAGGGACCCCACACACCTGGAACGAACAGTGGTTTCTGGCTCACCTGCAAAACATAGAAAGACCCATCCAGCCACAACCCATCAGGAATTAATAAATGAAATACTGATAATATGGAACAAAAAATGACATGGTGTATTGTGTGAGAAAGGAATAAAAACTTACAGCCATGTGACATGACGAGGTTCCACAGATGAGAGCAAGACGAGAGGCGATGGGTTGATTTTCACAAGGTAGCTGATACCCGGTCACATCTGCTCCAATAACACCTAGAAGGTCAGAATGTCTTTAGCAGTTTAAGTAACATTTAAATTGAATAGGATTTGAGGAGAGAAGAAGGGGTAAAGGAACTTGTTCTTAAATCTTAATTTGGAATATAAATGTTAAGTAAACACACATGAAATCAACAGCTTGTATTGGATATTTTATTTAAACTAAAATGTTTTTAATGGAAATATCAGTTGTGTCTTTAAATAAAACTTTATGAAAACTTTTTTAAACATTTTAACCAAAGAATCCAAATTGTTGCATTGTTAATCATCTCACCCAATCCACCTGCATGGGCATCAATAAGAGATGCCCCCACGGCTGTCCCTGGGTTTAAACCCAATTCTGCAGCTGCCTTATCGGTCAGTCCTCCACCAACTGGGCTGCCAGGACAGCAGGTCTGCTCTCCTACTCACAACAGGAAAAAATATATAGTTAATGTAGCTAATGTTGCAGTGAATATAACACCACCACCTATGTTAGATTCCCAGTCAGTGCAGATAACATTCAGCTGTATGTAATCCTTCTGACGTTCAGTGCTGCATCTCTATGCGTGACGGAAGATGAGCATAAGGATAAAACACAAAATTTACCAATTCTGAAATAATTGTTCTCAAGCAAATCCTCAAGACCAACTTGAGTCCAGAAAGTGTCATCCCATCCCTCTGTTGGAGAATAGGCCCATTTACAAACAAGAGTGCATAACGACCTGAGCACACAAAGAAAACAAATGATAGAGTCAATCAAGATGTCATCTAAATATAAACCTGTTCTAAATATTTTAATACAAGGTGCCACAGCCAGAAGATCCACATATAGAAAATATATAAAAAGGTGTGTGGGGCGAGGAGTCTGTATATTAATCTTAATAGAATAAAAGCCTTAAAATGAGCTCCACCCATAATAACAAAACATTACATCTGATTAAAAAGAAAAGCCTGGATGTAAAAAAGCAATATACAATATTATATACAATCAAATGAGGGGGGGCTCACCGTACTAATGAACCTGTTGCCTTCCAAGAAAGAAAGTCAGGAAGGTCGAAAAAATGTGCACTTTCTTTCCAGCAGCTTTCCATTAGATTCTGATGAAAACAAAAATCAAACACCATCATCATCATCACAGTGGAACACTGCAGTGAAGCATCACACACTGTTATCCAGCTCACCTCCTTTAGCCACAGTAATTTTGGGGGCTGCATTTCAGGAGACATTACACCACCTACAGCGGTTAGGACTCTGTGACCAGTGGCTGTGATGCGAGAGGCTTGTTTCATCGCTCTGTGATCCATCCACATGACCACATTTCTTTCCTTAGCACCTGAAAAAGAAACCAAAGTCAAATGCATTACATTTTAACTTTAGTGCAACACGGGTTGATAATGGGATTCATATTGTATTCACTCCATGAATAGTAAATCATAGTATAGATCTGCAAAGATAGATTAATTCATCTAAAAATACGTAGTTTACTCATTTTAAACACTGTGTGAATATTAAATACTGAAGTACAGAGATTAATGATAATGGACTGCACAAAAGTTTTTAAAAAAAAATCACCATCCATTATGAAAATAAAAAGTCAGCTGTGTATATGTGTCTGCAGTTCTACATGCCAGCTCATAATGATGAACTGTTTAAATTCATTCATTCATTATCATCCGCTTTATACTCTATTAGGGTCACGGTGGGGTTCCCCATGCCCATCCAGGGGAGAACGTCTCGGGCGCTGGGCAGATACACCCAGGACAGGGCGCTAATCCATTGCTGGGCAACTGTTTAAATGATATCATTATTTTAATCTTAAACAAAAACACAGGTGGACTAAGTCATTAACAGAAAAACTACAACGTGCATCTATAAGATCATCTATTTCAACAAACCATGCGCAAAGCATGATTTCAGAACTCATCATGAATATACGTTGGAAAACAGAATAAAATGAAACAGTAACATCACTGATTAAGCAAACATGCATCAGCATCAGGACATCACTACACACCACTGCACTTATTTACCATTTTTATTAACCGCCACAGGCTGAAAGCTCTGGTCCAAAACCACCAAAGAACATGTGGCATCAAACCCAATCCCCCTCACATGGTCTTTCACGATGCCCTCAGTCACCTTCTGCAACAACATTAAAAAAAACTCATAAAACAGAACCTCATGGATAGTTCAGAAATAAACTATATGAGCTATGAAAACTACAAATAATTAGATACAGCACACAGATGGGACAATGAGGGGGTAACAGGAGGAAATGGGAGGCAGGTAAAGGGCACATGTGATATACTTATTGCATACAATATACATATATAAAGCAGCCAAATTAAACACTGAATGAAAGTTTAAACAAAAACATGTGGTTTAAAAGACAAATTAGATAAACAAGGAAGTGGAGAAGTCAATCTGCAAGCTTGGGTTTTTGAAAGACCCTATATAAATTATAGATATTATCATCATTGAATTTATTTCTTTGTTCTTTGTTTCACAATAATGTGCATTATGGATTTCAATTAGTATGGACAAACCGGCGTTTTGTGCAATTTAATTTTTTATTTTTCCCAAAAAAATTAAAACAAATTCATTAATACTGCATAAGGACAAAGCTATAGAGTCCTGGTCTCCTCTAACTTTAACAGGTAAATTACCTTTACTGTGCTGCAGCATTTGCTCCAGATGTCTATAGAAGACTGTTCGTAATGATCTGGTTCTGGCTCCCAGATTTGGATTTTCTCCTCTGCTGTGTTTAGAACGCGGCCCTCATGGGTAACCAGTGCGGCTCGCACACTGGCAGTGCCCACATCCACGCCAACATAAAAACAGTCTTGTTCGTGCAGGAGAGAAGACATTGAATTCTGAAGGCAGCAATATGCACAAATGTTATAGTTGTAGTCTAAAGTAAAGACACAAAAATGATTCCAACTAAAATTGATATCCTGCTTTGGTCCCCCTATTATTCATTCATTATCTTCCACTTTATCCTATCTTAGGGTCGCAAGGGGGTTCCCTATGCCCATCCAGGGGAGAACGTTTCGGGAGCTGGGCAGATACACCCAGGACTCAATGTATTGCTGGGCATCCCCCTATTATATTATATATCATATATAATAAATAGGCGGCACAGTGGCTTAGTGGTTAGCATGTTCTCCTCTCAACACTAGGGATTCCCGGTTTGAATCCCCATCTGGGTGGAGTTTCCATGTTCTCCCCGTGTCCGCGTGGGTTTCCTCCGGGTTCTCCAGTTTCCTTCCACAGTCCAAAAACATGGATCAAGTCAATTGAGCTCTCCAAATTGTCCCATATAGAGTGTGTCTGTGTGAGTGAGTGTGTGCCCAGCGATAGATTGGTGCCCTGTCCTGGGTGTATCTGCCCAGCGCCCGAAACGTTCTCCCCTGAATGGGCATGGGGAACCCCACCGTGACCCTAATAGAGGATAAAGCGGAAAATAATAGATGGATGGATATAATAAATATGAATATTCACTTTCCAAAACTGTCACTGTGCAGGCTGTTTCATCTGCATGTTTTTTTATAGGTTTAAATTTAAAGAACTATTTACGCCACATAAACAAAATTCGAAATCAGATCCATCTTTACAACTTTATGTCCCGCCGGTGCTTCATTAATCTCTTATACTTCTTTAATCTCCATAGAATTTGAAATACGTGTCTCTGTTCAAACCTGAGAGCTGAAGAACAGTATGAACGATACTCTGCGGTGTGTTATATATAACAGTATATGTCGTTTACAGTATATATCGTTTACAGTATATGTCGTTTACAGTATATGTCGTTTACAGTATATGTCGTGTTGTAGTTTTATTTATATAAATGTGTCAACTTCCTTTTTATTATAAATACAATGCAGGTTTAAAAATATTACAATTGTTGTAAGCCCGTATACATCCAGTATAAAGTAATAAATAACTTTTATTATTTAGTAATAAGTTTTATATAATAAATCTTATTATTTACCGTCAATGAACCGCAATACAAACTGCGCCTTCCCGCTAGACTTTCAACTACGGAAGCTGAAGAAGGACAAACTGCGATTTAAAAATTACTCACACAGACCTGAAACAAATGACTGAAAGGATCTGCCTTTAAATATCTTTAACCTGATTAAGTTATTATTGAGTGTTTTGATTTAGGACTTAAATTCATCCATTTTAAGTTGATAAACGTGAACTTATTTAATGTCATAAATTAAGGACATTTTAAATTACTTTTAAAACTATTAAACATCACTTAAATAGCAACATTTTTGCACAAACTAATTGCTTGAGAAAACTAATTACCTAACAGGGTTAAGGTGTACATTCGCTTTGTTTTGCCTCACAGCTAGATGGTCCTGTGTAAATTTTTGATAAAGATAAAGTTAGTTTTGTGTAAAGTTTGCATGTTCTCCGTGTTGCATTGTTAAAGGAACTATAAGCACTTACTATAACACATGCTGTTTCCAGACAGCACTCCACCATCCCCAGCGTCACTTTGCATCACTTCATAATGGTGGTATTGAACTAGAGCCTGTCACTGCCATGACAAATGATTCTTTCAGACCAAACTTCTCTGATCCTGAAGAAAACTGTAGTGTTACAGTAGCAAGACACAAAACCGAGCAAAAGAAAATCTATTTTACTACAAGCATTGTAAACGACCTTCAAATTAAAAACTACATGAAATTAATAAACAGTAATAAATACAAAAAGAGACCAGGTTACATGTGAAATATTAGCCATGTAAATGACAGGAAGTTAAAAATAGATAAATGGACATTACATAACATTAACATGCAACAAACCACAAAGAAGCAGAAAAAAAATAAAGATCACAGGAACCAAAGAGGATCCAAATATCAGTCCACTTATGCCACCTCAGTGATCATGCTGTCTGTGGATTGTGCACTAAAATAACTTTGAACAAGATAACTTTCCAAAAATAGTTTCTCTCAATTCAAACCTGAACCAATTGGTCCAAAGGGACCTAATGAACTGTGACCAGCTTTAGGTGAAGGTTTTTTTTTTCAGAGCCTTATTGTGGAAGTATGTCACAGCATTTACCAATAGCACCTATAGCTTTATGGTGATCGTCTACGAATTTTACTGCTAAATTTATGGAATTAAATAAATAAATAAATAAATAAGTGGGGCAGCACGGTGGCTTAGTGGTTAGCATGTTCTCCTCTCAGCACTAGGGATTCCCGGTTCAAATCCCCATCTGGGTGGAGTTTCCACGTTCTCCCCGTGTCTGTGTGGGTTTTCTCCGGGTTCTCCGGTTTTCTCCCACAGTCCAAAAACATGTATCAAGTCAATTGAGTTCTCCAAATTGCCCCATATAGAGTGTGTTTGTGTGAGTGAGTGAGTGTATGCTCAGCGATAGTTTGGCGCCCTGTCCTGGGTGTATCTGCCCAGAGCCCGAGACGTTCTCCCCTGGATGGGCATGGGGAACCCCCCCGACCCTAAGACCCTAATAGAGGATAAAGCGGAAGATAATGAGTAAATGAATGAATGAATGAATGAATTAATAAGTGTATCACGTGTGCAGTCATTGATCCAAGTGAGGTATGTGACGCTGCGCTACTTTTTTTTTTTCTTCTTCTTTAAAACTGAACTATAATCTTTCACTCGTGTACCTGTCATTAGACACTGAGCTGAAATACGTAATCCCAAAGTGCACCGCTCTATGAATAAGAGCATTACCTAATCCCGTCAAGCACCGCGGTGGGTGGGGTTCAATCCCCGACGCACCGCCTGCACCATCGCGCTCTGGCCAATCAGGTGCGTTTAAAATGACATCATCTGTGTTTTCGGTGCGACTGAGAACTGTGGCTTGGACCGAAAACTTTGTTTTCGAGCTGGAAGTGCGAGACTGAGATTACGCGAATGTGGAAACTTCACCAAAAAGCTGGCAACGGAGCAAAAAAAACAAAAAAGTTTATTTCCAACTTATTTTTGCGGCAGAAGTAGTTCATTTGCGTCGCACCTTTGAAGGCGCGCTTCAAGAGACTTTTGGCAAGTTTATAACGCTGGATAAAACAATGGATGCTGCGTTTTTTGACGCGCTGGACGCCACGATTTCTCGCCATCAACCCGGAGCCAACGCATACGACAAGCTCAAGTGCAATATGACCCTGAATTTGCAGGAGTCCCGACCGCAGGCGCGCAACCCGCTCACGTCTCCAGACCTGCACCTCTTGAAGCTCTCCTCGCCCGAGCTGGAGCGCCTGATCATCCAGTCCTGCAGCGGTCTGACCCCCACGACGGCCGGGTCCACCCCGACGCGCGCTTTCCCCCAAAAACACGTCACCGACGAGCAGGAGGGCTTTGCCGATGGCTTCGTCCGAGCGCTCGCCGAGCTGCACTCTCAGCAGCAGATGTCCTGCGTGCCAGGTGCCGACGGGCATCCCGCTGTAGCGCCTCCCACCTGCGCGGGCTTCGGGGAGCGCGTTCAGGACGCGCAGCAGGTCTGGGATGGGTACGGGGACGCGCCCGTCGCTCCCCACGTCCCGCCAAACTTTCAGTGCACAGCCCCCCTCAAAGAGGAGCCCCAGAGAGTCCCGGAGACTCCCCCGCTTTCGCCGATAGACATGGAGGACCAGGAGAGGATCAAAGCGGAAAGGAAACGCATGAGAAACCGCGTGGCGGCCTCCAAGTGCCGAAAGAGAAAGCTGGAGCGCCTGGCGCGCCTGGAGGAGAGAGTCAGCCGCCTGTCCGGAGAGAACGGAGAGCTGCGGACCGTCGCCCAGGCGCTGCGAGACCAAGTCCTGCATCTCAGACACGAACTGCTGGACCACATCAAGAGCGGCTGCAAACAGCTCAGTCAGCAGCTGCACAACGTCAAAGACTTTTAAATCTCCTCGCAGCACTGTAGAAAAGCTACTGATGTGCACCTGAGTTTCAAACTGCACGGCCAAAAGTATGTCCGCACCCCTACAAATGATCAGATCATTTCATTCCCGATCACTTTAAAACAACTTGAAGAACCACCGTGGATCTGGCATGGAAGGACTTCAGCGACTTGCACAGACCCTGCTCATTGATCCATGTGCTTTAATAGCTCTGGTATAAACTGAAACATCTTTCTTCCAGCTGCACTGACTAGCCCCACATCTGCCCTTTGGATTAAATAGAAACAAATCCAGAAGAAAGGAGAAAACTGCTCCAGACCGACCAAGGCACTTTGATACAAAGTACTTTATATTAATGATGTATTTAAATGGATGTCTGTCTATTCATACACGTTTAAGAATAGGGTACACAAATACTTTTGTCCATACAGTTTAACGACCTGGATCACGACCAGTCTTGAGATAAGGGTTGTTGAACTGGTTGGTGTAAATATTGATTTTGTTAAAAAAAATAAAATAAAAAAAAAGTACTATTGTTACTTCCTACAGCCCCAACCAACTGCATTTCATCAGTACTGCCATTCAGGATTTAGAAACTATGAGCCGACTTGGACTTTCAGACTTGAGTTTACCTGGAGAACACTCTCTGCCACATGTTTTTGAGATCTGCTCAATTCTTAGATCTATGTTCAGGTTTTAGGTTCTTTTTGTACTTGTCTTTTTCTGTACATACTTTTGCACCAATATTCTCATCTCGTGTATATAGTCTATTACACAGTGCTGATTTTAGTCTTAATATGAATGTCATGTGTTTTATATCAATGGAACTAGTAAAATTCTGAATGAAATAACAGGTTTGTGATTTTTGTGGAACATAGAACTATATATATATATAAAAATATATTGTTTATGCTTTCAAGAAGGGTAGTCATTTGATATTTATATACATGAGTGTGTAGACTTTCTGATATCTTGTTGGTCCTTTTTTTGCTGCCCAGTTGCTAAGGTTACTGTTTGGTTGGAAAATCTGGTTTATTCACTGATTCACTACAACAGGAAGTGCACGTTAAAATATAGGAACCTGAATTCAAGTGCAATCAAACTTCAACCAACTAATGACCTTCCCTAGGAACAGCCAAATAAACACACACCATAGAGAACTGATTACTGTATATATTTGAAAGGCTTTACCACATGGTTTATGAGAAACATTAATTCATATGCAAATATTTACAAAAATATACACTGACATCCCAAGAAAAGCACTTTTCATTTTGACAACACGTTATGTAAAACCATAACTGGTTCATAATTTAACATAACAATGCAAAACACACACACAATTTCCTTTTATTTGCGTCCCTGATGTGTTAAAGTTGTACAGTACAATGCTTTTAACTACCATAATCAGAAAATCAGCAAGAGACAAACAAATTCCCCGTTAAAAGCCGGTTCCAGCATTTGTTAGTCAACAGAGAATCATTTACATAAATCCTACGACAACAAAAGAGCATAATGATAAATGATACAAAACTGAAATACATCAACACATACACAATGTTTTAGAAACCTTTGAACAATACTGGCTATTTATTCGGTTAGAGATTTTTTTAAACATCTGAGTAGAACCACTAAACCTTTTTCATGTCCAGCAGGTGGTTTGAACATAAGACACCCCCCTAAAATAAACGTGCCAAAAACACAGTATTATAAACAGTCTGTCATGTTAGACACTCGATTTAAATGGAATTAAAGAATTCCCCTCAGGTAAAGACCAGGCCTTCTTTGGCAGCCAGCCGCTGTCTGTGGATGTTATCCTGCTCTAGCTCCTCATGACTCGGGTGCCAGATTCGCGCGATGATGCGTTCTATGTTGAGGGCGTAGACCGTGTGAGAGGGCATCACACTACGATTCACCTATAAATAGATCAACAAAAAAAATGCCTCATCACGTTTGTAACAAAAAACTTTACATAACACTAATTTATAAACAAGAATCAGATGACTTTGAATATGACAGAAACCCAAAAAAGAAAAAAAGAGATAGTTGTATTCATTCCCATTTTAGTGTTTTTCTTATTTTCAAAGAGAGGCAGGAAGGTTTGACTATTATCCTCTTCCTCCCAACAGCCCGTGAACACCTCGCTCTGGTTTATAGAACTTGAAATGTTGTAGTCAAGAAAATGTACATTGGTAGTACTGGGCTCATGTAATTAAATTTTCAGTTTTAGTTAAAACTCTAGCTGCAGAATTTTAACTAATCCAGGTCTATGTTATGATGTACATCAAGCTGGAATTGAGGTTATAAAGCCATCTTTATCCATCTTAAATGTAAAGTATAAAATAAGGCTTCATCACAGAAAAGAAAGGTAACCCTTGTGATTTTAGGATTAATTGTTTAGTGTGGTGGCTATCAATCTAAGCTATAAATCCACCAACAAGGTCACTGTGGGTCCTTAAACAAGCAAAATAAAACAATTATACATTGTTCACTACTGCCTATTTACCCTCTTGCTTTGGAAGCAAGCCACTTGAGAGCGAGTTCCTGTCAGATTTCATTACAGTAAAAGGTTTAAACCACACCGTTACATAACCAACATAATGTACAGTCTCTCGTGGCTTAAAGCTTTAGTATAATAAGTGGTTAATGTATAATAGAGGCAATTCCAATTAATTTCTTACCTGCAGAGCTTCAAGCAGATCGTACATGTTGATGGGAGGCAGAGGAGCAGGGGCACAGGAACCCGAACAGGCTAAAAGAAAAGCAGCCTGCTGTTCTGCATCATCTGGAGACACTTGGGAAGGTGGACCAGCAGGTAGTGAGGCGCTGGGAGGTGGACTGCAAAGTAAAGCAGACCTGCAGATAAACTTTTCCAAAAAGTTGCAGCAACATCGTGAATTATTTTGCAGTATTTTTAAAATATTAGTATGCCCAGTTTTCTTCATAACTCTCACTCATCAGACCAACATCTGGGGAGGGCAAACACCATCATGTTTGCTTAGAGTTAAGTGATGAAACTTGCTGCTAAACTTACAATCAAAGGAAAAAGCTCCTTACACATTTCAGTCTGGATGTGAAACAAAAACATGCCCATGTATTATCTTGATTTCACAAGGATAAGAATTCAGATCATATTCGTTTTTGTTCTTATGAGCCCAAAACCTTAGACAATAAATATATATTTCAATCAGACTAATTTGAGGGGCGACAGATTCCCAGCCTGTAGTTTTACTGGACTACTCAACTCTGCACTGGAGCACACATACCACGTTTAGCAATCTGATTGGTGCCCTTCATACTAATTTCCATAAAAATTTACAAGAGCTTCATTTTTGACTTTGCTTTGCTTAATTCCACCACTTGCTTTGCACAGGACCTTTGTGTCTCTCCATAGAACCCGAATGGATTTTAAATCCTTAGAGAACAAAAGTGTATAAACTGACGTATAAGAACAGGACAGCACATCAGGGTGATAGGATTACATTTTCATATTGACACATAAATCATATACATTAGTTAATACAATGAGCATGTCCTGATTTGCTCATTGTATTGATTACTGTATATGATTTAATAGTTTCTGTTTACAGTTTTTATTTTATAATATTTAAAGTTGGTGCCCGGAAGCACTGTATGCTGCTGTATGCTCACACCTGAACTAATCATTGTACACTTACGACTCCTATGTGAAGATAAATTACCTACATCAAATTAGTAAGCAAAGTTAAAAACGGTTCTAAAATCTATAGTCGCCCCACTTTCAGCGCTGTGAACACATCCAGAATGAGGTACGCAGGTTCCTTTTGAATGAAAGCATAACAAGTCTGTTTGGTCTCAGATTTCTTATCGAATTTGGAAAAATAATGTTCAATAAAGAATGAATCCTCCACTCACCACTCTGTGATAGTGTGATAAGCTGTAAGGCTGTTCTTAAGGTACGGCTGTGGTGCAACATCACTACCAAAAGCATACTTGAAGTGTCCATCCCTCAAACGGTATGCTTTTCTTCGGGACACCACAGCAGTGATGATATCTTTTAAATGCACCTGTAGACAAATGTGAGAGTTTAAGAGCTAATATCAGCCCTTATTTTGAACAGAACAACATTTATATAAAAAAAAGCATAATTAACTTTTAAATATAGTAATAATTCTTGACTTATTCATTTTGTACTATTAATTCTAAACGCAACATAAAATCAATATCTTAAATAATTGAGCCAACGATGCCCTAACCTTCCCATACAATGGCCCCCATATAGAAACCAGATGATTTTAGATTTCACGGACACCACAAGCACTTTTAAAGAGAAGCCTGACGAACCAGGGGCAATTTAAAGAAATGGCCCCAGGTTCCATTAAAAATAGATCTGATCCATTCTGCACCTCTTCATACAGTGCTGCAGGGTACAGACATAAGTGAATAAATGTGTTGTGGCCACTGAGGCGATAAAAGAACAGCAGTGTAACGAAATTCCTCAGATAGTTGTGTTTGAAATTATGTTAAAAAACTTTTTTTTTTTTTTTAAACATGGACATGATCTTTAGAGTACAAATAATTAATGACATCATTCAACATGTGAGAGAAGCAGCCACACACTAACATTCTCCAATCAACAAGGACTGACGCCTGAGTGGATTTATCTGTGACGCCAGTGAACCCATGATGTTCCAGATGACCAAAAGAATGAGATATTGTGATTTTTTAAATGCTGAAGGTCACTGTTGATAAAAAAAAAATTAAAAAATAAAAAAATAACCACTCTTGACCGTTTTTTTTTTTGTTCCTTGCAAAACTCTTATTGTGTTACCTAAATATAAAACCATAGTCAGAAAGGTTGGCTAATTTTAATACTTTTATAAGATCTTTCATATAAAGAAAAGTATCACGTGTTCTAGGGTATTCATGGTTCATAAGCAGGTGGTGAAAGTATTTGGAACTTTTAACATACCATTAGTATTTTCTGCACTAAAATCATATCAAGATAAATACTGAAGCATTAGGGTGAATGCAGCATGAAACTGCTGTAACAGTCAGAGGCAGAGCTTCTTTAGACTTTTTATATTTACAGTTTTAACTCCAAATCAATTTAAAAGGCAGTTAAATTACTAATAAAGAAAAGAACAAAGCAAAGTTCTAGAACACAAGTCAGATTTCAGCAGAGAAACTAGACCAGCATTTCTTAACCTCACACACACCTCTATAGCGCAGACCACCGTGTTTACGGCATCCTCAGTGACGTTATCTAGACCTAACTCAAAGGCGGTCACCATCATGCGTGCTTCCAGCTGGCCTCGTGTGGGCAGTAAGAGTGTGTGTGCGCTGAGCTTCATCTCCTCCTCTTCTGCTCCCTGCTCCCGAGGACTGAACGACTGAGCACCACTTAACGGGTTTTGAGGCTGAAAGCGATGCTGGGGGGAAAAAAGAGAAATGAGCATTACTGAAGTGAGCTATTCTTCAACCTCTTAAGTGATTCAGAGACGAGGGAATACTTACATCAAATTTTTGGCGTATGGCGGAAAATTTCTTTTTGCTTTTATTTGGTTTACCAGGTTTTGATGCAGAGCTGCTGGTCCATTGCAGTGACCCTGGTCCATCTTTCAAAGAAATAGTAACATATCTTAAATATTAATGTTAAAGTCAAAGCACTGGGATTAATTTAACTTTCAAATTAAACAAATAGCTTTTGCTTGAGTCCTACGAGGTAGTGATGAGTTAACTCCAAATACATTTTAATACTTTCAGAATATATCTGTAGATTAGACTTTAAAACTGTTTTAACATTTTTTTTATCTTAGTGGTTTACAAAAAAAAATCCAAACTGAACTTAAAGAGCTGTTGAGCTCACGAGTTGTAAGTGCTTAGTAAATAAATTCAGTTAAAACTCCACAGTCCGATGGCACAGCGGTCAGTGTGCTCACCTTTTAAGTGTAAAATGAAATTTGTATATTTTTTTTAAAACACACTCACTTAACAGCATTTAATGTAACCTAAATAAAAAGGTGAAGTACATTTTCAGTCATACCTGGTGCAGATACAGTAATCTGGCAGCGGGTGAGAATGGCCAGCAGGAAATCATTGTGAACATGAACTGCAAAAGAAGAAAAAAAGAAAAACTGTTTCAATTTGGCAATAAATTACACATCACGAGTGTGTCTCAGATTGAGCCCTAAAGGCCTACTGACCCACACTATTTAGCGCTTTTTCTGCCTTAACTGCTGACATGTGGGGAGCAAAGAAACACAAGTGTACCACAACTGACTTTCACAACCAGGACAAATGTACTATATAACATGTATGAAATAAACAGCGAGGCGGCACAGTGGCTTAGTGGTTAGCACGTTCTCCTCTCAACACTAGGGATTCCCGGTTCGAATCCCCATCTGGGTGGAGTTTCCATGTTCTCCCCGTGTCTGTGTGGGTTTCCTCCGGCTTCTCCGGTTTCCTCCCACAGTCCAAGAACATGGATCAAGTCAATTGAGTTCTCCAAATTGCCCCATAAAGAGTGTCTATGTGAGTGAGTGTTTGCCCAGCAATGGATTGGCGCCCTGTCCCGGGAGTATCTGCCCAGCTCTCGGGAACCCCACCACGACCCTAATAGAGGATAAAGTGGAAGATAATAAATGAATGAATGAAATAAACAGCAGCGCTAGATAATACTCACCATTATCATGTCCTAAAAGTCGCCGTGCTTCAACATCAAACTCTTCCTTGCTAATTTTCTGTTTGAACCACAGTTTCAAATTTGCCCAGTAGCTGAAAAGACAAAAAAGGGTCAGTCAAATTAAAACTCCTAAATCACACCTAATTGGATCACTTCACATCAGCAATGTCAATTAAACACAAACTATGCAACTATCTGTATGCACAGAAGTGCCTTCATTAAATTTCGAAGCATGTGCATTCATTTTCCCTCCTTCTTACTACAGCTGTAAAAGATCAGGATGTAAAATCAGGCTTTTGATTCTATTTCTGTTCACTCTCTGCTTTCTGTTCTGCACCTCACACCTCGTCTTCCCCAAACTGTTTCCACCAAATTAC